>JAJOZX010000340.1:65000-297500 GCA_023014485.1 Bathynomus jamesi
ATACAGATTTGTAAGGAAAAAAATATCAATTTTAGCACAAGATCAAATGAATTATAAAAATACAAATTTATACTGGAAATCTGCCCGGGTTTTAACATACTGCCTTTTATGGTTAAGTTTCGATGTATATAAAAATAAAATTAAAATTAAAAGTTAATAAAGTAGCATACAAGTTTACCAAAGATTTAGCGTTCTAACCTTCTTATCTAAATCTGTTTTGAAGGAATTCAAAACAACAGGATCAAGTTGAAAAAGACCTTTGCTTATGTTGAAGTTATTTGAAAGTTGGATAATGGCAGACTCAAGAATATTTCTATTAACAATGTTGCTAGAGTGGAATAAAACTGAAGCATTATTCCAATCAATACAGTGGGATAACTCTGACAAATGGACAAAAAGGGCACTGGACAACTGTCCTGTTCTAATGGAATATTGATGCTGTTTTATACGTGTGTGCAAATCCTTTCCCATCTGACCTATGTAAAAGGAATCACATTGTTTACAACCAATTTTATAGATAATGCCTGAATTATTGGTAGGGCTATTTTTTACTATGATATTTTTTACAATATTGTTATATGAAAATACTACATTAATATCCAAAAGTTTAAGTATATTAGCAATGCCTAAAAAGCCCGGGAAAAATGGAAGTACTAAAATATTTTTTGACAAAGTACGAGTGTTATTATTGACACGATAGAAAGTTCGTTTTGCCTTGTTGAGACAAGATTCCATAAACGCAGATGGATAACACAGATCACTTCCAATACCGTTGATTTTTCCAATTCGGCATCGATGTATTCCGGACTGGCGATCCTAAGGGCGCGGAGAAACACTGATGAAAAAATGGCCTTCTTAGTGGGGGGTCATGTCCCGAGTAAAAGTGTACGTAGGACAAATTGTTTGTTGTTTTTCGATAGATACTAAACTTAAAACCTGGGCTTCCCTATGTACACACACATCCAACTTTCAAATAACTTCAACATAAGCAAAGGTCTTTTTCAACTCGATCCTGTTGTTTTGAATTCCTTCAAAACAGATTTAGATAAGAAGGGTAGAACGCTAAATCTTTGGTAAACTTGTATGCTACTTTATTAACTTTTAATTTTCATTTTATTTTTATATACATCGAAACTTAACCATAAAAGGCAGTGTGTTAAAACCCGGGCAGATTTCCAGTATAAATTTGTATTTTATAATTCATTTGATCTTGTGCTAAAAATTGATATTTTTTTCCTTACAAATCTGTATGCCTCTCTTGATAATCCTTTAATCTTTAATTTTTAATTTTTATATTTAATTCTCCGTTTATTGCATATATACATACATATAGATATATATGTATGTGTATATATATAATATGCATTATTTATTTATTTTTTATTTTTTTTCTGTAACCTATATATAGGCTGTAACCCTTTTATGTACTTCAGTGTTCCTGAGGATGTCATTAGACGAAAGCGCTTGAGCACCATTTTGTGTTTCCTTTCCTTCGTGCTTTTATTATCCTAAATATTTTTCACGTGTTACTTTCGTGAAATAATTTTCATATATATATATATATATTAATATATATATATATATATATATATATATATATATATATAATGTAAAATTCTTAGGAATAATCTTTAGGAGAATATTCTCTGAACTGAGAATTTTCAGGAATTTTCTTTTTTAGAACATCTGAGGGGTTTTTCAACTATTTTGATACAACTTAACTTCAGTTCTTGTCAAAATGGAGAAATTCTAAGTCAGAAGTGAATGATAGGATGAGTGAAGAAATAAATAAATTAACTAATGCAAAAAATTTATTGAATCATTGTATAAAGACTGTATTTCAATTCAAAGTACAGTATTTACCAGGGATGGCAGTGATTAAATCAAAATGATTTTTTTATGAAAAAATCATGATTTTTTTTTCTTTTTTTATTTTTTCAAAATTATATAGAAATTAATAAAATATATATCACAAGACACTTTGGAAATAAAAAAATACTCCTTGTAATTATGTGTTCAATTTCAGTTTTTTAGTATCATAGCTTTTTTATGAAAAAATCTTTTTTTAATTACTTGATTTTTTCAAAATTATATATAGAAATTAATAAAATATATTACACAGAACAGTTTAGAAAGAAAAAATATCCCTTGTAATGAAGTATTCAATCTCAGTTTTTCAGTATAATAGCTAATAAATAGCTAATAACTAAAATAAATGATGATTTTTAGGAAAATAAATCATAATATTTTTTATTTATTTGATTTTTTCAAAATTATATGGAAATAAATAAAATATATCATACAAAAAACTTTAGAAACAAATAAAAAATATCCCTTATAATTAAGTGTTCAATTTCAGTATAATATACTGGTCAAAAAGAGAAACGCAATTAGCTTGCACATGGTGTAAAATTTAAGTTGTTAGTGGTATTATCACAGTTTCAAGATTATGGTTAAATGTTTGTTCAAATCTTTTAAAGCCACTTAGTGCATGTTTCTAAACCTGACTAATCCCGGCTAAGACGCCATTTTGTTACAAACAATAAACAGAGATTAAATTGAATGTATTCTTTATGAAGGCATGCATTTTTTCTTTGACTTCACAGAATACACACTGCCCGTTGAGAAAACCAAACTTTTTCCCGCGATTGAGGCATGCCACGACTCTCAGAGGTCAACAGAGGTCGTGCCTTGGGCATGTTGGATGCAGGCATGTCTGCTGTCCAAGTTGCACAACGAATGCATGTGCATCCCACAATCTCTAGGCTTGTTAGACGGTACAATGCCACAGGAAGTGTTCAGGACCTGCCAAGATGTGGGCGACCTCGTGTGATGACCCAACGCCAGGATCGCCACATTGTACTGCAGCACCTGCGTCATCGGCAGTGGAATGCTCGTCAGACAGCCAGAGAGACACCTGGTATCCACAACAACAGAATTAGTGACCAGACCGTCAGAAACTGACTCCGTAATGCAGGACTCCGATCCCGCAGGCCTTACAGAGGTCCTTTTCTCACTGATGCAAGAAGGCAACGACGCCTGCAATGGGCCTATCAGCACCGTGACTGGACACAGAATGTGGAACCAAGTCCTCTTTTCTGACGAGTCTCGCTTCAGACTGTCCAATTCTGATGGCCGTGTCAGGGTATACAGACGACCAGGGGAGCGATACTCAGATGCTGCAGTAGTGGAGCATGACAGATGGGGAGGACCAAGTGTCATGGTTTGGGCAGGAATTGCCTTTGCTTCAAGAACTGAGCTGGTGGTTGTTGATGGCGCTCTGACTGCCCAGCGCTACAGGGATGAGATTCTTCACCCACATGTTCTTCCATTCATGAGGCAACATCCAGAATTGGTGCTCCTGCAACAGGACAATGCCAGACCTCATGCAGCCAGGATAGTGCAGGCATACCTGCAGGGACAACAGGTGCAGACCTTACCATGGCCAGCCTTCAGCCCAGACATGTCACCGATAGAGCATGCATGGGATGAACTTGAACGGCGAGTTCGCAGACGTCAGCATCAGCCGCAGAACATCAGGGAACTGACCAATGCAATTATTGAAGAGTGGAGGGCCATCCCTGTTGCTTTCCTGCAGAGACTGTTGAGGTCGATGAGGGCCAGACTCCAAGCCTGCATTGTAGCTAGGGGTGGCCATACGCGTTATTGACTGTTTGTTATGTTAAAGAATCATTTACTATATACTGAGTCCTCATGTTTATTAATAAATCTCAAAAATTGCGTGACCAGTATAGCTTTTTTATGAAAAAAAAAAAAAAATTTATTTGATTTTTTCAAAACTATATAGAAATTAATTATTGGTTACCCTGGTATTTACTCTGATTCTGACAAAATTATTTCTGATTCTGACTCATCAATCATTGCCTCATGTCATCATCAGCTTCTTTGCCTATTTCTTCTTCTTCTTCTTCCTCCTTTTCTTTTTTTTATCTTTGCATTCTTCTGTATACTTCTCTGAAACATGAGACTTTTCTGGGCTATCCCCATGTGTTAAAAGTTTACTTGATACTTGCTCTTGCTATACACAACCACAACTAACCAAGGAAAATTTGCCATCCTTTATATACTATTTTCTCCCAATTCCGGAGTATTCTAGAATGTTCTGGAGTCATCTAGAATATTCTCATACATTTCTAGAAAGTTCCATAAGGTTCTGAAATATTCTAAAATTCTCTAAAAAGCTGCAAAACAATCTAAAAATGTTTTAAAACTAAGAAAAAAGAAATTCTTAAATATTCTCAGAATATTCTCACCTCACATCACTATATATATATATATATATATATATATATATATATATATATGTGTAAAAATGAACAGTGAATAATCAATATTCATTTTTACATAAGAACCAAAATCGCTTAACACAAGTTTGGATAATAATTTTACTTGTAACTTCCTCTTTTTGTTTGTGTCACAACCCTACGATCTACCATTTCTATGGTTTAGTCGCATCCATTTTCCATTTGTTATAGAAGTTATTATTAATTATGATTGTCTTGCACTCACTCTCGACCCTAGATTATGCATACACATTGCATGTAACAGGATTGGAACCCATAGTTGTACTTAGTCATTAATACCCACTCTTTGTCTCTAATTCATTCTTATAAATCTTCCTAATAATGATTTGTACTATACGTACAAATTCAATAACTATGACGTCATAAAGTAACTTAATTCTCTTCACGTTTCCATACCGCCAATACTGAATCATCCATTTGGTATGTGGATATCTTTCATGTTCAATATATGGTAAATTCTTTAATAGTAAAAACTTCATTCTCTATACATCATTATTTATATTGTGTCCTACCTATTGTCTACTGATGCCTAGCCTATCAACCTATCAGTCCATATTTTATGCGTGTCTATATTACACGCACAACCTATTGTGTTACGTACATATAAAATACGTCCACATGTATTTTTATTTTTTTTCTTTTAAGTGCGTTCACCCCTCACAAGATATTCATAACTGCTTAGGTAAGTGATCAAATTCGCTAATCACTGCAAAATCGAACGCTTCTAAGATAAATATCTCCTCTCGCTCTGATTCAAATTTATAACATATTATAACATAATATAACATATTATGTTGTATATAAATTATCTCATATGTGCTCATGTACTTGTGTTGTACTAATAACCATATATATAACCATATATAATAACCATATATAATAACCATATATAATAACCATATATAATAACCATATATAATAACCATATATAATAACCATATATAATAACCATATATAATAACCATATATAATAACCATATATATAACCATATATAACCATATATAATAACCATATATAAATATATAACCATATATTATAACCATATATAAATATATAAAAAACTGTAAGAATGGTAAACAACGTAATGTACTTCAATGAAACTGTAATTTAATGTAATGACTTAATATATAATGTAAGAATGTACTTTAATAGAACTGTAATGGACAATCATAAACGAATGTGAAGTAATCCATAATTGCAATCATAATTGTAATAAACCCAAATGAAAATGTACTCAGTCGTGTACTTAAATTGTACTTATGTACTACTATGAAATGATATCGCCTTCAGAAATGAAGACTCGGCAAAAAAATGATTAGTTTTTTAATTTTTTTTTTTTTTATTTGGAATCTTTCAAACATCTGATCATGTGTTTAAAAGGGGAAACTTAACCTTCAACTGCCTTCCCCAACATTTAGGCTTATATTATACATGTATTTGTAAAATGAACTACACTTGATTACGGGACTCTGCTTGGGTCACTGCTACGAGCCTCCCTTGTTAGCAGCCTCACCGCGGGGAGGGGGCAGAGGCCCCTTGTCTCCTTAACTTTTTAGATTCCGGCCTGAGCCATGGTCGAAAGAGGTCGAACCTCTACCCCTGTAAAATTCAGACCACTACCTGTAAATTTGTAAGAAGTAAATTCTAGTAAGAGAAACTTTTTATTTTCCCCCTCGAGTTGGGCTATCTTCAGAGGAACTTAGTCAGTAAAGTCGATAAGTTATAAAAGAAAAGTCGATAATTTTAGTCTCAGAGAAAGTATCAGAGTATTATAGCAAGAGAAGAATTAATAACTGTTGACCCTAAAGCGAGAGAAAAGAATTAGAATGTTATAGAAGAAATATCCGTTGCTGCCTCCCAACTAGAACCCCTGTCAATTCAAACCACCCAGGGCCATAGACGGAGGGGTTAACATATATAAAGGGTTCACATACCTCTTCTCCACACCATTACCAGTAAAACAACATTACCAAATACCTCTTTCAGTCATTAATTTATCTAGTTTATTCTTAAAAGTCTCCAAAGTATGGGAACTCACAACTTCTTCATCTAAGCTACTGCAGAATTTTACTATTCTATTTGAAAAACTATGTTGTACTAACTGTGATTTACATATTTGATGAAAAATATGTCCTATCACTGTGATCCTTTGTAAAAAGAGAGTGGAAGTCTATATTATCTAACTCATTTATTATTTTATATACTTCTATCATATCACCTCGTAACCTTCTTCACTTTAGGGAAAACATGTTTAGGTGCTCCAATCTCTCTTTGTGACTAAGGTGTCTAAGGCATGGTATCATCCTTGTGGCTCTCTTTTGTACTTTTTCTAGTCTGTCTTTGTCTTGCTCTAAATAAGGACTACTGAATTGAATGCAATACTCAATCAAGAGGAGGCCTCACGTATAAACTGTAGAGCCTACTTATAATTTCTGGTGATTTATATTCTATATGTTTCTGCATTAGGTTCAATCTAGCATTAGCCTTATTTCTAATTTCAATACAATGAGTTGTAGGTTTAAGATCATGATTCACAATGACACCCAAATCTCTCTCCTTTTTTTCTTTATTTATCCAACTTCCATCCATGTTATACTCAAATTCTGGATTGTCATGATCAGCATGCATAACTTTACACTTCTCCACATTAAATTTCATCTCCCATCTATCTGCCCAAGCAACTACTTTATCAATGTCCTTTTGCATTTTCATGGCACCTGTGAAAGATCTTACATTTGTCCCAATTTTGTATCATCTGCAAATATTGAGGTTTTACTATTTAGACCCCTTTCCAAGTCATTAATATAAAAATAAAAAAGTAGAAGTCCAAGTACTGACCCCTGTGGGACTCCACTCAGAACAGGGCTCCATGTAGACCTAGTCCCATTTAGCTGTTCATAATGAGACTTTAAAAGATTATTAATAATAGCAGAAAAACTGGTGCTTTCTTGTTAGCTCAATGTATGCCCTTGACAATTGGTAAGGTTAAGTTGTGATATTTTCTAGGGGTGCACCAGATATGAATTTTTCATATCTGGCTGGATACTGGATATGCCAGATATGGCCATATCTATCCGGCCAGATATATATTATTAGGTACTGTATTATTTTTACACTCATATTGCTGTGTTTTGCATTGGGGGAAAGCGACCCCCAAAATATAAGATAAATAATAATTTAAGTATACAGTCGACCCTCACTTACGTCATCACCATCTTACGTAATTTGAGTTACAAGAAGCCCCCCATTGACTGTAATTGGTTCGTCTTACATAATTATTTTGTGTTGCGTAATAGTTGCATAATCGCAAATGCAGTGCATGACCACTCACTGGCAGGACGCCGGGTATTTCACGTTATTTCATTGTTATTTTTACTGTGCATTATTCAACTCTCTCTCCAATGTAAGTCTAAATTAATTTTTATTATTAATTTTTAATATGTATTTTCTTTTACAGATGGTGTTTCTTAATAATAATTATTAATTACCATTATAATTCTGTTTATATACACTCTTTTTATCAAAAAATTTAATTATTTTATTATTTTCAATACTTTTTTGGGGTCCTGGAACAGATTACCTGATTTACATGTATTTTGGGGTTCGACTTACGTCATTTTCGAGTTAAGTAACTCATCTTGGAATGGATTAATTACGTAAGTTGAGGGTCAACTGTATTCAGATGTTTAATTGTTTTGTTCTCTTTCAGGTTCTTGTGTTGTATAAAACTATTAAGTATTAATCATGACAAGTTTTGTGTGGTCACTGTATACAATAAATGATCCTAGCAATATCACTGCAAAGTGTAATATTTGCCAAAAGATTATCAAATGCGGGACGGAAAAAGGTGGCCAAAGGTCTTTTAGCACACCTCTTCATAATCATTTGAAGATTAATCACCCAAAAGAGTATGCTGAAGCCAAAAATGAAAATGACAAAAAAGAATAGCTGCAACTGAATAAAAAAAAATAGGCATAGATAGAATATGGGCTAGACCATCAACTTCTACTAGTAGTAGTCTGAAAGAAAAGAAAATGGACCAAATGAGTAAGCAGATCTCAATAGAGGAAAGCTTTTCATCTAAAAAAATATGGGATATCAATGACTCCAGGTCTGTGATGATTCACTGTAAAATTGGCATGATGATGGCTTTCGACAACCAGCCATTTACTTTAGTTGAACATGATGATTTTATTGATCTAATGGCCTACTTCCAACCCAGATATCTCTTACCGAGCAGAAGGTACTTCTCTGATACTATAATTCCTTGTCTTTATAATGAGTTCAAGTCTAAAATTGCTCAGAAGCTGGAAGTAGTAAAGCATGTCAGCTTTTCTTCAGATATATGGACATTGGACATGCACAACCTCTCAAGAAAGTTTTATATCATTATCGGGTCACTAGATAGGTAAAGATTTTGAAAGATACAATGCTGTGCTACATGGCTCTCATTTCTCAGGGTCGCATACTGGCAAGAATATATCTGAAAAGTTTCGCTCTATGAGAGATAGTTGGGATCTTGATGCAAATAAGAGGAATTTATTGGTGAGGGATAGAGCTAGTAATATGGCTCTTGGTAGTGACCTGGCTGAAATACCTTCAATACACTGCAGCATTCATTTACTCCAACTGGTTATTAGCAACTCAATTATGGTTCAGAGGAGTGTAATTGATATCCTTGCAAAAAGTCACCACCTTGCAACTCACTTTAATCATTCTCCTTTGGCTTGTAACAATTTCACACACATTCAAGTGCAGCAAAATCTTAAGCCTCTCCTATTGGTTCAAGATGTCCCAACACATTGGAACAGCGCATATTTGATGCTAGAAAGATTATATAAATAAAAAATTCCAGTGCAACTGTATTTGGCTGATTGTAGTGAATTACCTACCATCACATCCTTCGAGTGGACACTGATACGAAATCTCCTTAAAATATTAAAACCATTCTTCCAACTAACTCAGGAAATGAGTTCGGAAAAATCAACTTTGTCTTCCATAATCCCAAGCATTTGTATTTTACAAAGATTTCTTTCAAAGATTGGCCATGATGACTAAGGTGTTCAAACGAGAGAGAGAGAACTCCTGACTTCTCTTCGAGCGCATTTCTTGTTGGAGAGTAATGATGGGAAGTCTTTGAACATAATAAAAAACAGGGCTTATGTGACTGCGACTGCAATAGATCCGTGGTATAAGTTATCTTTCTTTCAACAAGATCAAAAAGAGCAGGCTAAATCCTGGCTGATTGAAGAAGTCATAGGTATTGAAAATGACGAAGGTGGTAATGATTCTAATGAAAGTGGAAGCGAAAACAGCTCAAATTCTAGTTCTCCTATGCGAAAGAGGAAAGATGAAGAGGACATTCTTGAAGTGTGTTTTATGGAGATCACAAAAGGAGAGCAATCTGGGGAAGTAAGTTACAAGAGAAGAAAGGTTGAAAAAAAAAACTGCTCCTGTTCTACTGATTGCAGGGGAGTTAGACCGATATGCATCTGAACCTCTTGTAGATAGGAAACACTGTCCAGTTCAAATTTGGAAGCAGGAGGACCAATTTCCTCTCCTTAAAACTATTGTTTCAAAGCTTCTCTGCACACCTGCATCCTCTGTATTTTCAGAGAGAATGTTTTCTGAATATGGAAACATCTATGAAGCAAGGCAATCCCAAATATTGCCTAAAAGAGGAGAAATGCTCTTGTTTCTGCACCACAATGAAAAAAGTTCTAAATCACTGTTGTTGAGTTTTTTTTATTCTGAAGACCTCCAGGCTGAATGGCAGCATCTGACCTACACAATACTGCCCTCCATTCATTGATTTCATTCCAGGCATTTTATATTGTATTCAATGTATTGTTTTACATTTGTCTAGCTTGTAATGTTTTGTATCATTTTGAAAATAAAGGAAAAAAGGAGAAAAAAGAATGGAAAACAAGTGCAGGGGTCTAGCAATATTTTACTCTTTTTAAAAAATTTAATGCCTAGACATTTTTATAAAAAGCTCTGATTATATTAATAGAACTGTAATCATTAAGGATGGACAGATGTTTTATTTATTCTTGTCATCAGTATTGTGTTGATTTAATATAAAAAGTGTTGCTGGACTGGTTTAGGGGTGGGCCCTGGAGGGCTTTCCATTTTTTTTGTATATAAAATATTATTTGTAACGTGTTATCATCATATTATGGCAGATTTTCATACAGGTGTTAATTTTCTAATATCTTGGCCTATATCCAGCATATCCAGCTGGATATTTCGCAATATCCAGTGCACCCCTAATATTTTCAGCAAAAAGTATGGGGTCTAGGATAACAGCAAGGTACCTTATTTTGTTATTGTAACCTCCAATATTAGTGTACTATGAACTTTAATTTTTTTTTAGCATTCTTCTTGACAAACTGTCAAAAATTCAGCAATTAGGCTCTGTTCAGTATATCTGACAAATTAAATTTTCTTTCCAGCATAGACTAATTTTAGGCTTAAATCCTAAAACTAATTTAGCCTAACTAGTTAATTTACAGTAGACCTATATGGGTTAATTTCAATTCAAACTTTATTCAGAAAAAAATATGGGGCAAGTGTAGTTTACATTCCCCCCCCCCCCCCCACCACTATCCTAGTATAGTTTACATTCCCCCCCCCACTATCCTAGTGTAGTTTATGTTCCCCCCCCACTATCCTAGTGTAGTTTATGTTCCCCCCACTATCCTAGTGCAGTTTACATTCCTCCCCCCCCTATCCTAGTGCAGTTTATGTTCCTCCCCCCCACTATCCTAGTGTAGTTTACATTCCTCCCCCCACTATCCTAGTGTAGTTTACATTCCCCTACGTTATCCTAGTATAGTTTACATTCCCCTATGTTATCCTAGTGTAGATTACATTCCCCTACATTATCCTAGTGTAGTTTATGTTCCCCAACTTTGTCCACATATACCTAATCAAATAAAACATTAAAACTAACAAAAAATATTATGACAACCTAGCCAATCGCCAATATATATGTATATATGTATATTGATGATTGGTTAAGTTGTAATATTTTTGTTAGTTTTAATGTTTTATTTGATGGATTCATTTAAAAAATGTCTCCTAAAGATCCTAGTATAGTTTATGTTCCCTAACTTTGACCTAGTGTAGTTTGTGTCCCCTTTTGCATCAGGGGGACGTAAATTACACTTGCTCCAAAAATACTATTTACATAATGTTTTACAATATCTTTGGAGAAACACACATTCCTTCCTAATACAATTCTAATGCATTAATACGGGTATGCCTTGATTTATGCCGGGGTTAGGTTCCAGCAGATTGCCGTCGAAAAGTGAAGCGGCGTAAATTGAAGCTAAAAAATAATGGGCTTCTACCTAAATAAATAGGATAGGTTCCAGGATTCTCCAAAAGTGACCCCATATTTTCCATAAAATGAAAATTATTAATGGGTTATATGCTTAAAACTAGTAAAAGAATGCTTAATATTAATAAAATAATTGAATTGAAGATAAATTACTACTTACTTTGGTAATTAAAGCAGTTAAAAACAAAATTATTTGATCTTGTTTGACAGTGGCGAGATGGAGATGATTAATTGAGAGGAAGATGATCCTGGAGGGAGATCCTCTTTTTTTTTGCTGAGGAACTGCAGAATTGAGCAGTTCATCAACATCATCATCTTCCACATCATCTAGACCTACTTCATTCGCTATCTTAGTGACGTCTTTTGTCACAGTTTCAACACTGTCAAATCCACCAAAATCAGCAATGCAATCAGGCCACAGCTTATGCCAGACACCATTTAGGCATGATTTCGAAACTTCATTCCAAGCTGCGGCTATGTTGGAAATGCCTTTTAAAATGTCATATTGAGATGGTATGGTTAACTAAAAATGTTTTTCTTCTCTTTTTAATTGATAATAACAGATTTGAAATTCTCTCAATATAGAGAATGTTAAAAACTGAGGCAATCATATGCCTCAGTATAAAAGCTTTGAAACTCTCTCAGTATAGAGAAGAAGAAGCAGCTTGAGGCAATCATATGTCCATTTCAAGAGACGGGAAAGCATCTCACTTCTCCTTGATGGTGTGGTAGGTGATCCAGTCTTGTTTTTACCATTGGTGTTTTGTATTGCTTAACCATTAGCTATAAGAACCATGTCTCACATATTTGGATCACTTAAAATTATCATGTAAATATCATAATCATTTCTGAATGCCTGATTTCCTTTATAAAGACCATGTTGAAAAACCTAACTTCAGTTATCAATATGCATCACAATGGATTTTGAGCTTTCTCAGGCTGTGAACTAAATTGTACCTTTAACTGCCTTATGAGCAACATATTAATGCAAATACATATCCCAAAATTTTAGACCATTAATTATTATTGTCAGTTTTGCTCCCTTTTCTGGCATCATTGCACTCATGGATTCCTGTGAGTCCACTGATGACAGTGCTAGGGGGATAATCTCTAAATGTTGTTGGTTTTTTTTCTTTATCAGGGATTTGTTTTTGGCTGGGACATTTGCTTATTGAAGTGAATTTGGACAAAGCTTTTTCTTCCCCAATGCCTGCACAAATGCTGAAGCCAGTGTTCACATAATTTTTTTGTTATAAACATTGCTTTTGTGTGTACTGATTGAGCCAAGAATACATTTAATGATTGTGAGATGAAGTGGAGTTTAAAATGACACATCGGGGACTTATCAGGTTTATACAATTTGGGTAACACTCATTGACCTTGCCCTAGTAACTAATATTCTTTGTTTTTTTTGCATTAGTTATGCAAGTTATTTTTTTTCTGTAGTCTTGTCTCTTTTGTGTGGTAATGGGCTGGTGATGGCCAATAATTTAATGGTTTTATTTTATGTTGACATTTTTGTGTGTGGTATGGGACTAATGATGTTTGTTTCTTTTGTTTTGTAGTAATAATTTTTTTCCAAGTGCTTAGTTGGTTCTGAATACACATTGGTGTATGATCAATAAAATTGTTCATATTTTCTTTAGTTACCTGTAAAAACTTGCCTGCGGATGCAGTTAACCTTGTAAGTGTTGTTGTTGTTTCGTTGATTAAATTAGGCAAAGGACATTTTACTTTTCCTAAATCCTCCCACCATAAGCCGAAGAGTAAGTTGTTAAAAGAGGCAGACTGGCTATGCCCCAGAGATCTTAAAGGTGAGAACCCAGTTTCAGATTGGTAGGAGCTGCCTATCTGACATAATCTCAACCACACTAAAATTGGTAACTTGCTCACCTCATTTCTCTCATTCTTAGCAGTGCAGGTGGTGCTGAAGTCAAAGGATTTTTATTAAGGCCCTCTGGGTGGTTCTCACTGGCAGCTAAATCTCCCATCTCCACAACCAGCCGCAGCTGCCGTGACCCCACTAACAGAGTATCCGGTAGGTGAGTAACGCAAACGCATCTTTACACAGATACACTTACTGGCATCGCGCCCCCGTTTCAATATGACTTCCAGTAGTCCCGCACAGTTACATCAATATTTTGCGTAGTTTACGGCTTTTTACCATTTTTAATTTTACATTTAAGCTTTTACTTTAAGCGGCGTAAAAGTGAAGTAACATAATTTAAAGCAGTGTAAAACGAGGTTTACCTGTATATTATCTGAATATGCCATTAGGAAACATGAAAGCTTTTCAGGCTAAATCAATAGAATCCAGTTGATTTATTAAAAAAGTGAAATTGCAAACAATAATAATATATACAAGGTGAAAATGTACAGGAACAGCTAACATACTGTTTGACTATTTTACACAATTTTATAGGCTGCATCTATAATTACTGTATGAAACATTATTATGCCCCATTTTTAAATAAAATGATCAATCATATATGCAAATGAAGTTTAATGAAGAAATGGGTAATTTACAAAAGTAAACGAGTTTAATGAAAAGGTAGAAAAATTATGCAGAAATGAGATTGGATACAGCAGTGGTTCCCAAACCATGCGCCGCGAGATGTAATTAGGTGCGCCGCAAAAGAGCAAGATTATATTTCAAAATATGAAAAATACAAACTGAAATTCGTAATAAAGTATATGTATAAATACCTCTTTTGAATAATTTTTTTAATTTATGTACAAAGTGCGCCAAAATATTTGTACTTGTTCTAAAGTGCGCCGTGAGTAAAAAAAGTTTGGGAACCACTGGGATACAGTATGATATTTGTGGGAATCATGTTTCAAATAATTATGATATAATTACTTAACTGCAGTAATAACAGTGGTAATGAACCTTCATAATAGGGTACTTTCATATGAAATTAATCAATATTTTGAGGGATTTTATGCCACTTACTCCACTTTTCATAAAATTTGGGTTGCAGTATTGTTCTTAAGAAAGAACTATGAATCTCAAATTTTAAGTTTGTGACTTCTCATTTCTCATTCCAGTTATAGGAAGGAGGGGCCAAAGGCAAGTGCCCACAAAAATGATACCAACTAAAAGAAAATTACATTACATTTCATTTGGAAAACATGAAGCCACTGGGCCCTGTTGAGGTTATCCAAGTCATGAGTTACATTTTAATAATAATAATAATATAAATCTTGCAAAATGTCAATCTCAAGTCAGCTAATTAATGTACAACTCTTTACTACCACTAAACCTACATAACTTAAGCTAAGAATATACATTAATATACAATCTACAAACTCTCTTTCTCATGAAAGTATCTAAATTTTTCTTAAAATTAAATAACGAGCTACTGTTTACCACAATCATATTGCAAGTCATTCCAAAAATCTACTACTCTATGAATGAAAAAGTATTTTCGTGGATCAAGTCTACAAGTCTTTTCTAATTTTCTTATTATGGCCACAAGTTATCCCATCAGCCTCTACACTGCGTTCGCACTTATTAAGCAATTACGTTTTCTCCAATGTTTTACAAAGTTTTTCCCTGATTTCAATGAAATTTGTAGCAAATAATCACTATATAGAGCAGCATTGATGGTATTCATTTCCATAAAATATTTTGATAATTAAAATAATTCTCATTTTATTGAAAAATATGTAAAATATTATGTTCCAAATTATTAATCAAGTATTCTATTTACGGATCTAAATGGTGAAAATGGGTAAGAAGAAGGATTTAACATTAACTGAGAAAAGAAAATAGTCAAGTTACTCGCTGAAAATATAAAATCTATTGAAATTGCGAAGCAGTTTGGCAGAGCTTATCGAACTGTAAACAAGTTTGTAGCAGAGGGTACCAAATCGAGGCAGCGAAGTGATAAAGGAGCTATAAGAAAAGTGACAAAGCGGCAGATATCTGTAATCAAGCGTAAATTGCAAAATGTCCATTGTCCTCAAGTAAAGAGGTTTTTGAGCAGGATGGCATACATAATGTACCAAGAACATCTCGATGTGGAATCCTCCAAACAATTGGCAAGATGTGTAAACCTACGATTCAGTCACCATTAACACCCAGGTACAAGAAGCAGCGTGTTGAATGGGCGCGTCAGTACGTGAAAACAGATTTTAATACTGTATTGTTAACCGATGAATGAAGAGCAACCCTTGAGGGATCTGATGGTTGGTCAAGAAGATAATGGGAAATACCAAATAATGGGAAAAACCACAATCACCTATACTTTTCAAAAAAATCAGCAAATAGCAGACAAATAAGGAAGAAAGAAACAATAACTTAAACAATCACTTTTGCACATCACTGGCTGCAACGTTGTCCCTCTGTGCTCCGCCATTCCAAGGAAGTTCTGAAACACATGCCATATATTTCAATTTCATGATTGTAAAGTAACCTATTTTTGTTCACATTCAGTTCTCTTTTTAATTGACATTATGCTTCATGAATCTCATTACTAAATTGATAGCTATGAAAACTTAATCAACTGACCTTGACCATTTTGCCATCCCAGTGGACAACAGTGTGCCTCGGTGGCGTGAAGGAGTCCTTCACAGCCATCGCCACTTCACGGCGATGTGACACTCTTCCCCGGCGAGCCGTTTCTTTCGAGATGCTGAACTGATTGAGGTCTGCTGGTGGATCCACCGAACGTGTGATAGCAGCCACAATGCTTACTACCTATGTAGAGAATGGAAAGTGGAAAGGAAACTATCAAGAATATATGTGGGTTACGGGACACTTTAAAACTAACACTATCAATGAATACTATACACAATACACCTGATTATTGGACATGCGGAAATGATCAGCCACTTCCATGACAGCAGGTGCATTAAGGATGCGGTGAGGAAGATTGACAGACACACTCGGCTCTTTCGGCAGGGGGAACGCTAGTTCTGTCTCTGACTCTCCTGACATGCCAGTATCATCATTCTCCATGGCCTCATCTCCAGTTTCATATGCACACTTTGAGGTTTGCGGCTCCTGGCGAGGACATTTTCTTCCTTCCTGTAGCTTTCTTTTTACAGCGAAAACTTTATCGTTCCCACTCATCATTGCCACCCGAGGACCACGTTGATCGAGGTAGAAGTCAATGTCTTGTCCGACAGCAGTCGATTCTTCTTTATATCTTCGACAGCGTCAGATGCTCCGATATCCCACAGCTTGTCCACACTGTCCGAAAACTTCTGCCATTTTCCTCCGGCGTCAGTTTCTCGTTTTCTGCTCTTTTGGAGTAAGTGCCACTCTTTCCACAATGCCTCTAGCTTCCGTTCACAGTTGAGCTTTGTGAATGTTTTAATGCAGGCCATGCTCCAAAACTTAAAGACGTTGTTTACGGTTTCTTTGAATGCGTCTTTCCTGTTAGCAGTGTACTGGATAACACTGAAGAAGTATTGCAAAACCTGTCATGTTGTTGGCAATTTGCTACCACTGATGGAGGACGACGGTTGGCCAACTAAAAAAATTTCCGAGGCCGATTTTAGAGAAGGTAGCGATGTTATTTTTGCCTTTCCTTTTGATGACTCTCTATTTGTAGCTTCAAGAGTTCTTCCAGTTATGGTTGCCATCGATTTGTCCATGACAAAGAATGAGGAACTCGGACAGAATTTCAAAATGTTATGATCTGCAAAAAAAGAAATAGGTTAGGTACCTGGGCATGGGCGCCCGCAGGTAGGGGCAAGGGGGGGCGCTTGCCCCCCCTGGAAATGCCAAGAAAATATATTAAATATTTTCTAAGAAAATATTTATATCCTAAACTTGCTGAAAAGTATCCAACTGCCTCCTAAAGGGTGAAAAATTTTATTTGTGTGCATGATAAAAGGTTGCTACCTTTTTATTTGTTCAGAAGTCCCCCCTTAAAATTATCCCGCCAAGTTGGCAGCGCCAACTCAAGCACCTGGCTGCATGCAGTGCGTGGCAGCCATTGTTTTTGATCAGTTTTTTTCCGACACTCAGAGAGTGAGGAAGCGGATTTGTGGTCTGTGTTACATAACTGGATACCCTGTTTTCAGGAAGTAAAATAAATTATTGTTATCATGTGCAATGTATATATATACAATATATATTTGCATTTTCCATTACAGAAAATGCAACACTAAACTTGCTTAGAATTAACCTGCTGGTTCCTAAGGGGTCAAAAGTTTTTTGCTTGCTCCGGTCCCTACCTATTAATACATTAAATTTTGCCCCCCCTTGGAAAAAATCCTGCGGGCACCCATGTACCTGGGCACAGGCATAGTGCATTTTCTAATTACCTATATACATTATACATTCCGCCCGGGTATGGTGACTCATTTTTTTTGAAAAGTATAGGTGATCGTGGTTTTTCCCATTATTTGGCACTATACTAGCACATTGGTATTACCTGTATACAGGCACAACCTTTAAACCGTTAGTCGTATGACATTGGCAGGCACACCAAACAACTTCTCTCATTAAGAGGATTCAGAAAGCATCCCTACTTAATGATTTATCTTGATTCAGTAAAAAGTTAAAAAGTACGCATTTTAAAAAAATACTAGTAATTTCAAGGTCGATGCGAGACCCCTAAATATTGATCAATTTTTGTAAAAATGGTACCAATGTGCTAGTATAGTGCCAAATAATGGGAAAAACCATGATCACCTATACTTTTCAAAAAAATTGAAAAGTGGGCCACTCTACTGTACACCCTTGATGACTGGTTAGGTTAAGTCGTGATATTTTCGTTAAAATGAAAATGATGAGAGCAAACTTTTCTGGTTAATTTTGAGGTGTTTTGTATGAAACTACCATCCGTTTCCTGTGCAAATGCGTAGTTTTCAAGATGATGATATCTTGAAAACTACGCATTTGCACAGGAAACGGATGGCAGATTCGTGCAAAACACCTCAAAATTGACCAAAAAAGTTTGTTCTCGTCATAAAAATAGACTGGGTGTAAAAATGAATAATTACCAAAATTTTTTATCAATTTCAATTTGGAAAAACTTCTTTCACATGAAGCAATACACACACAAACAGTAAAAAAAAATCTCAAATATAGTGACAAGCTTGGCAAAGATTCACAAAAATCCTATTTCACAATAAACTCCAGAAACTGCAATGCTGTCCATTTCTTTGCCTCTTCAACGCTGATTTTGGCAGCTTTCAAATGCCTCCAAAGTTGTCCAATTTCCACAATGATTTATCTTCAGAGAATTCATCGAAAATCTGAGTCAAATTTGGAATATACTTCCGAAGTTCTTCTTCTGTTGCAACAACCAAAGTGTTTGGCTGAATAACAGTGAAGATTGACAGAATTTGATCCAATGCCTTAGAATGAATCTCCAATTCTTGATGAAAGCGATCAAGACATTCAAACACAGCCCTTTTTACTTCCTCTGGCAATGTGACACCAGCATCCTTTGCCATCTCTCCTGGCATCCTTTTTTAGAGCTTTACTCTCCCTCTTCTCTCCATAGAAATGTCCATTTCCTCACACTTTATAGTTGCATAATGAATGGCCCTCTCCACAATTTCATTGCACTGATCTTCAAGAAACCGTTTTAAATATTTAATTTTTCGTTTGTAAATTTTGTATTGCCAATAAAAATAAAATTTATTTTATAGTTGAAATTAACATTAAGCTGTGTAATAGTTTGAACATTTTAATTTTTTTCTTACTTTGGCAAATTTTTCATTTGGTTTGAAAACTTGTACTGGTATTTCAACTCTCCCGATGGCACCCCCCTCCTGGCTGTCACCCGGGGCAGACTACCCCCCTTAGTAAGTTAGTACGCCACTGGTATCAGTTATCAGCTAAAAAACAATATCAGTACATCCCTATTACATACCCACATATATACAGTGTGTCTCAAAACTAAACATACCTAGTTCCTTTAATCTTTCCCTGTATTCCAATCTTCCTAGGTTAGGGATAAGTTTGGTTGTCCTACATTGCAACTTGATCATCAAAGTGAAAAATACTGTCAGGACATACTAGTTATTCCATTATAATTCAGTCAGGGGTGTAAACCATAACATCTTGGATTTTGTTGAGCTGGAGGGAGCCAATAAGCCTTGAAAAATGATGAAAATAACAATTTCACAGTGAAATGTCTCTCTACAAATTTTGGTGCCAGAAATAAAACATTTTAAAAAATAATCTATTTATGGCATTTAATTAAATGTTACTGATTCCAGTGGAATTGTCCATTACGCTTACCATTAAATGAAAGATATTATGGCCTCTTTTACTATAGTTTTCCCATTTTTATGTAATTTTTTAATTCCTTGCCCTCTGAATTGTAGGAATTTGACATCTTGTTTTGTATTGTTGATAAAAATTGTAATTTTAGAGCATTTTTTGCAAATAGCAATGGGGTGTGAGAGCACAATCCCATTTTAAGAACATAAGAAATTTTTATAGTGGGCACACTAGGGGCCACTTCGGCCCATCGAGGTGGCTCCACTATGTAAAAACTGCCTGTGCATTGGCAATAACCAATTTTTACAAAACTAATTAAGTATCAATTTAAAACTAATTAAGTATCAATTTAAAACTAATTAATTATCAATTTAAAACTAATTAATTATCAATTTAAAACTAATTATCAATTTAAAACTAAAGATAGAATCTCTGGATCCAGAGAATCAAAGTCATAATAGGCTACTATCCACAAATATGTTACACACTATATCTATTTATAACTGACATGCAAATATATCAGATCCAAAGAATCCAGTCAATTTCATTATGGTACCCATCAATACCAGTACCATGCCAACCAAAAATAAGTCACAGTCCATATCAATTGCGGACCAAGTCACAATTTACATCCATATACATTACAATATATATACTTAAGAGGAAAAGTGTAGGTGTGGCTGTAAAGACTGTACAGTAATGTAGAAATGTGTGCACCCATTTTGGGTCTCCCATTTAAAGGTGTTTGTGGGGCAAGTGAAGATCATGAGTTTTTCAATACCTCACAGTACTATGGGGGGCACCGCTCAGCAGAGGAATCTCTTTAAATAGGGTGTGTAAGGACAGAGAGTATCCCCTAACCCAAGATGCTGCCTCCCTATATCCCACAACACCTGTGTTGAGCTGTGGGATCTATCACCCAAATGCACATAATATATATGAAATAAACTAGTACCATTCATGCAATAAAAATGGGCTTAAACACCATCACCAGATGTCCCTTGCAGACATCAAACTATCCAACCTTCTTTTGAAAGAATCAAGCGTATCTGAAATCACCACTTCTTCTGTCAGACTGTTCCAAAACTTAATTACTCTATTTGTAAAACTATGTTTTCTTAAATTTGTTCTACATCTTGGCTTAAATAATTTCATACTATGACCTCTAGTCTGATTGTGATCTTTAATGAAAAGAGACAAAATCTATCTTATCCAACCCTTTTATCATTTTATACACCTCTATCATATCACCCCTTAACCACCTCCTTTTTAATGAGAACATGCTTAGATATGCCAGTCTTTCCTTATATGTCAATTGTCTTAGAGATGGGATCATTCTTGTTGCTCGTTTCTGTACTTTTTCCAGTTTTTCAATATCTTGTATCAAATAGGGACTATTAAATTGAATGCAGTATTCGAGGAGGGGTCTCACATATGAAATGTATAGTTGCTTATAATATTGGGTGATTTGTACTCAATGTGTCTCTGCATGAGATTGAGTCTAGCATTTGCTTTATTTCCGATTACCATACAGTGATTTGAGGGTTTAAGTTCATTTGTCACAGTGACACCCAAGTCTTTCTCTTTATCATCATTTTTAATCCAAATTCCATTCATATTGTATTCAAATTCTGGATTTTTTGGCCCAATATGCATAACCTTGCACTTATCAACATTAAATTTCATCTCCCACTTATCTGCCCAGGCTGTTACTCTGTCTAAGTCTTTTTGTATTGTCATTGCTCCTGCTACTGACTTAACATTATGGCCTAATTTTGTATCATCAGCAAATTTTGAGGTTTTACATGATAGGCCTTCTCTAGATCATTTATATAGACAACAAAAAGCAGAGGTCCCAGAACAGACCCCTGTGGGACTCCGCTCAATACGGGTCTCCAAGTAGACTTATTTCCATTTAGATGAACTCTGTTTTCTATTTCTCAGCCATTCTTCTATCCAATCAGCTATATGACCTCTTATACCATGGGCTCTAACTTTTACCAACAATCTTGCATGAGGAACAATATCAAATGCCTTTGCAAAATCTAAGTATACTATATCTACTGGCTCTTTATTGTCCAAATGCAATAGGACTCCATCATAAAATTCAATCAAGTTGGTTTTACAAGAAAATATGGTATGCTCTCATGCCTGTAAAATCAGAAAGAAAATATATCTGAGATTTTTTAAACATGATTTCTCGTATGTCTATCCTAAATAATGCTGCACTTCCTTTGATAAAAAACCTATGCAGACCCGAGATACAGGCCCTCAAACCCAACCCATTTTTTTTGGTCCAAGAAGATAAAATATGGAAGATATGACTTGGAATGGTAAATTTTTCCCAAATTTTTATGTCATTTTTGGATTCCTTGCCCTCAAAAATATAGGATTTGACACTTTGTTAAAATTGAACATACAATGATTATTTTAAGGAAACTTTTCAAAAATAAAATGGCGCTCTCAGCACCACCGAGTGGCAAAAGTGGCAAACTTTGAAATGCTATAACTCGAGAACCATAAGTCCAATTACAAAAATTTAAATTGCTATTTTCATCATTTCCATTTGGTTAATATTCGTTTTAATGCTTTGTTCATTTTCGATAGAAGGAGACATTCTATGACAATTTAACATATAAATTCGTATTCAGGACACCTTGAAACCTCAGGGAAACTGATAAAAATCAAGGAAATGTAAAATTTTTTGGTTAATATGAGTTTTATTGCACTCAGAATATCAAAAGCAAATATAATTATAAAATATTAAAGCATAATTTTCTCATCATTTTCATATAAGTCACTATGCTTGCAGATGCGTACTTAACAAATTATGTACATTTGAATATTATGATATTTTTGCTTCTTTTTTTTCCGCCCTTCGAATATTTTGATTGGTGACGTCATGAGAACATGATATATGAGCTAGATTTTTTAAGTTCTTAGGCCTTTTAAGTTACTAGTCTACTTCTGTTAGGTTTTGATAGATGTTTGTGGCGATGACATGTGAACGGTGCGAATATTATTTTGAGGATTTAATATACTCTAGGCTAGGTTAGCCAGGGTTAGGCTAGTTTAGCCAGAGTTGGGTTAGGTAAGGTTAAGTTAGGTTAATTAATTTTGGTATTAATTAACCTAACCTAACCTAACCTAACCTTACCTAACCTAACCTTACCTAACCTTACCTAACCTTACCTAACCTTACCTTACCTAACCTAACCCTGGCTAACCTAGCCTAGAGTATATTAAATCCTCAAAATAATATTCGCACCGCATGTCATCGCCACAAACATCTATCAAAAACTAACAGAAGTAGACTAGCAACTTAAAAGGCTAAGAACTTAAAAAATCTAGCTCATATATCATGTTCTCATGACGTCACCAATCAAAATATTGGAAGGGCGGGAAAAAAAAATGCAAAAATGTCATAATATTCAAATGTACATAATTTGTTAAGTACGCATCTGCGAGCGTAGTGACTTATATGAAAATGATGAGAAAATTATGCTTTAATATTTTATAATTATATTTGCTTTTGATATTCTGAGTGCGATAAAACTCATATTAACCTTATTTTTTATGGAAAAAAAAAATTTAGACGTAAAAAGCAGCCATTATAGGCCATTGACCGAGTGTTTAGCTCTTAACGCTATTAAAATTTTGCCGGTCCTCATCCTCTCCAGTTTTACGGGGAGACATCTCGTGGCAAAATTAGGAAACATAAGTCAAATCAGCCAATTAAATCTGGTTTTTGTTTCATGTTATCTTATCCGACCAATCAGAGACATGCATTTTGAATCTCCAATAATGCATACTCATTCCAAAATCCTTATTCAGTTCGGTTTTTGCTATGGTTTGTCTTGGGTGTGATTTGGATTACTTATAAAAAAGAAGACGGTGCTGAAGTTTTCTTTACCAGTCACGGTGTTTTATTTGTCCGCAGTGTGGTCATGAGTGTAATTATAAAGAAGTTGCTGACCAATATTATTGCAGAAGATTGACTAGGGACGAGCGCAGCAGAAAAAAAAAGTGTTCCTTTTACTTCGATGTCTGTGAGCATTGGCTAGGCCAACAAGTTCAAATTGGTGGGCCTGGCGAAATCGTCTATTTATTCCTGTTGGTCGCCGCTGATTTGTACAAACATCCCAACGCTGCTATTGAAGGTTAGAAATTGTGAAAAAACGCGGGTTAGGTTAGGTTAAGTCTGAACCAAAACACATTTTTCTGGTGTTTTTTGGTGTGATTTGTTCAAATCTGAACTTCGTTTCTTTGGGAAATGAGCCGTTTTTGAGAAATTTTCAATTTTAAAATTTCTCAAAAACGGCTCATTTCCCAAAGAAACGAAGTTCAGATTTGAACAAATCACACCAAAAAACACCAGAAAAATATGTTTTGGTTCAGAAAGGAGAAAAAGCACTAAAACGAATAATTACCCATCATTTTTCAAGGCCTATTGGCTCCCTGCAGCTCAACAAAATCTAAAATGGTGTGGTGTAAATTTTTTTCTAAAATGACTGAATTATAATGGAATGACTCATACGCCAAAAAAATGTACAGGACATAACTCAAAAACTGAGCATTTACATAAGAAATGACTATCATATTTGGAATCATCAAAATCTAGTCAAAAAAGTACAGTCAAATATCTGAACCCAGGGGCGGTCCTTTTCTGTATATTAGCCCTACCATAAATGCAAAAAACTATTTTCTACGCGAAAATCAAAATATGATAATTATGGAAAACTGATGAGTGGGTAGTTGGGAGGTAACGAAAATGGTTCACTGAGTAGGTAGGTAGTTAATCTAACAATCATTAAATTCCTTTTATGTCAATAACTGGGTGGATGAAACCAATTGGTTGCTCACCAGAGTTATTCTCCACACTAGTATTTATATACTGTGTGGGAGGAGCGTGCTCGGTAGTGGAGATACATTACCGCTCAACCAACCGAGGAATAAACCAAGACAACGCTGGTACGAGAAGCCCCGCGAAAAGGAGAACAAAAGGGAGAACGAAAACGAAGAACGGGGCGAGAGGACGTACCAGAAAAGTGCGCTCTCGAAAACATAACCGGAGAAGGGAGACACTCGATAACAAAAAGTAAGTGACTAATTGAGTTTTACACCAGTAAGTTATAAGCATTAAATTAAGCTGGGTCAGACAAGTTAGGCCTACATTGTGGCCTAAGACCCAGCATCAACTCATAGCTTAACAAAGGTGAAGGTAGATTGCCCTAACCTAATTCTTGTGAGGAATCCTACTGTGGACCTCAATTTATCTGCCCGCTCTGGACCATTTCCGGAATCTCTAGGCTGACCCCTCTAGGCTAGACTTGATCTACTCTATAGTTAGACTGGAGATATAAGGGGTGGGTTAATTGTGGACCAATTCATACAGAGCATTTTTCGCATTGGTGGTCCGTGTGTGGGGAATTTACAAACCTTAAGCTTACTTAACAAAAATTGCAGAATTAGGCTAAATGGTCTAGCCTAAGCCTAACCTGAGCAAGCCTAATTAGGTCTACAACCTAGGGCCTAACTAGGAAACATTTACATTAAAGGAGTCTCATTCTCTATAAGCTTAGACCTGAGTGACACACAAGTACTTGGGGGGATTAAACCAAATTTGAACTTGACTGTTTTGTCTGTGCTCTCTCTCTCTGGTAATTTCTTCTTGTCCTATATTTCATTACGATCCCCAGTTAAACAATTTTGACTTAGACATGGACAGTGCAGAATTGAAAAAGTTAAAAAAGAAAAGGGGGGCAAAGTTGGGAGCTGTTACAAAGGCTGTGAACACTTTTAACAATATTACACAACCAGGTAAGAAAAATATAGAGAGTGTAATTATTAAATTAGAAATTAAAAAGAAGGAAATAATAGCCATTAATGAGAGTATTTCAGAGTTAGTTGAATCCGAAATGGCTGAAGAACAATTGATAGACCTTTACGCTGATGATGATGATCAGGTAAGCTCAATTGAACAGCAAATAAGGGAACTACGGTCTCGGTTGACTGACTTAACACCAAAAAAACCTAATTCTGATTTTAATCAAAGTAGGGCTAACCTTCAACAAAATTTAAGTGGCATGCAAAATCCTGAGTCACAAGAATTGAGGGCTCAGTTACCCATTTTGCAAATACCAACATTTGAAGGGGACACGGTACAATTCCCATCTTTCATTGACAAATTTGAGAATTTAATAGGTAATAAACCTTATATTTCAACTGTTGAAAAGTTTAGTTACTTAACTAGTTCCCTTAAAGGCCCAGCCATAACCTGATAGCCTATTTACCAGCCGTAGGGGATTCATATGAAGTAGCTATTGATCTTTTAAAACGTAATTACGTTAATAAAGATGTGATTATATATGAATTATCTCAACAAATTTTTGAATTTGCACCCATAAAAGATAACCATAGTGATATGGAAAATTTTTATACAAAATTAGAAGCTATTATAGGACAACTGGTTAGCAATGAGATAGATATTAAAACTTCATCTTGGCTTATACAAAGCATAGTACTTAGGTGCCTTCCTTCGAGGGTTAAAGATAATTTAATTCTAAAGACGGGAGAAAATTATCCTAATTTAACACAAATAAGACAACACTTCCCCAATATCCTAACTAATTACAACTTGAGAGATTTTCCAACACATAAGACCCAGACTATGGATAAACCAAAGACTGTTCCCAGAGACCAACTAGCTACAGCCAAACAGACAAAACTTGATACTGTAGAATCAAATGTGACCAACTACAAAACACGAACACCTACATTACAGAACTTTAATGTAACTGCTGCCTCAACTTACACACCATATTGCAAATTTTGTGCAAGTAATGAACACAGTAGTACTGGGTGTGACAAATATTCAGATTTAACCAAAGGGCTAAAAGATGTGAACAGTTGAACCTGTGTAAAAAGTGTACTGGCCAGGGACATTATAAGAAAGACTGTAAATCTAGGTTAAGATTCAAGTGTAAGTTTTGTAAAAGTTTACGACATGTCTCATCAATGTGTGATTCACCAAAGTGTCCAAATAATAGTACTCAAACTCAAAAGATACCTCCCCCAAACAAAGGTAATCAAGAAAATGCCACTTTCATGGGACATTCTGCTTGTTCAAACAATGTAACAAGAAACACTGAGATTCTTTTACCAACTATTACTTTGGACTTAGTGAATAGTGAGGGTAGTACCACTCCAGTGAGATGTCTTATAGACTGTTGTTCTCAACAAACATTTGTTTCAAAAAATTTAGTTAATAAATTGGGTTTGACACCAAACCCGAATGAACAAAACTCAATATTGCGTCCTTTGTTAAGGATAACTCGGACAAAAATAGCTATAAGACAATTGACCTGGAACTACATTTAGAAAGTAAATTCAAGAAAATTGAAGCAGTTATTATTTCTAAAGTAGGACAAAACAAACTGGTTATACCCAAACTAGAACAAACCATAAATCATTTGAAAAAACACTACAAAATAGCTGATAGACATATCACTAACAACACATAGCTAACATTGAAATGCTAATAGGGGCAGATTATATTAATCTTATTCATAAGGGCATAGTAGAGATAGGTAATGGTATAGCTATTCAGACTCCATCAGGGATAGCCCCTTTGGGTGACCTATCAGACTACAACCTAGACCTAAACCAAAACAGTGCATGACCAACAAATACTATGTGCCTCAACTCAGTCCTACATAACACCTGTAAGAATAGCAACACTTTGAATAATATTATCTCAACTGAGAACATTAATTCATCATTATCAAATGAAACTTTGGATGAGGCAATTCAAACTTTATGGTTACTAGAATCTGTGGGTATACATGACACACATCAAACTTCAGAAGATCAGTGGTTGAGAAGTAATGGTAGAAAGATTTGAAGACACCATTCAGTGTAAAGACAATAGTTATTTTATTGAGTTACCTTGGAAAATAAATTGTCCAACTTTAAGAGATAATCTCAAAGTAGCTAAAGGACATTTATATAAAGTAATGAAAAAACTCAAACAAGAAAATAATGTAAAAATATATAATGATGTCTTCAAAGAACAGCTACAGAAAGGCTTCATTGAAGAAGTAACAGATAACCCTTTTAAAAAAGATGGTTGTCATTATTTAACCCACAGGGGGGTTTATCGACAAGATGCCCCAACAACAAAACTCAGAGTAGTATATAATTGTAGCCTCAAAGACAGTGATAAACACAGTTTGAATGATTGCTTGATTGAGGGTCCTAATCTCATTTCTGACCTTGTGAAGATCTTACTGAGGTTCAGGTTAGACAAATATGCTGTACAAAGTGACATTTCGAAGGCATTTTTGAGAATAAATCTTAAAAATGAATATGATAAGAACCAACTTAGGTTCTTATGGTTCAAGGATCCATTTGATTTGAATAAAGGGTTCATAACCTATAGATTTAATGTTGTGTTGTTTGGAGCCAATTGCTCACCTAGCCTATTAGCATTGACAATTAACATCATTTAAACCAGTTTAATAACTCTCTAACATTGAACTTCCTTAAGGAACATTTTACGTAGACAATCTAATAGGCTCAACGACAACAAAATCTGAATTATCTGAAGTCTATGAACACTCTCAAAACATTATGCAACAAGGTAACTTTGAACTTAGAGAGTGGATTTCAAATAATGAGGATTTAAACAAAAAGATTTTAAAAGATAATAATGGTCTTACTGAGCCATCAGACAGAGTTAAAACTTTAGGTATGAACTGGTATTTGGATGCAACTTCTAACAGTCATGATTCAATCTGTACTAAAGGTTTTAAACTTGATGAGGAAGCAAATACTAAAAGACAAATATTATCAGAGGCTTCCAAAATTTTTGATCCTATGGGTCTATTCCTGCCTTCAACAATAAAATCAAAGATTCTCCTCCAAGAAATTTGGAGGACAAATGTTGGGTGGGATGATCCAATAACAAATGAAAATCAAAAATCTTGGAAGAAGTTAGCTACTGATTTAACAAAAGTGCAGAACATTAAAATTCAAAGGTGCTGTGGGTTTAGGGATAAGCCCCAGAGGCTTCATGTGTTTGCTGATGCAAGCACACAAGCTTATGGGTGCTGTGCGTATCTTGTAAGCCCTACAGAAAGTCATCTAATTTATGCAAAAGGGAAAGTTGCACCTCTCAAACCTACCCGAACCATACCTCAATTGGAACTATTGGCTGCTACATTAGCCATTAAAACCATTTCATTGCTTAAGGATGCTTACTATGATGTGTTCATAACTAATATCCACGTCTGGCTTGACAGTCAGATTTGTCTTGCCTGGATACGGAATGATAGCATTAATAGTAAGAATATCTTTGTAAGAAATAGGCTAAAAGAAATAGCTGACGCTAATGAAAGCCTACAAGTAAACTTTCACTATGTTCCAACTAAACAGAATCCAGCAGACTTTCTGACCAGAGGTTTATCCTACAAGTTGTTGAAGTCAAACAAAACTTGGTTTATGGGACCTAAGTGGCTCTGTAATACAGACCAATGGCCTGTGGAACAAGTTAACTTGACATTAAATTTAATCTTTTCAAATGAAAAGGTTGAACCAATCACTAATTATGAAAAGTATTCTGATTTCAACAAACTTGTCAGGGTGACAGCCTACTGTTTGAGGTTTGCTCACAACTGTTTAGCTACAATTAACAAACAGCTAAATAAAAACAATCATAATTATACAGAAGTTGCAACCCAATACTGGATAGGCCAGCCCAACAAAAAGAGTACAATAAAGAGTTAGAATTCTTAACAAATGGGAAACAAACAAAAGAACCTGTACCATCAGTAGTTGTGGATCTAAACTTGTTCAGAGATGAGGAAGGCCTTCTAAGGTGTAAAGGGAGATTAGACAAATCAAAACTGTCATACAAAAGCAAAAATCCAATCCTTTTACCTAGATTTAGCTATTTGACATTAATCATCAGAAAAATACACAATGATGTATATCATATGGGGGTACCACAGACACTAACTACATTAAGAAAAACTTATTGGATACCCAAGGGAAGGATCACTGTTAAAACAGTCCTGAGTGAGTGTGTCACATGTAGGCGTATTCATGCTAGGCCCTATAGGAAACCAAATCCTCCTGCTTTGCCAGAGGAGAGAGTTACTCTCAACAGACCCTTTGAGACTGTAGGCATTGACTATACAGGAGCATTGACTGTAGGGGTGGGTGACACGGAACAAAAAATGTACATTGTACTGTTTACATGTGCAGCCTCACGAGCTGTTTATTTGGATGTTGTGGAGGACCTAACAGCAGAATCTTTTGTTGCTGTCTTTAAGAGATTCTGTGCACGACATTCAGTACCAAGACAGTTTGGACTGACAATGCTACATATTTCAAAGCTGGTGAACAAGTCATCCACGACTTGTTAAGCAATGAAATCACACAATTATATATACAAAATCAAACATAAAGTGGAAGTATATTCCAGTTGCCTCTCCTTGGTATGGTTCTATCTGGGAGAGGAATATACAAACAGTAAAGAATTGCTTGAAGAAAGCAATTGGCAAAAAACAGATACACTTATTTGGGTTACTCACTCTCCTGGCTGAGATTGAGAACATCATTAACAATAGGCCACTCACTTATGTGAGTGACAACATTAATGACCCAGAACCATTAACTCCAAATCATTTGATTCGGGGAGAACAAGTTAGTCTCCTGCCGGACTACAATATAGACTCTTCAGAAGACCCAAACTGGACTCAACGACATGATGAGCTCCAGACTAAGTTACAACATTTAACTAGAGTTAAAGCTCATTTCATTAAACAGTGGAAAAATGAGTACTTGATGGGTCTAAGGGAGAGACATAAACAAATGACTAAGAAGGATTGGTCTGACACAATTAAGGTAGGGGACCTTGTTCTCATACATGACAGTACTCCAAGACAAAACTGGCCTCTGGCTAGAGTTTCAGAACTCAGACCAGGGGCAGATGGGGTAACAAGAGTGGTCAAATTAAGGACTTCAACGGGTGACACAACAAGAGACATTTCTCTTTTGTACCCTTTAGAGTCTGGACCCAAAACAATGGACTTTGGAGAACCTTCTCCACTGACAGTAACAACTGGAGACACTGAACTTCCAGTAACTATTCCTTTGACAGTAGGAGTGGTAACGCATCCTACTACAACATTGACAGACACAAGACCTCAGCGACAAACAGCATTAAAGCGCGACTATTTTTACAACAAAAAATAGATGCTGGGGAATTGTATTTTATCTTCTAACTTTTTTTTCTTTTCTTATGGTAAAGACCATAGACAGTTTCATCCTATGGATGTATATTTTATCTTCTAATTAAATGCTACACCTTCTCCATGAGAAGGTGAGGATAGGCACTGTTAATCAGATTAACAGGCATTTACAGTTAAATAGTTAGCTAGTCTACACTCAGACAAAAATTGGTGACAATGACACCAAAATTTTTATCTCCCGGGGCCCCCAGTATATGGAAAACTGATGAGTGGGTAGTTGGGAGGTAACGAAAATGGTTCACTGAGTAGTAGGTAGGTAGTTAATCTAACAATCATTAAATTCCTTTTATGTCAATAACTGGGTGGATGAAACCAATTGGTTGCTCACCAGAGTTATTCTCCACACTAGTATTTATATACTGTGTGGGAGGAGCGTGCTCGGTAGTGGAGATACATTACCGCTCAACCAACCGAGGAATAAACCAAGACAACGCTGGTACGAGAAGCCCCGCGAAAAGGAGAACAAAAGGGAGAACGAAAACGAAGAACGGGGCGAGAGGACGTACCAGAAAAGTGCGCTCTCGAAAACATAACCGGAGAAGGGAGACACTCCGATAACAAAAAGTAAGTGACTAATTGAGTTTTTACACCAGTAAGTTATAAGCATTAAATTAAGCTGGGTCAGACAAGTTAGGCCTACATTGTGGCCTAAGACCCAGCATCAACTCATAGCTTAACAAAGGTGAAGGTAGATTGCCCTAACCTAATTCTTGTGAGGAATCCTACTGTGGACCTCAATTTATCTGCCCGCTCTGGACCATTTCCGGAATCTCTAGGCTGACCCCTCTAGGCTAGACTTGATCTACTCTATAGTTAGACTGGAGATATAAGGGGTGGGTTAATTGTGGACCAATTCATACAGAGCATTTTTCGCAATAATAAAACCCATTCTAACAGACAGAGTTTATTTCCACAACAGTTTCGATGCCCAAGCATCCTTTTCGTTTTTCTGTATCCACCCGAAGAGGATGCCAGACTAAATTGCCAGTGGGCATTGAAACTGTGTGGAAATAAACTCTGTCTGTTAGAGTGGATTTTTATTAGCCCTACCATCTTTATCCTTGCTTGTTAAATCATTTACACCTACATGAACTATAATGTCACCTCGGCTTTTTTTAAGGCAACTACTTCAGTACCTCATTGATTTTAGAAATATCACCTCCTAAAATACAATATCTCAGATATTTCTTTTAAATCGTCGATTAGTTCTAATTTCCTTTTCTTAACAACAACAACACTTATACAAGTTGTTCATAGAAGGTTAACCCTTTCACTACGTATAAAACTATGTTTACCATAAAAAGGCTTGGCTCAGGACACATAGTAAACATTGTGTGGTGCCGCGTTTGTTAGCGGGCTAAAGATAAAGTAAAGGCCAATTTGAGGCTTTATTCAACATAAACATAGCACAGATCTGAAACACAGAAAACAATAATTAGTAAAGACTCATTACATTCCTCGCTTGTTTTATAATACGTGATCACAGAAAACAATAATTAGTAAAGACTTGTTACACAGAAAACAATAATTAGTAAAGACTCATTACATTCCTCTCTTCTTTTATAATACGTGATACATTGCACGGTAAGAAACAAAACGACAAGTTCAAGATATTTTGGAAGAAAGAAGAGTCTACAAGTTTAGGCGTTGAGCTGGGTATCTGATTCGAGTGCTTCTTCTCAGAGGGGGACTCGTCTCGGAGGTTACTGACACAGGTGGGCCTCTCTCGACTTCGACTGGAGTCGCTTCGACGGGAGCTGTTGGGACCGTGTGTCGGCGGATCTCAGCGGGTTCTGAGTCGTCCGTTAGCGGGGTGGAATTGATTGGCGGACTGGGTACGGGGGTTTCATAGTGATTCGTGTCATCCGTATTGCTACGTCCCGCCGGTGCCAGGTCCCTGATGGATACGGTATTCTCTCCCATTCGGATGCCGTATAAACGCGTAGTTGGGGTTTGCCTCAATTAACTCAACTTCCTCGACGAGGGGGTCGTTCTTGGATCGGCGAATGAATTGGCGAAGGAGTACAGTTCACGGAGAAGACAGCCACGTCGGTAGTGCAGAACCGGTAGAAGTACGCCGCGGGTGCGTGAATAGACGCTCGTGAGGAGTTTCGTTCGTGGCCGTACACAGCAGCGATCTAATCGAGTGCAGCGCGTCTGGTAGGACGGACTCCCATTGCGACATCGGCAACCCGCGATCTTCTATGGCTAGTTTGATGGTGTTCATGATGATTCCATTGTAACGTTCGCATTGCCCGTTTCCTTGGGGGTGATACGGCGTTGTGCGACTAGTCGCGATACCATGTTTAGTTAGGAACAGTTTTAGTTCCGAAGACATAAACGATTTCCCTCGATCTGTGTGGATGTAAGAGGGAGTTCCGAAGGTAGAAAATAACTCGGTGAGACGGGCGATAACGGTTGACGTGTTCGTATCACGGCACGGGAAGGCAAAAGGAAAGCGTGAATACTCGTCGATTACTGTTAGGATGTAAGGTCGCGAAGTTGCGCTCGGAAGCGGGCCTTTAAAGTCGATGTTAAGTCGGTCAAACGGGGACATGGCCCGTATTAAGTGACTAACTTCTGGTTTATAGTACTGTGGCTTACATTTAGCGCATGTTTGGCATTCGGACGTAACTCGTTTGATGTCATCCACTGAGAATGGTAGGTTCCTAGCTCTCACAAAATGAGTCATTCGGCGGACTCCTGGGTGTATCAGATTAACATGCAGCTGGGCGAGGGATATTCTTGGAGTAGCAGCGCAAAAGGATCGCGACAATGCGTCTGCGGCTCGGTTCTCGGGGCCCGGTCTGTATTTATTGTGAATGAGTAGCCGGCTAGTTCTACACGCCAACGGAGAATCTTATCGTTCTTAATACGACCAGTAGCTTTTCCATCGAACATGAAAGATACGCTCCGCTGGTCGGTGACGACAGTAAAGTGTCGATAAGCTAAGAAGTGCTTCCACTTGCGAATGGATTCGATTACAGCGTATGCCTCCTTTTCAACGATGTGATGGCGACGTTCTGTGTTATTCAGAGCGCGAGAAAAGAACGCCACCGGGCGGCCGTTCTGGGTGAGGGTGGCTCCGATTGCTGAAGAGGAAGCGTCCGTCTCCACAGTGAACGGCAGTTCTTCATCGATTGAACCGACGACAGCTTTCGAGATATCATCTTTGAGTGTTTGGATCGTTGATACTTCCTCGCGAGTTAATGGGAATGATGAAACGTTGAGCAGAGGTTTGATCTTGAGGGAATAGTTCTGAATCCATTTAGCATAGTATGCGAATAGTCCGATTACGCGTTGTAGAGACGACTTGTTGCGAGGAGTTTGAAGTTCTTGTAGTGGCCGGAGGCGTTCGGGATCGGGCCGCAATACGCCATGAGAGATAGAATATCCGAGCAGGTGCACTGATGTCATCGAAAGCTTGCATTTTTCCTTGTTTAGACTCAGATTTACTCGTTTAGCGGCTTCCCAGAAATGTCGAAGGTTCTCATCGTGCTCTTCCCAAGTGGTTCCGCAGATGGTGAGATCGTCGAGGTAGGCGTATGTTGATGATAAGTTGTTCGAGGATATGAATTCGTTCATGACGCGCTGGAAGGCCGCGGCTCCGTTAGTTACTCCCATAGGGATCCTTCTGAATTGGTATAGATTTCCGTCAGCCTCGAATGCTGTGAAAGGTCGTTCAGACGGATCGATTTCTACCTGGTAGTATGCGCTTGACAGATCAATTACGCTGTAGTATTTGTGTTGTGAGACTTTGTTGGCTATATCATCGATTCGCGGAAGAGGATATGCATCTAGCATGGTAAATCGGTTGACGGTTTGAGAGAAATCGATTACCATGCGTTTTTTTTTTGTTTCGGTAGATGTGATGACTACTTGAGCACGCCAGGGTGAGTTACTGGGTTCAATTATCTCATCCCTGAGTAGCTTTTCGATTTCTTTCCCAATGAAAATTTTGTCCTCAGAGCAAAATCGTCTGGACTTCGTGGCGATGGGACGACAATCGGCAGTTAAGTTGCCGAATAGTGGTGGGGCTGAAATTCTTGATCGAGTAAGGCCGCATATATGGAGTGCTGGCTCCGGACCTCCGAAATTGATGTTCAATTCCTTGTGTCTGATTAAGAATGGGGTACCGAGTATTATGTCAGCGCACAGATCCGACAAGACGGATAGTTCGAGCTTTTCGTAGTCGCGGTCTCCCATCGTAACCTTCACTGTACATCGACCTGAGATGGCTGCGGATAGATTAGGCGAAGCCATTGATACGACGCCCGAGTGCGGAAGAATGGGCAGCTCTAAGTGTTTGGCTAGATCCTCACGAATGAAGTTGTCCGAGCTGCCAGTATCCAACAAGGCGAGACACGAACGGCCGTTGACGAGGATATCGACTGTTGAGTTGGTAGGCATGGAGGAGCTACACGATAGAGTGGTACTAATGGTCGCTAATGCTGCGGCTGAATGAGACGCTGTGGTTTTATCCTGTTTTTGACGTGCCGAGGAAGTACTTGAGCGGCAGACTTTGGCCCAGTGGCCGGTCTTTTCACATTTCGCACAGATAGAATCCTTTGCCGGACACCTGCTTCGTGGGTGGCGTCGAGACCCGCAGAAGAAGCACAGAGCGGCTTTGTTGTCGAAATTCGTAGCGGCTGAAGAGTTTGGGAGATCGTCTCCTTGGACGCAGGCAGGCCGGGCAGAGTCAGTAGTCGGCGACGGTTCGTGGCGAGAGCCAGTGGCTGCAACAGCACCGTAATGAGTGAGGTACGATTCTGAGTTTTTCTGGGCCTGATCTAATGTTCGAGCCTGGACGATAGCCTTTTCCAGTGAGAGTGTGTCATTTTCGAGTAAGCGGGTGCGGATGGCGCTATCTCTAATTCCTCGGATGAAAGCGTCTCTCACAGATGAACTCCTGTTTTCGTCGGCGGAAACCGATTTGAAGTTGCAGTCATTGGCTAGTTGTTGAAGAATTTGCAAGTACTCATCGAGGGTTTCCTCGGGCTTTTGGTGACGGGTGGACAACAGGTGGCGAGCGCATACCTCGTTTGGCTTCTTGACGTAGGTGGCCTCTAAGGCTGCCATGGCATTCTCATAAGTAGAGCAGTCTTGAATGATATCAGCGACATCGGGGCCGATATGTATGAATAGAACCTCCAATTTATTGGGGTTGTGTTCGGCGATAGTACTCAAGAAATATTTGAATCCGCGCGACCATAATTTCCATAGTTTCCCAGCTTGGGGAGAATTCGGAGAAGTAATAAATTTATCCGGGCGAATCACCTTCTCCATGATATAGTAAGATTACTGGATGAATATTTGCTTGCTGTATCTGAAAGGCCGACTGAATGGCTGATTGAAATGTTGAATAAATTGTGGTGCCGCGTTTGTTAGCGGGCTAAAGATAAAGTAAAGGCCAATTTGAGGCTTTATTCAACATAAACATAGCATAGATCTGAAACACAGAAAACAATAATTAGTAAAGACTTGTTACACAGAAAACAATAATTAGTAAAGACTCATTTTACACATTGTTTCCATTTTTCTTATCACCTCCTAAAATACAATATCTCAGATATTTCTTTTAAATCGTCGATTAGTTCTAATTTCCTTTTCTTAACAACAACAACAATTATACAAGTTGTTCATAGAAGGTTAACCCTTTCACTACGTATAAAACTATGTTTACCATAAAAAGGCTTGGCTCAGGACACATAGTAAACATTGTTTCCATTTTTCTTATACGGTTTTTGAAAACTCTCGTTCCTATTAGAACCACGTAGTTTAGTTCTACTACTAAGTAAACTAACACTAGGTATATGGTGATATTTTGGCATCTTTTTCCATTTCTTACCTCCCAACTACTTCAAATACGATTGAAATACAATTCCCCAAGCAGTTTACTCGTGGCGTTGACAAGTGGTGTAAAAAAACTATAGGGGCTATGGGTTGATTGCCTGTTACACTCATCCGTTGGAAATTTCCAGCAGACTTCAGTGGAGAGTTACCGACAAAAGCCCTATGTTTTTCGTTAGAGAGTTATGTATATGTAGGTCTTCAAAGGACCTTTTTTTGTTTGCCTTCGGTATTTGCGCTGCTTAATGGTAAAGAAAGAAATTGCCTTACCTTATTATTTCGTTGGTCCTCGCTTCTGTTCGTAGGACGCGACGATGTTTTTCGATGTAGGGCCGCGGTACGATGGAGTTACACAATGAGTTGCTTTGATGTAATTAATATAATCAGTCACTACACTTAAATACCTGAAGAAATATGCCTATCCTTTTTATAGTTATTAGGTTTTATATTAAGAGGATTTCACTCAGAACTTATAGGAAGATAAAGGACATTCCTTGCTTAAAGCATCACTGTAACATAAGCAAGCTCCGAGTGAGCTACTATAATATAATATATATCTTCATATTTTTATTATTTGCTGATTTTCAAAGTTCGTTGCCTCTTCTCTCGAAGTAATTTTCACGAGTCAGCAATGGAAAATGTTGAACACGAAATAATAAATTTTTCTTGTGGTTGGGTGGGCCCAATGCCTCCATATTGTGTTCTATGTATGTATGGCAATTATTTTCATTCCCAATATGGTATGTCGCCAATCCCGAGGCAATTTTGTAGATATTTAAATTTAATTCAATTAATTAATAATTTATATTTAATTAAGAAGTAAAGGTACCACATACGATACCATGTTGTAAGTGTGTACAGTTTTTCCATATACTGGGGGGAGGGGGGAGAAAAATTTGTATGTTATAGATTAAATTTTTTGACAAACTGTGTTTTAAACCATGTGAAATGGATTAAAAAGAATGAATAGGAATTTAGGAAGAGAAAGGTTACTCAAGACCTATTTAAATATAAAAGTTCAAGAGGCTACCTTCTCAAGTTTAGTTAAAGTTATGTGAATCAGTTTGACTCCCCTTAGGTATAGGAAATTTATGGAATTAAAGTAAAGTTATTAAGCATTTTAACTTTGCTCATTATTTGGGTAAGTTTTAGATAGGTCACCAGTTTTCAAATGCTGGTTCACGAATGTTGTTTTGGAGTTTTGTTATGTTTTGTTTTGTTAACGATTTATGCTTTGAAGTTACTTCTACGTTGGTGAGTTAATTGAAATGTACTGTACTTCCATGTTGTGGTGTTTGGTTAAGAGAGTTTTTACTGTATTCAAACCTCCTACCACTTCAGACTAGTCAATACCCGTAGTTTTAGTCGAGTAAATGTTACTCCTCCGCAGGGAGATCTGGAGGGCTTGGGGCTTTGAATCCTGTACTGTTTTTGTGTTGTTTGGTCTCTGGCCAAGGGAGGCCATAAGACCGTTGTTGTTTGGCCCATGACCAAGGGAGGCCATAAGACCGTTGTTGTTTGGCCCATGGCCAAAGGCGGCCATAAGACCGTTGTTGTTTGGCCCATAGCCAAAGGCGGCCATAAGACCCTTGTTGTTTGGCCCATGGCCAAAGGAGGCCATAAGACCCTTGTTGTTTGGCGCATGGCCAAAGGCGGCCATAAGACCCTTGTTCTTTGGCCCATGGCCAAAGGAGGCCATAAGACCCTTTTGTTTGGCCCATGGCCAAAGGAGGCCACAAGACCCTCGATGTAGTTTGGTCTGGCAAGGGAGGCCACAAGACCCTTGTGAAAGTTTGGTCTGGCCAAGGGAGGCCACAAGACCCTTGTGAAAGTTTGGCCTCTGGCCAAGGGAGGCCACAAGACGCTTGTAGTAGTTTGCCCTATGGCCAAGATAGGCCATAAGGGCCTTGTTGAATAGTTTTGGCTATGGCCAAAGTAGTCCATCAGCCCCTTGTTGAATAATTTGGGCTATGGCCAAGATAGGCCATCAGCCCTTTGTTGTTAGAAAATCTAGAAGAGGAAGAACCATTGTTGTCCCATGGCGATACGATGACTAAGCTGATTGATGCAGCATTGCTTGTATATATATTAAGTTAAGGTGTATATATATCCATCTCATAATTGTAAGGTTAGTGAAAAATTAACTTAATTTAGAGCTAGCATTTTTTAGCTCTTGTGGCATCATTGTTTGGTCACACTGTTGGCATCATTTTGGGACGCTGCGCGTCTTTTCTACTCGTTTGTGGAAGGTCGTACGTAAAGGTGTGGTCTGATAGAGAGCTCTCTTGCAATTCAGTTTGGTTGTTTAGATACATGATTGTTGCATCGTGCAATAGTCCAGGTTGCGTTGTTGTTGCAAGGTTGAGAAAGAAGACCATAAATAGTACCCCTTTTGTTTACATTAAATTCATGTAACTAAGGTCTAAGGTAGGCCCGCATCGAGTCAGCAACCCTGAGGTTACCCTGAGGTAGGACCTAATAGGATCTCAAATCCGTAAGTTTTAATTTAGCTTAACTTGGGCTTTAGGTAGAACTTGCCCTTTAGAATTTGGCCGTTCACGGCTCAGCTGGGATTTCGAACCCGACAAATAAATAAAATAACATGGTCCTTCAGAACCGGATTTCTACCCCAAGACTGAGTCAGTGACCATTTTTCGGCAAAGTTCTGATTGTGCAAATTGTATCCCAAGTTAGGCCTAGACGGGTTGAGTATTATTGAGTTAAGGTCCCAGGGTAAAAAGTTTGGTCGCCCAATTGCGAAACTTGGCCAGTCGTCTGTCGTTTTGGCCTACATTTTTTCCGGTTTGGTTAATTTTGGGTCATTATTGAATTAAGGTCCTGGGGTGGAAAATTTGGTATTCCATACTGGTGTTTGGTTAGTACCCCACCCAGCAATTCAGTTATTTGAAAGTAAAATTTGCGTTTGATCAGTTTGGTTAAGTATTCTGCCAATTCAGCTCATTTGGTATTGAGCCCAAGGGTTGTTTACATTGAAGATGAGTGCATCTGAATTGAACAAATTTATAAAAAGGAGAAGTGCCTACAAAGGTCTAATTACAAAGGTCATTGCCACTATAGATTCTGCCATAGAGCAAGAGGATTTACGCTTAGTGACTGCGCAGTTTGCCATATTAGAAACTAAAAAGGTTGCTCTAAGTGAGGTAAATGTTAAAATTGAGGCTCTTATAGAAGAGGATGAAATAGAAAATAACATAATTTACTTTGAAGAGATTATTGATGATATGATTAACGTAGGCCTCCGAGCAAAGAGTTTAGCAGCTCAGTACAGTTAGAGACCAGGTCATAATGAAACACAACACTCAACAAATGATGCTTGTGAAGTTAAGGTTAACAGATCTGTAGTTCAATTACCGAGGCTTGTACTCAAAACATTTTCTGGGAGTATTCAGGAATGGCAAGGATGGGCAGACAGTTTTCAATCAGCAGTTCATTCTAGTCAAGTGTTAAGTGCCGTGGAGAAGTTTAATTATTTGCAGTCCCTCTTGGAAGGGGAGGCAGCAAAGACTATAGCAGGATTAGCATTAACAGAGGCTAATTATAATGTGGCTTGGGATATATTAAGAAACGGTTTGGTCAGCCAGAGATCTTAATTAAAAGCCACCTCCGTGCACTTTTAGCTATACCTCCTGTTAATAATCCTAATAGTGTCAAGGAGTTACGGCAGTTATATGATGAATTTGAAATTAGAACTAGGTCCCTGGACAACTTGGGTGTAGGAATGGAAAAGTATGGTATAATGTTGGTTCCTACACTGGAGTCTAAATTGCCTAGCTCAATTTTGCTTGAATTAAGTAGGGGACACTCTGCAGAACATGTGTACATCCCCCTTCAGCAGATGTTAAGTCTTTTAGGCACAGAATTAGCAAGACGAGAGGGAGTTGAGTTTGCACAGTGGGATGGTAAACAAGGGGACAAAGGCAGGCACAGCACCAAAGTTTCCACAAAAAGGAATAGCCCAGGTACAGTGTCAGCTCTACATGCCTCCTCTGAGAATAAATTAAAGGGAATCAAGGAATGCATATTTTGCGAAGGCAACCACAAGTCTATAAATGTGAGGTGGCTGAGGCCTTACCCTTTGAGGAGAGAAAGGACAGGGTAACTAAGTCCACAGCATGTTTTAAATGTTTTTGAAAGGTCATAGAGCAAGGTTTTGTAAGTTTAAAATTTTGTGCAAAAAATGTCATGGTAGGCATCAGCCATTATTGTGTGAAAACACTCTTAGTAGGCCTACCCCAGAAGTAGAGACATCAGTGGCACATGCCACTGCTATGCAAGGGAGTAAAAGTAAAGGGGATTATTGCAAACAACTGCAGCCTTATTAATTGGGAATGAGGGAGAAGCTACTGTAAGAGTGTTGTTTGATAGTGGTAGCTAGTGTAGTTTTATTAAGACCAGAATTTCCAGAAAATTGAAGTTTAAAGAACTTAAGAGGGAAAATTTAAGAATTTCTGGGTTTGGGGGTTCCGTTCAAAACCGAACCAAATTTAAGAAGGTAGAAGTTCTGGTTAAAGGGTTGTTACCGCAAAGTCCCACTATCAAGGTCCAAGCTGTAGAGATTGAGGAACTTTGTGCTCCAGTCACTACTTGTTTAGATATGGCATGTGTCCAAGAATTGCAAGTTAAAGGAATTAATTTGGGCAATAATAAGTTTGAGGGAACAGAAGATATTAGTCTTTTGATTGGAGCTGACTATTATTGGGACTTCATCACTGGTAATATTGTCCGTACATCTCAAGGCCCAGTAGCTATTGAAAGTAAGCTAGGCTGGATGCTACATGGTAGTTATTGCAATGAAATGGAAGTTAAGGCTCTTTTGTTAAGATTGAGGAGAACAGCCATGGTCTGGAAAGGCATTTGAAAGCGTTTTGGAACTTGAATCTATTGGTATAAAGGACAACCAGGCAAGTACAGTGAACAATGATGTTTTAGAGCAATTTGAAAAAGGGATTGGGTTTAGAGATGGTTGCTATGAAGTTGGCCTACCATGGAAGGATTCTTGCAAACCCGGTTCAAACCTTCAGCTAGCTAATCGGAGGTTGGAGACTTCATTGTACAGGCTAAGAAAAAATGAGTTGTTAATTGAATACGATGAGGCCATCCTAAGTTATGTAAGGGAGGGCTATGCTGAAAGGGTGCAAGGTGAGCTGGTGAGCCAGGAGGCACATTATCTGCCACACCATGCAGTGGTACGGCGAGACAAAACTACCACCAAACTGAGGGTAGTTTTTGATGGCTCAGCCAAGGACAAAGGTGGTGTGTCCTTGAATGACTGTTTGGATGCTGGGCCAAATTTAAATGCAGATTTATTTTCCTTGTTACTGAGATTCAGGTTTGGTAGAGTAGCATTGATTGCAGATGTGAAGCAAGCCTTTTTGCGGATAAAGTTAAAACCAGAGGACAGAGATGCAGTAAGGTATCTGTGGGTGGATACGAAAGACTTGTTGGAAAATGAACCTAAGGTTCAAGCATATAGAATGAAGTCAGTGTTGTTTGGCCTCAGCTCTAGTCCATTTCTGTTGGCAGCTACTATGCAGTACCATTTTAAGAAATATTCTGAAGTCTATCCTAACACTATTGAACACATAAGGAAAAATTTTTATGTTGATGATTTGCTATGTTCCGTGGATAATACAGAAATGGCTAAACAGATATTCATGGAGGCTAGAGCTATAATGAGGGAGGCTGGCATGGAGCTCAGAAAATGGCAGACCAATCATTCGCAATTACAAGAGTTTATGAGTCATTCCTCTGCAGTACCTGATGCAGCAGAAAGTATTGAGGATTCTGGTATTAAGGAGTTGTGGGCAATAGACGCAAAGGTGCTAGGCATCGTTTGGCAGCAAGATGATGATTTGTTTACCTTCAATGGGAAATCTTTAGTAGAGCTGGCCGAGAATGAGACAAGGTGGACAAAACGTACAGCTCTTAGTTTGGCTTCGAAGGTCTTTGATCCTCTTGGATTCCTGGCTCCATTTGTGATAAAGTAAAAATTTGGTTTCAGAGCCTCTGGGAAATTGGACTTGGTTGGGACGAGAGTTATCTGATCATATGGTGTGTAAGGTGGAAATATTGGTTCAAAGAATTGGCACATCTTGGAGACATTGAAATCCCAAGATGGTACTTTGGAGAGTTGAACAATAGTCCAGACAATTTGGAGCTGCACATCTTTTGTGATGCAAGTGAGGAAGCCTATGCAACTTGTATTTATATAAGAGGCGCATTGCAAGAGGAAGTAAGTTGCAGGTTGGTTGCTGCAAAGAGTAGAGTAGCACCTTTGAAAAGGCTTTCTGTTCCAAGGTTGGAATTGATGGGTGCCGTTATTGCTAGTCGGCTTGCATTACAGTGCGAAAGTCTTTGGCCCTCTATGAAATTCCAAGCTATTATTGGACAGACTCCACTATAGTTTGGCACTGGTTAAGAAGTCAGGCAAGGAAATGGAAATCATTTGTTGCCAATAGGGTGGAGGAAATTCAAGCGCACACAGATCCCAAGCAATGGAAGCATTGTCCAGGCATCCAAAACCCGCTGATTTACCAAACACGAGGAATTTCAGTGAAAGATCTTTCACAATCAAGTTTGTGGTGGAATGGGCCAGAGTGGCTAAAACTTGGAAGTGAAAACTGGCCTTCTAATCAGCCTATTGTAGGAGAATGCCAGGCTGAAGAAGCATGGGTGAGTGAGGTGAGAAAATGCGCTGTGAACAGTTGTCAAGTTATGCAGCAGGACCCCATATTGAGGCTTGAGGACATTAGCAGTCTGAAAAGATTGTTAAGAGTGACAGCATGGATATATAGATTTACCAACAACATTAAGGAGAAAGAAGAAGGGAAGGAATTCTGAACAGTAATGAGATTAAGCAAGCCAGGAAATACTGGGTGGTATATGCGCAGAAGGAAAAATTTGGTGAAGAGCGGGAATTGCTCACCAGCCATCCATTACAGGTTCTACCAACACATTCTGCGCTCAAGGGTTTGGATGTGTTTTGGATCAGGATTTATTGAGAGTAGGAGGTAGACTACAGTTTTCTGGGCTTCCAGACGAGAAAAGACATCCAATTTTGCTACCTTCTGGGGGGCACTTTGTGGACCTTTTGATCCTGGATACTCATCATAAGCTGTTACATGCTGGAGTTAGAGAAGTGATAATAGAGATTAGACAACAATTTTGGATTCCAAAATTAGACAAGTAGTGAAAAAGGTCTTGCATAAATGTGTGGTTTGCAAACGTTGGAGTGCAAAGCCTTATTATGAAAAGGTGGCTCCACTTCCAAGAGAACGGTGTGTCTATACTGCCCCATTTGATGTAGTGGGAGTAGGCTTTGCAGGGCCAGTCTATGTGTATGAGCGAGGGGAGTCTAACAAGGTTATATATGTCTTTTTCACCTGTGCTACCACCAGAGCAATCCATTTGGAGTTGGTAAGCAAATTAAGTAGTGATGTATTTCTTTTGGCCTTTAAAAGGTTTGTGAACAGAAGGGGTTTCCCAAATAAAATCATATCGGATAATGCAAAAACCTTCAAAAAGGCTGCAAAGGAACTCCAAGAAATTTGGTCCTTGCTAAAAGAGGAATGATTCCAATCCTACTTTTCACACCAAGGGGTACAGGGGAGTTTATTGTTGAGAGAGCACCATGGTGGGGAGGATTTTGGGAAAGGCTAGTGAGAAGTGTAAAGTGTCCATTAAAGAAACTTTTAGCTAATGCTCATTGAGCAAAGAAGAATTCTCTACTGTTTTATGTGAAGTAGAAGCAATGGTGAACAGTAGGCCTATCACTTTTGTTTACAACAGTAGGCAGGATGCAGAGCCATTGACACCAAATCATTTTCTTTGTGGTAAACGATTAACATCAAACCCCAGTGTGCCAGAAGACTTGCAGCCTATCCAGAGCACTCAAGGAGAGTTAACCAGACGGTTCAGGTACCTTGAAGAGCTACAAGATCAGTTATGGAAGAGGTGGCAGATGGAATACTTGCCAGAACTCAATTATTACCCATCAGGCAAGGTAGAGGGCTCCAATGCAAATTGTATCAAGGTGGGAGAAGTGGTAATGATTGGGGATGAAAGACCAAGGCAATGCTGGAAGCTTGGCATAATTGAAGAGTTGTTTGTTGGCAAAGACAATTTAGTTAGGTCTGCACTGGTAAAGACTTCAGGAGGAAAGTTAAAGAGACCTATACAAAAACTCTATGCTTTAGAAATCAGCAAAAACACAGATAGTCAAGATGAAACATTTGAGTTACAGCCTCATGAAGAAGGCTTGGCTAACCTTGCAGAAGGTAATGACAACAATGCCTCTTCGGTGGGGAGTGTTAGAAAATCTAGAAGAGGAAGAACCATTGTTGTCCCAAGGCGATACGATGACTAAGCTGATTGATGCAGCATTGCTTGTATATATATTAAGTTAAGGTGTATATATATCCATCTCATAATTGTAAGGTTAGTGAAAAATTAACTTAATTTGGAGCTAGCATTTTTGAGCTCTTGTGGCATCATTGTTTGGTCACACTGTTGGCATCATTTTGGGACGCTGCGCGTCTTTTCTACTCGTTTGTGGAAGGTCGTACGTAAAGGTGTGGTCTGATAGAGAGCTCTCTTGCAATTCAGTTTGGTTGTTTAGATACATGATTGTTGCATCGTGCAATAGTCCAGGTTGCGTTGTTGTTGCAAGGTTGAGAAAGAAGACCATAAATAGTACCTTTGTTTACATTAAATTCATGTAACTAAGGTCTAAGGTAGGCCCGCATCGAGTCAGCAACCCTGAGGTTACCCTGAGGTAGGACCTAATAGGATCTCAAATCCGTAAGTTTTAATTTAGCTTAACTTGGGCTTTAGGTAGAACTTGCCCTTTAGAATTTGGCCGTTCACGGCTCAGCTGGGATTTCGAACCCGACAAATAAATAAATAACATTTGTTGAATAATTTGGGCTATGGCCTAGGTAGCCATAAAATCCTTTAGAGTAGAGTAGATTGTATGTCCACTGTTTAACCATATAATTTTTGGCACAAAATTATGTGCACAGAACAAGAGCGCAGCAATAAAAGCCTTTACTCTCCGATTCTTGGTTATGTTCAGACAGGTTGCTGTGTTTGTGACACATCGAAAGAGTACAATGTATATATATATATATTTTTTTTTTTGCATTCCTCTGAATCCTGTTAGAAAAATCTAGAAGGGGAAGAACCATTGTTGTCGCAAGGCGATATGATGACTAAGCTGATTGATGCAGCATTGCTTGTATATATTAAGTTAATGTGTGTGTATATCCATCTCATAATTGTAAGGTTAGTGAAAAATTCAATTAATTTAGAGCTAGCATTTTTGGGCTCTTGTGGCATCATTGTTTGGGCACTCTTGTGGCATCATTTTTTGGGGCGCGCCGTCTTTTCTACTCGTTTGTGGAATGCCGTACTTGAAGGGTGTGATCTTATAGAGAGCTCTCTTCCAATTCAGTTTGGTTGTTTAGATACAAGATTGTTGCATCGTGCAATAGTGCAGGTTGTGTTGTTGTTGCAAGGTTTAGAAAGAAAGACCATAAATAATGCCCCTTTTGTTTTTTATCATAAATTCATGCAACTGAAGCCTAAGGTAGGCCCACATCGAGTCAGCAACCCTGAGGTAGGACCTAATAGGACCTCCAAGTCCGTAAGTTTTTAATTCTAGCTTAACTTGTACTGTAGGTTGAACTGGCCCTTCAGAGCTGCCGTTCACGGCTCAGCTGGGATTTTGAACCCACAATAAAAAAATAATAACATAATCCAGTTGGTCTTCAAAAACTTGGATCCCACTTCAATGAAGTCAATACCTAGTTATATGATTGAGTAACATGTTATGTGTCCTACAGGTGGTCTGGAAGGTTTGGGGTTTTGAAGGAATCCAATCTGTTTGCAAGGAATGTATGTGTTGTTGATGAAATCTGTTGTGTGATTCTTCTTTAAAAGAAGAATGGGATGCTTTGGAGTTGTATGTATATATTTATATACGATGTATGTGTGTAAATGTATATTTGTTAGTAGGGTTTTATTTTGAGTTTTGTGATTAGGTTACCAATTTGGCTGAGCAAAGCTCCTCAAATGTTGCATTTGAGACCCTTATATCAAAACTTTGTCTGTTTTATGCCTATATGTGAAATAGGACTTAGGATAGGTTTGCGCCTATATGCAAATAGGACTAGAATAGTTGCACCTATATGTGAAATAGGACTTAAATCGGTTGCGCCTATATGTCAAATAGGACTTAGAATAGGTTGCGCCTATATGTCAAGTAGGACTTAGAATAGGTTGCGCCTATATGTCAAATAGGACTAGAATAGGTTGCGCCTATATGCAATAGGACTTAGAATGTGTTACGTTTATATGTCAAATAAGACTTAGAATGTGTGTGTTAGGTGGGTGTAGGTTTGAATTCGTGCAATTGCTTTAGGTCTTTGCGATGTTACAGGTTCGAGTTGAATTTTGCGATGTTACAGGTTCGAGTTGAATTTTGTGATGTTACAGTTCTGAGTTTAGTTTTTTGATGTTAAAGTTCTGAGTTGAATTTTTGCGGTGTTAATGAGTCTTATGAGTAAGTTAAATTGCTGAAACAAATTTTATAACCTACACCACAGGTTGAATTAAAAAATTTAGTGTTTTTAGTTAGGATAGGCCTTGAGTGTAAAGAGTAGGGTAAGTAGGGTAAGTTTCTTGTATATTTAAATTGCAAATTTGTAGTGCTTGAAGTAGGCCTTTAGTGTACGAGTATGTTAAGCCTATTATTTAATGTAAAGTGGGCCTACTGAATAGGCTTAGGTTGTGGGCCTACTAAGTATACTTATGTTGAAATTGGTCTTTTTATAGGACCTAAAATGAATTAAGCCTGTTAAATGAACAAGGCTTTGTTTTGAGTTGGAAGAGTAGGACCTATTAAATAGGCTTAAGGTGAAGTGGGCCTACTAAATAGGCTTAGGTTGAAATTGCCCTATTTTTATAGGACCTTAAAATGAGTTAAGCCTGTTAAATGAACAAGGCTTTGTTTTCGGTTAGTGTAAAGTAAAGTTTGTGTTAGTGTTAAGTAAAGGGATCGGTTCCCCACACGGTGTTGAAAAAAGTGGTTAGAAATAACCGCATATATTTCCAAATATAAACCAAATAAATAAAAATAAAAACCCTCGTTTCTAACCAACTAGTGAAGTTGGGTTTCCCTAATTAACCAAAAGAAGGAAAAAAAAAAGTTTCTGGGACAAAGAAAAACGGAGCTTTGCCCAGTCTTGAAAATTTTTGACCGCATGAAGCGGGCCCCTTTTTTCTCAAAAAAATTAAAATGCTCGTGGTTACCCAAACCGGGAAACTGAGTCAACCTTCAAATCTAACAACCTTTAATTAAATCGTATCCTTAATTAATAACCACTGCAATTAATCAAAACCCATGTTTAACTAAATAGAGGCCTATCAGAACTAGGTGCAAGTAAGTTAAAGAAAATAACTAAGGTAAGAGAAAAACTAGGTACCTAGACGAAACTCGAACCGGGCTACAACGGCCCTAACTCAATAATTAAATGGCTGTTATAGCCCCTATTAAAACCTAAAGGCAATATAGCCCTAATTAACTTAAATAAAACCTTCTAAACCTTAAACTTTTAAAACCAAAAACTTAAGGGCAATCCAGCCCTAGCCTAACTTAACCTGCAAAACCTAGGTCTGGGAAATAGCCCCTACAAATAAATAACCTAGCAGTGTGTTAAACGATAACCTAAAACAACAACGAAATTTAAAAACCTGGAAACTAAATGAAACTTATGAATCAGTTAGAAACTGAAAGGGTAACGTTCAACTGGCAACTTCATTTTTGGTAAGTCTAAATTAATTTTGATGAATTTAGCTTCACCATAGTTAGTAATCTGGCTGCTGACCAAATTTAACCTGAAAACCACTGCAACCTACAGTGAAAAAGTCTGTAGCTGTGTTGACAGTGTCTAAATAGGCCATTATTATTTCTATAATTACCGAGTCTATTTAAAGTAAACTTAACCTTAATACTACACCTAAATAAAATAATATATATCAATCTAAATAATAATTTTTCAATATGGCGCCCCCGGGTGGGCAGTCGAGAAGTTAGTTACCCTTTTTTTGTTTTAATTCTGATACAATAGTTTTAAATCCAGTGAATTAAATTTTTTACACAACCTAAACAAACCTAGCCTAACCTGGCTAAACCTAAAAAACAAACCTAGCCTAACCTGGCTGAACCTAAAAAACAAACCTAGCCTAACCTGGCTGAACCTAAAAAACAAACCTAGCCTAACCTGGCTGAACCTAAAAAAACAAACCTAGCCTAACCTGGCTGAACCTAAAAAAACAAACCTAGCCTAACCTGGCTGAACCTAAAAAACAAACCTACCCTACCCTACCAACCCTACCTAACCTACCAAACCAACCTAACCTACCCTACCAAACGTACATAACCTACCCTACTTAACCTAAAATACCTAACCTACCTACCCATAATAAACCTAAAAATGGCTAATCAAACTGAAGCCACTCGTGGAAAAAGTATGGAGACCTGGTTGGGAAGTGATGTGGAAGCACTTGAAACTAGTAAACTGGTAAAAAGGAGGGGAGCAATCAGAACCTCAGCTACTAAACTTTTAGCTACAATCAAAGAGAGATGGGATGATTGGACTGAGGAACAAAAAAATTCACATGCTCGGCTTTTGTCCTCACAACTGGACAAGTTACAAAATTTAGACGAGGAAATCCTTAGAATGTATGTTTGTTCCGAAGGCTTCTCAGAGGATAAACAAGAAGAACTAGATGAAAAAAATAGTTATTACCACTTTGAAATAGATCAAATGATACAAGCATTAACAACTAAAAAAGAAAATAATGCCGAAGCCAAACCTAAACTAAGAATAAGTACTAAAATTCCTGAGCTTCAAATATTACCATTTGATGGAAATCCCTCTAAATTTCAAAACTTTAAGACCTCATTCAGAAACATTTATGATAACATAGGTCTTTCCGAAGAAGAGAAATTTGCCTACCTAAAACAACATTTGAGTGGAAACCCTGCCATTCAAATCAACTGCATGCAAGAAAGTAAAACCTCTTATGAAGAAGCATGGCAGCAGTTGGAGGGCTGTTATGCAACACCAGGCCAAATTAAATTCTCCATAATAAAATCCCTTTTAACTAAATCCATAATAACCAAAAATTTTAAATCACTTCATGACTTTCAAGCAGATATGCACTCTACCATAAATTTAATGCAAACTCAAAAATTAGAATTAGAAGATATACTCTTGTATGTATATTATAATAAACTAACTCAAGAAACTCAGGAATTTTTAAGAACTTGTGGGTTTAAACTCTATGACCCCTTTAATAATTTTAAAGAAGCAATTGCTGAAGCTACCAAAACCTTAGCTAATGTTAATTTTGATCTGGAACAAAGTGAGTTGACTACCTTGATACCTAAACAAAAAAGAAACTTCTCTCCAGAACCAGCCAGAAAACCATGGTATTCTGGCCAAACTACAGCTGCTCTGGCGGTTTCTACCCAAAACAATCCTCAAGAAGAGCTCAATATACTGACCAGAGAGAACCTTACTGCAAATTGTGTAAGAAAAACTCTCACAAAATCTCAAAATGTGATTCTTTCCCTGAAAGTTGGGATAAACTGAAAAAACTTGCTAAATTAAATTATTGTACTAAATGTACCTCATCTAAACACCAAGCCAAAGAATGCCCCATTTCTTTACAACCCTGTTCATTTTGTAGGTTTTCTAACCATTTATCCTTCCTTTGTACCAAACAAAAAGGAAAACCAGAGGGAGATAAGAAAACCAAAACCAGTACGGAAGTAGCTACCCAAAAAGAAAACTCCAAACAAGGGAAACAAGTTACTAACTTATTAAGTTTAAAAAACACTGATCAAGAAGTAGCATTAATCCCTTCCATGCAAATGAGAATAAGAAACTCAGAAAAATCAATTAAATGCAGAGCACTTTTGGATAATTGTAGTCAAGCCAGCTACATTACCAAGGAACTCGTGAAAAAATTAAATCTTCCAACTAAACACTACGAGGAATCCATAACCATAACAGGATTTATAGCCGACAAGAAACAACCAAATTATGAAGTAGCTATAATTAAATTGGAGGATTCTAGAAACCCTGGAAACTACCAAGAAATAGAAGCTATCATAATTGATGATATTAATATTAAATATGAAGTTCCAGGATTACTGAAACTTCAAACTTATTTAAAATCATTAAATTATCAGCTTGCAGATCACTTTGAAGCTGATGAAGTGGCTGACTTCATGTTAATTTTTGGGGCTGCAACCCACAAACTTTTTGCCCTCAGCAGTCATCAGATTCATACTGCCTCTTGTTATAAATCTCCCTATGGAATACTTTTATTGGGTTTCCCTTCAGATTACTACCCTGAAAAAGAAAAAGAACCAATAAGAGATCAGATCAGCTTCTGTATTACCAACCCGCTACCTACTAGTACAACTTCTAATGAAGATCTAAAAAAAATTGAACACCAGATTGCACAATTTAGCAAACTAGAAAACTTGGGTATTTCTGGGGATGAACCACTTTCAAACAAAGAAAAAGATCTGATTGCAAACTTTGAAAAGGAAGTTAAAATAGAAGATGAAAGATTGTCTGTTAAGGTACCATGGAATGACCAAAAAGATAAAATTTCACCAAACTTTAACTATGCTATTAGCAGGTTAAAGTCCACTTGCAAAAAATTAAAAAAAGATAACTTAATGCAACCTTATTCAGACATCCTTGAACAACAATTCCAGGAAGGAATAATAGAAGAAGTACCTCTAACAGAACACTTAAGACAAGCAGGAAATTTTTTACCTCACTTTCCCGTAGTTCGCCCTGGGGTACAAACAACTAAAGTTAGGATTGTAGTAGATCCCTCGGGTAAAAGCAAACCAGAAGAAATAACCGTAAATGATGCTACTGAGGACTGCCCTTCACTCCTACCTCACTTAGCAAAATTGTGCATTAAATTAAGGCATGGTAAATATTTGATGATTGGGGACATTCAAAAAGCATATTTACAACTTAAATATCAAACAGAATTTGACTGCAATGCCCACAAAATTCTGTGGGTAAAGAATACCCAATTGGCTCCAAATGACAACAACCTGAGCTGCTATAAATATAGAAGAGTTACCTTTGGCAACAAAAGCAGTCCATTTTTACTACAACAATCTCTACAACACATATTTAATGAACAACAAAACCAAGTGGCAGACTACCTAGCTAACCGCTTTTACATGGACAATGCTTTAATTAATGCCAACAATCTCTCAGAACTCAAAGACCTTTACAATTATAGTGTAAACACTTTAATTGAATATAATTTGAAGCTATATGAATGGGCCTCTAATCACTCAGAACTTCAAGGACTATTTGAAAAACATGACATAGCCTCCTCCGAAGATAAAGAAAATGTAAAACTATTAGGATATGGTTGGAACACAAGTGCTGATACACTCCATCTAAAAACGGTAAACTTGAACTCAGAAGCCAAAACTAAAAGAGAAATACTAAGTTCTGTGCAATCATTGTTTGATCCAATTGGATTTGTTGCACCCTTAGTGTTTAAATTAAAACTCTTCATGCAGAAAGTAACAGCTACCAAAAAAAATTGGGATGAATATCTAGAACTGGAAATGCTGCGTGAATGGAAAAAACTTTGTAAAGAAATAAACAAAGTGGAATTTCTGAATTTTCCTAGACAAGCTTTTGAAAATCCCAAACCTCTCATGGAAAATCTTCAACTCCACATCTTTTGTGATGCCAGCCAAGAAGGTTATGCAGTAAGTTGCTATCTAGTTGGAAATGGAAAATCCGAACTAATTTACGCTAAATCAAGAGTCAATCCCAAATCAAAAAATTGGACCATTTGTAACTTGGAATTAATGGCAATCTGCCTAGGAACCAAAGTCCTAGAATACCTTAAAGAAACCTACCTAGAAGAAAACTCAGAAAACCAAAAGTTCTTCAAAACAATAATTTGGACAGACTCACAAGTGGCTTTAAATTGGACTGCTCAAAAATCTCTAAAAATGAAATCAATCTTTGTAAAAAACAGAGTGAAAGACATTCAGGAAGCAACAAGAAACTTAAACCATCACCTGGAATTCAGACATGTAGCAGGAGAAGACAACCCAGCAGACCTACTCACCAGACCAATATCTTTCAAGAAATTTCAAAAACTTCTTCACTTTTACCAACATGGTCCCACATTTTTGAGAAATGAGATGAATGGCCCACCAACTTAATTTTTAACCCCCACCAAGAAACCTTACAGACAACAATAAATGTGTGTCAAACAACTTGTAAAGAAATAAATGAAAAAACTCCCTTGTTAAATATGGAAAGATTCTCTAACAGGAAAAAACTGGTCAGAATCACTGCCTATGTTCTACGGTTCATAGAAAACTTAAAGTACTTCCGCACTCACAAATATAACCCGAAATGTAACCTGACAATGGAAGAACAAATTGCTGTCTTGGAGAAAAATCATACAGCTTACAAAACTAAGGCCACAAATTACTGGCTAAAATTAGTCCAGCAACAACATTTCTCAAAAGAAAAAGAAATAATCCACAAACTAAATAAAGGAGCAAAAGTTGAGGACCTAACAAAGCTGCAAAAGAATCTAAAACTCTTCATTGACAAAGAAGGGTTAGTCAGAACAATGGGGAGATATAAATATGCAACTAACCTTAACTATTCTGCTAGGTATCCTGTACTACTGCCCGAAAATTCTCATTTAACAACGTTAATTGTAACTGAATGTCATGCAAAAGCCAGTCATGCAACCTTAGCTACCACATGCAATTTCCTCAGACAGGAATTCTGGATCCCCAAAATAAGGCAAGTAGTTAAAAAGGTTCTGAAACAATGTCTGTTTTGCCAAAAATACTTTGCCATGGCTTATGAAGTGCCTACTACTGGACCCTTAGTAACGGAACGTTTAAGCTATGAAAAACCCTTTGAAAAAACTGCCCTTGACTATGTTGGTCCAATTTCTGTCCAGGATGAGAATAACCAATTCATGAAAGTCTACTTATTATTGTTCACTTGCTGCGCCACCAGATTCACTAGCCTTCACATCTGCACTGACCTTTCTGCTAAAACCTTTTTAAGAGAACTCTACCATTTGTCCTTAAACTACTCCCTTCCAAAGGTTTTGATTTCAGACAATCAATCCACCTTCAAAAGATCTGAAGATTACCTTAAACATTGGTTCCAAAATGTTCTTGTGTCTCAGTACCTCTCTGATCATGGTATCCAGTGGAAATTTACAGCAGCCTATTCACCCAGAACCTTAGGAATAGCTGAAAGAATGGTGGGTTTAGTCAAAAGAGCCCTCTATACCTCCCTAAAAGGAAGAAAAATCCCGTTAACTGAACTAAAAACAATTGTTCTTGAAATAATGAACACAATTAATTCAAGACCACTCACTTATGTTAATTCAAATGAAGATCCTTCCTCTGATCTACTAACTCCTTTCAAGTTGCTTTTTGGGTATGACAATACCAAATTCAACTTTTTAACCACTAATGATACCCAAGAAGCTGTTAATGAAGACGATCAGGTGGATGCTGATTATATGACAACAACAGAGGACAAAGAAAGAAAGAAAATACTGGATTACTTTCATAAGGGAGCTAAACAATCTCAAGAAATCAAGAAAAGATGGCGATACGAATATTTGAGTAGTTTGAGGGAAAAAGAATACCAACAACACAAACAACCAGTAAGTAAAGAACCTAAAGTAGGAGAACTATGTCTCTTAGATGAAAATTCTATGAATCCCAAATACTTCTGGAAGATTGCTGTAATTGAAACATTACACCCAGATGAAGATGGCATAATCAGGCATGTAACTGTAAAAACACCCAATGGTCATCTCTCCAGAAGACACATATATCGGTTATACCCACTGGAAATAACTGATAAGCCGAATATTGACCTGGAAGAACTGGAAAATTCTTCCACAGAATCAGGAACTGTAGATTCTCCTGACACTACTACTGCCGCTACTCAACCCCGACCACAAAGACAAGCTGCAGTTAGATTTCGGGAAGAACTGCAAAGGAAAATACAGAGTGGATCTTTGTGAAGACCACAAATAGAAAATTGTAAATAATTGTAAATAGCTATAACTTAGGACCAACGTTCTACAGAAAAGACGCTTTCATCTTCATATTTCACCTAAAAGGAACTTTTCTGAAGAGCATGTCATTTTCATTCAAAAATAAATAAATAAAATTTCCCAAGAATACAATTCTGGGTAAATTTTTCCCCTTGGGGGGAATGTTGAAAAAAGTGGTTAGAAATAACCGCATATATTTCCAAATATAAACAAAATAAATAAAAATAAAAACCCTCGTTTCTAACCAACTAGTGAAGTTGGGTTTCCCTAATTAACCAAAAGAAGGAAAAAAAAAAGTTTCTGGGACAAAGAAAACGGAGCTTTGCCAGTCTTGAAAATTTTTGACCGCATGAAGCGGGCCCCTTTTTTCTCAAAAAAATTAAAATGCTCGTGGTTACCCAAACCGGGAAACTGAGTCAACCTTCAAATCTAACAACCTTTAATTAAATCGTATCCTTAATTAATAACCACTGCAATTAATCAAAACCCATGTTTAACTAAATAGAGGCCTATCAGAACTAGGTGCAAGTAAGTTAAAGAAAATAACTAAGGTAAGAGAAAAACTAGGTACCTAGACGAAACTCGAACCGGGCTACAACGGCCCTAACTCAATAATTAAATGGCTGTTATAGCCCCTATTAAAACCTAAAGGCAATATAGCCCTAACTTAACTTAAATAAAACCTTCTAAACCTTAAACCTTTAAAACCAAAAACTTAAGGGCAATCCAGCCCTAGCCTAACTTAACCTGCAAAACCTAGGTCTGGGAAATAGCCCCTACAAATAAATAACCTAGCAGTGTGTTAAACATAACCTAAAACAACAACGAAATTAAAAACCTGGAAACTAAATGAAACTTATGAATCAGTTAGAAACTGAAAGGGTAACGTTCAACTGGCAACTTCATTTTTGGTAAGTCTAAATTAATTTTGATGAATTTAGCTTCACCATAGTTAGTAATCTGGCTGCTGACCAAATTTAACCTGAAAACCACTGCAACCTACAGTGAAAAAGTCTGTAGCTGTGTTGACAGTGTCTAAATAGGCCATTATTATTTCTATAATTACCGAGTCTATTTAAAGTAAACTTAACCTTAATACTACACCTAAATAAAAATATATATCAATCTAAATAATAAATTTTTCAATACACGGGCCACCATGTGAAAAAACTATAGGGGCTATGGATTGATTGCCTGTTACCCTCATCCGTTGGAAATTTCCAGCAGATTACATTGGAGAGTTAACGGCAAAAGCCCTACGTTTTTTCGTTAGAAAGTTATGTATATGCAGGTCTTCAAAGGACCTCTTTATGTTTATTTGCCTTCGGTATTTGCGCTGCTTAATGGTAAAAAAAGAAATTGCCTTACCTTATTATTTCGTTGGTCCTCGCTTCTGTTCGTAGACGCGACGATGTTTTCGATGTAGGGCCGCGGTACGGAGTTACATAACGAGTTGCTTTGATATAATTAATACAAGCAGTCACTACACTTAAATACTTGAAGGAATAGGCCTATCCTTTTCATAGTTATTAGGTTTTATATTAAGAGGATTTCACTCAGAACTTATAGAAAAATAAAGGACATCTTCCTTGCTTAAAGCATCGCCGTAACATAAGCCAGCTCCGAGCGAGCTGCTATAATATAATACGAAGTAATTCAATAAGTATCCGCACTTTTTATTTTCACATCTGATAGATTATAAACACATCACTTCTCAACATAGTCTCCCTGTTTCTCAATACACTTAGTCCAGCGATCTACAAGCTTCCCAGTGCCATCACAAAACAATGTTTTTGGCTGTGTGCGTAGCCAGTCATGCACCGCCTCCTTCAGGTCATCATCGCCTTGGAATCGCTGACCTCTCACAGCATCTTTTAGTGGTCTAAACAGGTAAAAATCCGAAAGTTCCAGGTCTGGACTGTAGGCTGGATGGTTGAGAACTTCAAATTTAATGGTAGTGAATCGGGGTGGTTGGATGTAGGTAGCGGTGTTCCACAGGGTTCAGTGTTAGGCCCATTGCTATTCGTAATTTACATTAACGACATAGATGTAGGATTGACTAGTAACATGTCAAAATTCGCGGACGATACTAAAATAGGCGGTAAGGTTGTTAACGAGGACGATAGAAATAGGCTCCAAGACGATGTAAATAGGATTATGGTGTTAATTTATTTATTTGTTGGGTTCAAAATCCCAGCTGAGCCGTGAACGGCCAAATTCTAAAGGGCCAGTGCTACCTACAGCCCAAGTTAAGCTAAAATTAAAACTTACGGATTTGAGATCCTATTAGGTCCTACCTCAGAGTTGCTGACTCGATGCGGGCCTACCTTAGACCTTTGTTACATGAATTTAATATAAACAAAAGGGGTACTATTTATGGTCTTCTTTCTCAACCTTGCAACAACAACGCAACCTGGACTATTGCACGATGCAACAATCTTGTATCTAAACAACCAAACTGAATTGCAAGAGAGCTCTCTAACAGACCACACCCTGTACGTACGACATCCCACAAACGAGTAGAAAGAACGCGCAGCGCCCCAAAATGATGCCAACAGTGTGACCAAACAATGATGCCACAAGAGCTAAAAAATGCTAGCTCTAAATTAAGTTAATTTTTCACTAACCTTACAATTATGAGATGGATATATATACACCTTAACTTAATATATACAAGCAATGCTGCATCAATCAGCTTAGTCATCATATCGCCTTGGACAACAATGGTTCTTCCTCTTCTAGATTTTCTAACACTCCCCACCGAAGAGGCATTGTTGTCATTACCTTCTGCAAGGTTAGCCAAGCCTTCTTCATGAGGCTGTAACTCAAATGTTTCATCTTGACTATCTGTGTTTTTGCTGATTTCTAAAGCATAGAGTTTTTGTATAGGTCTCTTTAACTTTCCTCCTGAAGTCTTTACCAGTGCAGACCTAACTAAATTGTCTTTGCCAACAAACAACTCTCCAATTATGCCAAGCTTCCAGCATTGCCTTGGTCTTTCATCCCCAATCATTACCACTTCTCCCACCTTGATACAATTTGCATTGGAGCCCTTTACCTTGCCTGATGGGTAATAATTGAGTTCTGGCAAGTATTCCATCTGCCACCTCTTCCATAACTGATCTTGTAGCTCTTCAAGGTACCTGAACCGTCTGGTTAACTCTCCTTGAGTGCTCTGGATAGGCTGCAAGTCTTCTGGCACACTGGGGCTTGATGTTAATCGTTTACCACAAAGAATGATTTGGTGTCAATGGCTCTGCATCCTGCATACTGTTGTAAACAAAAGTGATAGGCCTACTGTTCACCATTGCTTCTACTTCACATAAAACAGTGCAGAATTCTTCTTTGCTCAAATGAGCATTAGCTAAAAGTTTCTTTAATGGACACTTTACACTTCTCACTAGCCTTTCCCAAAATCCTCCCCACCATGGTGCTCTCTCAACAATAAACTCCCTCTTTTAGCAAGGACCAAATTTCTTGGAGTTCCTTTGCAGCCTTTTTGAAGGTTTTTGCATTATCCGATATGATTTTATTTGGGAAACCCCTTCTGTTCACAAACCTTTTAAAGGCCAAAAGAAATACATCACTACTTAAGTTGCTTACCAACTCCAAATGGATTGCTCTGGTGGTAGCACAGGTGAAAAGACATATATAACCTTTGTTAGACTCCCCTCGCTCATACACATAGACTGGCCCTGCAAAGTCTACTCCCACTACATTAAATTTGGCAGTATAGACACACCGTTCTCTTGGAAGTGGAGCCACCTTTTCATAATAAGGCTTTGCACTCCAACGCTTGCAAACCACACATTTATGCTCGACCTTTTTTACTACTTGTCTAATTTTGGGAATCCAAAACTGTTTTCTGATCTCTATTATCACTTCTCTAACTCCAGCATGTAACAGCTTATGATGAGTATCCAGGATCAAAAGGTCCACAAAGTGCCCCCCAGAAGGTAGCAAAATTGGATGTCTTTTCTCGTCTGGAAGCCCAGAAAACTGTAGTCTACCTCCTACTCTCAATAAATCCTGATCCAAAAACACATCCAAACCCTTGAGCGCAGAATGTGTTGGTAGAACCTGTAATGGATGGCTGGTGAGCAATTCTCTCTCTTCACCAAATTTTCCTTCTGCATATATACCACCCAGTATTTCCTGGCTTGCTGAATCTCATTACTGTTCAGAATTCCTTCCCTTCTTGTTTCTCCCTTAATGTTGTTGGTAAATCTATATACCCATGCTGTCACTCTTAACAATCTTTTCAGACTGCTAATGTCCTCAAGCCTCAATATGGGGTCCTGCTGCATAACTTGACAACTGTTCACAGCGCATTTTCTCACCTCACTCACCCATGCTTCTTCAGCCTGGCATTCTCCTACAATAGGCTGATTAGAAGGCCAGTTTTCACTTCCAAGTTTTAGCCACTCCGGCCCATTCCACCACAAACTTGACTGTGCAAGATCTTTCACTGAAATTCCTCGTGTTGGTAAATCAGCGGGGTTTTGGGTGCCTGGACAATGCTTCCATTGTTTGGGATCTGTGTGCGCTTGAATTTCCTCCACCCTATTGGCAACAAATGGTTTCCATTTCCTTGCCTGGCTTCTTAACCAGTGCCAAACTATAGTGGAGTCTGTCCAATAATAGCTTGGAATTTCAGAGAGGGCCAAAGACTTTTGCACTATAACTGCAAGCCGACTAGCAATAACTGCACCCATCAATTCCAACCTTGGAACAGAAAGCCTTTTCAAAGGTGCTACTCTGCTCTTTGCAGCAACCAACCTGCAACTTACTTCCTCTTGCAATGCGCCTCTTATATAAATACAAGTTGCATAGGCTTCCTCACTTGCATCACAAAAGATGTGCAGCTCCAAATTGTCTGGACTATTGTTCAACTCTCCAAAGTACCATCTTGGGATTTCAATGTCTCCAAGATGTGCCAATTCTTTGAACCAATATTTCCACCTTACCACCATATGATCAGGTAACTCTTGGTCCCAACCAAGGCTCTGAAACCAAATTTTTGACTTTATCACAAATGGAGCCAGGAATCCAAGAGGATCAAAGACCTTTGAAGCCAAACTAAGAGCTGTACGTTGTGTCCACCTAGTCTCATTCTCAGCCAGCTCTACTAAAGATTTCCCATTGAAGGTAAACAAATCATCATCTTGCTGCCAAACAATGCCTAGCACCTTTGCGTCTATTGCCCACAACTCCTTAATACCAGAATCCTCAATACTTTCTGCTGCATCAGGTACTACACAGGAATGACTCATAAACTCTTGTAATTGTGAATGATTGGTCTGCCATTTTCTAAGCTCCATGCCAGCCTCCCTCATTATAGCTCTAGCCTCCATGAATATCTGTTTAGCCATTTCTGTATTATCCACGGAACACAGCAACATCAACATAAAAATTTTTCCTTATGTGTTCAATAGTGTTAGGATAGACTTCAGAATATTTCTTAAAATGGTACTGCATAGTAGCTGCCAACAGAAATGGACTAGAGCTGAGGCCAAACAACACTGACTTCATTCTATATGCTTGAACCTTAGGTTCATTTTCCAACAAGTCTTTCGTATCCACCCACAGATACCTTACTGCATCTCTGTCCTCTGGTTTTAACTTTATCCGCAAAAAGGCTTGCTTCACATCTGCAGTCAATGCTACTCTACCAAACCTGAATCTCAGTAACAAGGAAAATAAATCTGCATTTAAATTTGGCCCAGCATCCAAACAGTCATTCAAGGACACACCACCTTTGTCCTTGGCTAAGCCATCAAAAACTACCCTCAGTTTGGTGGTAGTTTTGTCTCGCCGTACCACTGCATGGTGTGGCAGATAATGTGCCTCCTGGCTCACCAGCTCACCTTACACCCTTTCAGCATAGCCCTCCCTTACATAACTTAGGATGTCCTCATTGTATTCAATTAACAACTCCTCATTTTTTTTAGCCTGTACAATGAAGTCTCCAACCTCCGATTAGCTAGCTGAAGGTTTGAACCGGGTTTGCAAGAATCCTTCCATGGTAGGCCAACTTCATAACAACCATCTCTAAACCCAATCCGTTTTTCAAATTGCTCTAAAACATCATTGTTCACTGTACTTGCCTGTTTGTCCTTTATGCCAATAGATTCAAGTTCCCAAAACGCTTTCAAATGCCTTTCCAGACCATGGCTGTTCTCCTCAATCTTAACAAAAAGAGCCTTAACTTCCATTTCATTGCAATAACTACCATGTAGCATCCAGCCTAGCTTACTTTCAATAGCTACCGGGCCTCGAGATGTGCGGACAATATTACCAGTGATGAAGTCCCAATAATAGTCAGCTCCAATCAAAAGACTAATATCTTCTGTTCTTTCAAACTTATTATTGCCCAAATTAATTCCTTTAACTTGCAATTCTTGGACACATGCCATATCTAAACAAGTTGTGACTGGAGCACAAAGTTCCTCAATCTCTACAGCTTGGACCTTGATAGTGGGACTTTGCGGTAACAACCCTTTAACCAGAACTTCTACCTTCTTAAATTTGGTTCGGTTTTGAACGGAACCCCCAAACCCAGAAATTCTTAAATTTTCCCTCTTAAGTTCTTTAAACTTCAATTTTCTGGAAATTCTGGTCTTAATAAAACTACACTGGCTACCACTATCAAACAACACTCTTACAGTAGCTTCTCCCTCATTCCCAATTAATAAGGCTGCAGTTGTTTGCAATAATCCCCCTTTACTTTACTCCCTTGCATAGCAGTGGCATGTGCCACTGATGTCTCTACTTCTGGGGTAGGTCTACTAGGAGTGTTTTCACACAATAATGGCTGATGCCTACCATGACATTTTTTGCACAAAATTTTAAACTTACAAAACCTTGCTCTATGACCTTTCAAAAAACATTTAAAACATGCTGTGGACTTAGTTACCCTGTCCTTTCTCTCCTCAAGGCAGTGGCGGTCCTAGCTTACATGACGCCCTGGGCGAACCTCACCTTCAGCGCCCCCCCCCTGTTCGCCAACACACACACATTCGAATCCCCCCAAAATAAAGGACAGACATAACTCTTTCACAAAATAACTTTTATTGGACTAATTGTTGGAACTTCAGAACCAAAACAAAGACTCAAATTTCTGAATTTTACAAATCCTTCATCACGTAAATAGAATAACTCACTTAAGAGAATGTAATTATGATACTATGAACAGGAAAAATACAAATTAAATTGCACAACTGCCATAAATAAACTAGAGAATCAAATTTCTAAATTGTACAAATGCTCTATCACATAAATAGAATAAGACACTTAAGAGAGGGTAATTATTATGCTACACTTTGAACAAGAAACAAAATAAATTGCACCACAGCACAACTGCCATCTAAAGCCTGACTCTTCTTACCTTCCTTGATGCAAAGTCATGAATTAAATCATCATATGAAATCTGCTCAGCAATTGTATGATTTATACTGATGATGGCCAGACCGGTAAGGCGTTCCTGTGACATAGTTGACCTCAGGTAGGATTTGATGAGCTTCAGCTTTGAAAAGCTCCTCTCTGCTTCAGCAACAGTGACTGGAAGAGTAAGACCAATTCTGAGAGCAGTCCACAAATTTGGATATATTTCAGAGAGCTCCCTTTCATGGATAAATGTCAGCAGTTCAAGCAAGGATATGGTCTTTGATGGCAAGTCAGGCAAGTTCTTCAGCTCCTGTGCAAGCTCTCTGCCATCCAAGTCAGATTGTCCCTTAAAGTGTAGTGTAGTACTAAGGTTCACACATTGTTCTGTCAGCTCCTCAAATGTGAGATTTTGGAAATGTGTCAGCACTCCAAACTTCTCTCCCACAATTTCCAACGTGGAAAATCTTTCCTGAATGGCTGATGTTGCAGCATCAACCACTGCATTGAAAAATGTCACCTCCAGCTTCTTCAAAGCATCAATCAAGGGCTCATCAGATGCTTCATAGGAGAAGTGCCGCTTTGTGGACCTCAGCCGTTTTTGTTTTAACACAGCCTCCACATTCATTTGTTCACAGATATCTGTGGCTGCCATTTGTGCAACCACAAAACCTGTTGCCCTGTAATTGCGGAGACCTCTCTCTGTTTTTTTTTAGGAGATTTACTGCAACATCAACGTGCATGCTAGGAGACTGCATCTGCTTGCTCACATGCTGAATTTGGCACAACAGGTCATGCCACACCACTGAACAAATGGCGAAGCGGTATGACCCAACCTCCTCTGACAGAGATTGAGCCTCGACCTTTATTACAGAGTCTTTGGTGTGGTCCCTCACCTCGATCAGTGCATCTCTCACTGCAGCTGCCTGATATCTCAGGGGCTCCACACTCTTGATCTTGCTTTCCCACCTTGTATCAGACCACATCTTCAATGTGATGTTCACATGTTTTTTCAAAATGGCCCATCGTTGTGTGGAGGCTGAAAACAAGTTGTAAAGCTTCTGCAAGATGCCAAAGTAACTTGTGGCATCAATAGATCCCTTAGCAGCATCGGCCACAAGCAAATTCAGAGAATGAGCCCCACATGGAACAAACAGAGCTCTGGGATTAATTTCTAGGAGCCTGGATTGAACACCCTTGTTTTTTCCCCTCATGTTGGCCCCGTTGTCGTATGATTGTCCTCTACAGTCCATGAAAGGAACTTTTAGCTCCTCCAGTCTCTTCAGAATCAGAGATGCCAAATGTTGACCAGTGGACTCCTCTGCCTCCAAAAACCCCATGAAATGTTCCTTTATATGGGGCTTCCCCTCCAGTGACACAACCCGAATCACAACTGACAATTTAGGTGTTCTGAACTGTTGTCATGTGATGTGAGCAATGAGCTTGCATGCTTCCGGTCCGAGAGTCCCAAACTTGTTAAATTTATTTTCCTCTTGGAAAATAATGTACAACAGAAACAGAAAAGGCTGTTGTTTTTTAAGGAATAGACCAACCAACTTCTGGTTATATTTTCCCCACTAACCAATGACTTCCTGAAGTATTGATGGTGGAAACTTCTTCCGTCACTGTCGTTTCTAGGGAATACAAAGTCAGATGGTACTTGACTTGGTCCCCTGGAAACCAGTTGTGTCCGAATTCTCTCAGTCAGAACTGAAGGCCAGTTAGCAGGGTCGGTGGACAGAGACTCATCCTCAGGAGGCGATTCTGCTCCAGGCATTTCTAATAGAAAGAACAAGCATTACTCATTAGTATACACACCTAAGTTAGATAACACATTATTCACAGCACTTTGTTATGGTGGTGGTGTTATGGAATTATGGTGGTGAAACACCACACATACCCAGTAACCCAGACCCAGTGATAATAACATTATAATTTATAACTGTTTGCAAAATGCTTTGCAGGGATGCACACACACACACACACACACATACACACACACGCACACACTCACAGACATATGTGCACACAAACTCACCTGAAGAGTCCTGCCGGGGAGAAGTAGAAGCAAATGGGTCTTCATCCTCAGGATCAGACTGCATTTGTGGAGACATATGTGAGGCTGAGGAGGTAGATGGCTCCTCAGCCTCAATAATGGCAGAAGTAGACGGCTTCTCATCCTGGCTAGTGGCAGAGGGTGTTCCAAAATATTTCAAAAGTGCCCCTGCAAATAGTAAAATAGAACATAACAGACCAATGCATGAATAGGCTAGTACAATTAATTTAACATGTTATTAAGCACAATTTATTAAACTTTTAGAATAGGAAACAAATGAATAATACAACCTCCTTGGTTAATGGCTAATTATATACATAATAGTACACTTCAAATGACTCAGAAAGCTATATCACAAAATAGCAGTGCAATATAGCAGTGAAGAGTAGATGACATAGCTCTATACCTTTATCTTTTGCTCGTTTCTCCTCTTCTTCTTTCCTCTTTTTTCTAAACTGAGCACCTGATAGCTTTGACCTCTTCTTATCCATTTGCGGTTATTTGACAGACCTTAGTGGCTTAGTGTGAAGATTCGTTCTGTAATAAATAATATACATTTCACTATTTAACCAAACCCAGAAAAATAACATTACATATGTTAAAGTATGGGCCTTTATTCCCAATAATATTAATCTGGAAGCATTTTGCATTGTTTAGGTCTTTTATGGGAAGGTTTATGGAAAATGCAATAGATGGTTTTTTTATTAATAAAAATATATTTATTGATCTTTTATTATTTATTTTATTTTATTTTTTATTTATTTATTTCTTTATTTATTTATTCTTATTTTTATTTTTATTTTTTTTGCAGGCGCTCATGCCGCCCCTCCACAAATGCCGCCCTGTGCGGCTGCCATATTGCCCATATGAGGAACCGCCACTGCCTCAAGGGGTAAAGCCTCAGCCACCTCACATTTATATGACTTGTGGTTGCCTTCGCAAAATATGCATTCCTTGATTCCCTTTAATTTATTCTCAGAGGATGCATGTAGAGCTGACACTGTACCTGGGCTATTCCTTTTTGTGGAAACTTTGGTGCTGTGCCTGCCTTTGTCCCCTTGTTTACCATCCCACTGTGCAAACTCAACTCCCTCTCGTCTTGCTAATTCTGTGCCTAAAAGACTTAACATCTGCTGAAGGGGGATGTACACATGTTCTGCAGAGTGTCCCCTACTTAATTCAAGCAAATTGAGCTAGGCAATTTAGACTCCAGTGTAGGAACCAACATTATACCATACCTTTCCATTCCTACACCCAAGTTGTCCAGGGACCTAGTTCTAATTTCAAATTCATCATATAACTGCCGTAACTCCTTGACACTATTAGGATTATTAACAGGAGGTATAGCTAAAAGTGCACGGAGGTGGCTTTTAATTAAGATCTCTGGCTTACCAAACCGTTTCTTTAATATATCCCAAGCCACATTATAATTAGCCTCTGTTAATGCTAATCCTGCTATAGTCTTTGCTGCCTCCCCTTCCAAGAGGGACCGCAAATAATTAAACTTCTCCACGGCACTTAACACTTGACTAGAATGAACTGCTGATTGAAAACTGTCTGCCCATCCTTGCCATTCCTGAATACTCCCAGAAAATGGTTTGAGTACAAGCCTCGGTAATTGAACTACAGATCTGTTAACCTTAACTTCACAAACATCATTTGTTGAGTGTTGTGTTTCATTATTAGACCTGGTCTCTAACTGTACTGAGCTGCTAAACTCTTTTGCTCGGAGGCCTACTTTAATTATATCATCAATAATCTCTTCAAAGTAAATTATGTTATTTCTATTTCATCCTCTTCTATAAGAGCCTCAATTTTAACATTTACCTCACTTAGAGCAACCTTTTTAGTTTCTAATATGGAAAGCTGCGCAGTCACTAAGCGTAAATCCTCTTGCTCTATGGCAGAATCTATAGTGGCAATGAACTTTGTAATTAGACCTTTGTAGGCGCTTCTCCTTTTTATAAATTTGTTCAATTCAGATGCACTCATCTTCAATGCAAACAACAATTGGGCTCAATACCAAATGAGCTGAATTGGCAGAAATACTTAACCAAACTGATCAAACGCAAATTTTACTTTAAAATAAACTGAATTGCTGGGTGGGGTACTAACCAAACACCAGTATGGAATACCAAATTTTCCACCCAAGGACCTTAATTCAATAATAACCCAAATTAACCAAACCGGTAAAATGTAAGCCAAAAACAACGACAGACGACTGGCCAAGTTTCGCAATTGGGCAACCAAACTTTCTACCCTGAGACCTTAATTCAATAATAACCCAAAATTAACCAAACCGGTAAAATGTAGGCCAAAAACGACGACAAGACGACTGGCCAAGTTTAGCAATTGGGCAACCAAACTTTCTACCCTGGGACCTTAATTCAATAATAACCCAAAATTAACCAAACCGGTAAAATGTAGGCCAAAAACGACGACAGACGACTGGCCAAGTTTCGCAATTGGGCGACCAAACTTTCTACCCTGGGACCTTAATTCAATAATAACCGAAAATTAACCAAACCGGTAAAATGTAGCCAAAACAACGACAGACGACTGGCCAAGTTTCGCAATTGGGCGACCAAACTTTCTACCCTGGGACCTTAATTCAATAATACTCAACCCGTCTAGGCCTAACTTGGGCTACAATTTGCACAATCAGAACTTTGCCGAAAAATGGTCACTGACTCAGTTTTGGGGTAGAATCCGGTTCTGAAGGACGATGTTAATTTATTTACTTGTTGGGTTCAAAATCCCAGCTGAGCCGTGAACGGCCAAATTCTAAAGGGCCAGTGCTACCTACAGCCCAAGTTAAGCTAAAATTAAAACTTACGGATTTGAGATCCTATTAGGTCCTACCTCAGGGTTGCTGACTCGATGCGGGCCTACCTTAGACCTTTGTTACATGAATTTAATATAAACAAAAGGGGTACTATTTATGGTCTTCTTTCTCAACCTTGCAACAACAACGCAACCTGGACTATTGCACGATGCAACAATCTTGTATCTAAACAACCAAACTGAATTGCAAGAGAGCTCTCTAACAGACCACACCCTGTACGTACGACATCCCACAAACGAGTAGAAAGAACGCGCAGCGCCCCAAAATGATGCCAACAGTGTGACCAAACAATGATGCCACAAGAGCTAAAAAATGCTAGCTCTAAATTAAGTTAATTTTTCACTAACCTTACAATTATGAGATGGATATATATACACCTTAACTTAATATATACAAGCAATGCTGCATCAATCAGCTTAGTCATTATATCGCCTTGGGACAACAATGGTTCTTCCTCTTCTAGATTTTCTAACATATGGAGTGGACGGATAAGTGGCAGATGCAATTTAACGTAGACAAATGTAAAGTTTTGCATGTAGGTTCTCGTAACAATAATTACACGTACACGATGGATGACAGAGAGTTAGCGAGCGTTGACGAGGAAGTAGATTGAGGCCTACGCGTATCTAAGGATTTAAAAGTTAGGAACCAGTGCCTGGAGTCTTGTGCAAAAGCTAATAGGATGTTAGGCTTCATAGCGCGTAATCTCGAATTTAAATCGAAGGATATTATATTGCCCCTTTACAAGTCCCTAGTCAGGCCTCATTTAGAATATGCCGTTCAGTTTTGGTGCCCGATTTGCGCGAGGATATTGATAGGTTAAAAAGGGTTCAGCGTCGTGCCACGAAACTAATTCCGTCATTGCGCAACAAGCCTTATGAAGATAGAATAAAAGAGTTAGACTTGCATTCACTCGAAACTAGGAGATTAAGAGGGGAGCTTATTGAAGTTTTCAAAATCGTTAATAACATCAATAACGTAAATTTGTATAAACTGTTCACTTTCGATAACAGCAATACTCGTAATAACGGATTTAAGTTGCGTTGCAGACGTTTCATTACTAATATCGCTAAAAACTTCTTTACGACAGTCGTTCACTCTACCAGCGTTAATATGTTTAAAAACCGTTTAGATAGGCATTTTAAAAATATTAACGTTGTTTAAAATAAAAAAACAATTAGTAACAGGAGCTCTGGGGGTGGTGGTCGAGGATGAGTCTGTTGACGATTAATGCCAGCTTGTGACATGCCAGCGTGTGATGCCAGCAATAAAATTTAAAAAAAGAATTAGACTAACATGAACGTAGATGTAGCTCGTAAAGTAAACTAACCCACTTTTTGTTTAACTTTACCTACTTTTTTTTTTCTTATCCTCTCCTTACTTGCATGTCTGTAACTCTCTTTACTTGCATGTCTGTAGTTTGCATGGTATGACTGTGAGTTAAGACTGTGTTTGCATGGTTTGTAAGTGTTCTTATTTTACTTCTTTTCATCTTTCACCCCTTTCCTATTCTCTCCGACTATTTTTCTGATTTGTCGGCAGTGGCCGGCGGATGATGATGGTGAGTCTTTTTTCTCTTTTTCTGAATGAATGTTAACCTATGAGTGATAGGTGTTGCTACTTACTTAACCCCTTATTTTCTTCTCTTAACCCCCTACTCTTTCCTTTCTCTCGGGCTAACCTTAGAGTGAATCTTAGGGTCTTTGTTAGCCTTAGCTTCTGTAGATCTGTAGATCTCTGTAACTGTATGTACAAACTTTAGTACATAGTTATATAGATAAGCACATCAATAGACACAGGTACAAGGCCCAATGGGGGGGCGAGCACCCCTGCCGCAGATTGACGCGTAGCAGCATCGCAGATTGATAGAAATAAGGTGCCGGAAGTGCGTTGATGAGAGTGCGGGGAGCGGGGGGAATCTCTTTAGAAATTAAATTGGTAGGCACAATAATAACTTGGATTTGTCATAATTTATGTTCGAGTGATCGTTCTGTGTTAATATCTAACTCACATGTCGAGCGGGTTCCCCAATGGGTCGCTGAATGTAGAAGACGACGATGGACTATGAATTCCGGAGGTGGTCCCCTTCGTTGGAGTCGGAGTTATATTGGAAGGATGATTTACAACTTCACTCTTGTGTTACGAGAACTCCAAAAAAAAACTCTTTGGAGGTGTCACGTCTCACGTCGACACTAGTGGACGCACCAGGCTCACACGCCTTGTCGTATAATGTTTGTGGTTTCCACTGACCACTCGTACCTCGATTAGTTGTAAAGTTTCGGTAGGTTACCATTAAGTGCTTCCTGATTTCATTTCACGGAGTACGGTGGAGACTTCGGAAGAAAACATTGTATCTATATTGAGTTTCGCGGTGAATGGAAACAACGAAGTTCACTTTAACAGGGTTTTTATTAATTCACTTCGATTTCACAATCTTTTGATGAGAACAATTAAATTTGGTTAAATTTAAGAAGTGAAAGTTATCTGATTAAAAAAAAAATCAGTTAAGTAGCACAATGTACAATTTATGATTTATTTAACTTTAAGAAGTGAAGGTTATATGATTCTCAAGGTGAGGTTTAATATAAAATAAATCTTAAAATTAGTTAAGTAGCACAATGTACAATTTATGCTGCTTCTTTTTTTAAAAACAATCTGCGGCAGAGTTTAAGTATTTATAAAATGGGTTTAACTAGATAAGGACGAGGTAGTGCCACTGCACAATTAATCACAGAATCAATCACAGACCCTGCGTGGTTGGGAGTAACAAGGGAGCAAAGAACCTCGTTGCCGGCACTCTCGGGGTTTTTAAAACCTCGGGGTAGGCGGAGACGAGGTAACTAAAGGTCACCCTCTTACGGGAGAAGTTTATCAGCAAGCGCCTATGCTAGTTTCTGACATTCAGATTTGGGCGGAGGTAGATTCAACTTACAGCCACGATTGGGAAATTTTGACTCGGGAGAGTTCTGGGGATGAACCACTCACGATTGAAATAGTCTCTGCGGAGTCTACATTTTTCTTTTGATAATAAAGCATAATTGTAGGACCTAGAGGCGCCAGGATGACGGCGTGAAGGTAGGGTGAGCCCGTACAAAAGGGAATCGATTGGGAAGGAAGTTATAGAGCGCAAATGAATCTTATATTCGAAACAATCAATTTACGTGATTTTTCGGAAGAAGATAAATAGTGATCAGAGACAGTTGATATTTGGTGTGGAAGTGGGTTAGGCTAAGAGAAGATGGGTGGTATATAGGTTGACACAATTATGCTTTATCTATGGGAATGGTAAAAGATTTTAGTAAAATTTATTAATAAAAATGAAAAGACTAATGTATTTATAGACGCTCGCCTTGCATAGCGTAATGCTGACAACAACGGAGGTGGGGGGATCGAAGAATTCATGCGATGAGCATATTTTCATATACATATCGTATTTAATGATTTAATTTGAGATTATAGGGGGTTACACCGGATTACACGGGGTTACTTCGGATTACATAGGGTTACTGCAGATTACATGGGGTTACTGCGGATTACATGGGGTTACTCCGCGTATGAAGGATTGCACACTCTGTGATGTCCGAACTAAGGAATTTTGGGTTCATCATTAGAACGCAATTCATCAGAGACGAACTCGTTTTGGACCGTAGAGTTTTATACATTTACACATTTGGGTATTCATATAGATTTGGCTTATCGAAAGAGTACATGTAGTATTGAGGCCTATTTATATAGCCTATATTACATTGTTTTATTGAGGTCTATTTAATTCAAAAGCCTATACATAGTTATTAAGTTTATTATTCTCATAACTTAGGCCTGTTTGAGAGCCTATACCTAATGATTGAATTTGTTATTATTAATTTATTATTAACTTTTGTTAATTAGAGCCTATCATTTTTACAAATTATCTTAGGCTTATCGAAGAGCCTAATTATAATAAAATCAATTTAGGCCTATTACACAAAGCCTAATTCGCAACTAATATAATTTGTTTTAACAACGTGAGGCTTGATCGTAAGTCTACCAATTTATTATTTCTGGTACAAGATAGAGTGAAGAGGTTTTTCTTTCTGACTAGTTACCGATAGTTGTTAACTCATTAGTATCAATAGTTCTTTTATTGTTTTGTTTTTTGGTCATGGGCTCAGCATTTTTTTTTTTTGTGGCAGAGATGAGAGAGTATTTGAAGAAAACTCAATTTCTAAACTCATTGCTTCTGATTCATTGGAATCACAAAATGACGACATTGGTTTTTATTCTGACAAAGTTACTGTAATGACGTCTCATAAAAAATTAAAGGCAATCAGAATGTTAAAAATATCAGATACAACTTATAAACTCCCCACAAAAGGGGAGACAAGAGAGAATAACAGGAACTTGTTAATTCCAATAAATGAGACAATCATATTATGTGGAAGACAGGGAATCCCATTGAGAGGACATAGAGGTTCGGGACCTATATCATTTGATAGGGAACCACATGAGAATGATGGTAATTTTCGATCACTTGTTAGATTTTGTGGTAGACAGTGGCGGATTATCACTGAGGCTGTTGAGGCTGAAGCCTTAGGCTCCCATGCTTGAGGGGCCCCCCAATCAACTGAGTTTCGATGATATAATTCGAGATTTCGCAAACTTCTTTGATTAAATATGACAGAGTACACAAACTAACAAATTCCCTGTTTTATTTTATGTTTTATAGGCCCTAAAGTAAAGTTTATTTTATACTGTTTGGTTTTGGCAAAAGGCAAAATACACTGTGTTAAGGTTCTTTTAAGTTTGTTTCTCAATTAGCCTGAGCACCGTACATATAATTCATGTAAATGTACTATGTACTGTAGATGTACCAGGGACGTGTGGTGCGTAATAACTCAGAGTAGGCAGTAGGCACTAATAAAATCAATTGCCAACAAAGGGTCTGAAAACTGTATTAACAATAATTACCATCAAAATATAGAAATTAGGCATGCATCGCATTGTTACTCAACTTAATAAAACTGGTCAGAATTTCATAGCTATTTTATACCAACTAATATCCCGGTAATTAATAAAAATATTAAAAGTTCAAAATAAAATTTTAGTTATATAAGTATTTACTTACATTATTTGTAGATAAATTCCATTCGTCTCTCCTTCTGAAGAAATATTTCTGTAACCATGTCATAAAAGTTGTGTGTAGTACTTTGTTCCAGTTTCATGAACCTTTCTTTTTCTATAGAGATTAAAGCAAGCGATGAAAGCCTTTCATGTGTCATTTGATTCCTAGTGCATGTTTCAATTCTTTTTAAAGCTGAAAATGTTCGCTCAACTGAAACAGTTGTAGCTGGAATTGTAAGGACTAATTGCAGCAGTTTCACTGCTTCAGGAAATGTTTGTTCCAGTTCATTTTTAAAAATGAAGACAAGCAAATCTTTAATAGATTTGTCTCGTAACATTGGTGCATTATAGATTCCAGCCAAATCAGCTTTTAGTCTTACGAAATCAAAGAAGTTAGCATAATTCTTTTCTAAACTTTCTTGTGCTTCCCTATCAACTTGACTAGCCATTTCGATTTCGGCAAACTTCTTACTATCAACTAAAGTAATAAACCGCAAATTTTTTAAGTCATTATATCTAGCTTCCATTTGTTTAATTATATCATTCAATATTAGACAAAAAATTATTTCTCTTTCTTCCAGGAGCGGCTCGCAGGTAGGCACTGTGGAACTGCAGCACCCCCATGATCTTATGATCTTTATATTTAAATATTTAAAATAGCCTCTCTGATTGTTTTTTTCAATGAACTTTGAGTTTTTAAATCAGATTATATCCTTTTTTCCTTAAACTATTTCAATGCCGAACGAGTGAATCACGAAAGTAGCTTCAGCCTTCCCGTGGAACTGCGTACTTAACAGTTCCAGATTTTGTTCGAAACGCTTGAAACCTCGGTGGCGGACGTACGAAGAGCGAGTCAGAATCGCGGATTTAAGAGGATCCAAAGCACTGTGGACAGAGCAGTGCCGATTTGTTTGTTTGACGTGGTAGTTGTGTTGCTGTATCGTTTGCTAATTCGAAATTTAATTTCCGAATTGCATTTATCAATGATTCGTTATCATTTATTTTTTGTCGTGAGATTGAAGTTAATTATATAATAATTGGATTATTTACAATATATAGCTTCCATTTCTTAAAATATTTTTTTCGCAAGTGACTTTTTGTTTTTTGAAATTTTAACTAGGCGCCTATTCTATTATCATGGCTGCGCTAGCCCCAGAAGTGAGTGGGTAACAGTGAGTAAAATTCAGTCTCGTAATTTTTCACAGTTATCTCTTCAAGAAAAAATAGCTATTAAAACTGAAGGACGCCCTACACCAGAAATTCAAATATCTCAGCCCGGGATAAGTAACAATAAGAAATATATTCGTAGTTTTAATTCAGAATGGTACCAAAGAAAAAGTTGGCTTTGTGGTTGTAAAGTTAAAAATGCATTATTTTGTTCCCCGTGTCTACTACTCGGTGGTGACTTGACGAGGACAAAAAGTGGTTTTACAAATATAAACAAAATGAAAGAAAAAACTGAAAAGCATGAGCGTTCAAAGAAGCATATTGATAATGTGATTTCCCTGTCACTTTTAGGAACGGTAAATATCAAAGAAAAACTTAGTGAGGCTTACAAACTCTCGATTAGCGAACATAATAACAGTTACCAAAAATCGTGAAATATTGTCGAAAATAATAGACTGCATTAAATTCTGCGGAAATTTTGAGATTTCTTTACGTGGACATGATGAAAAAGATGATTCGGCAAATCCAGGTGTATTCAGGGGATTAATTAATTTCGCATCAAAATTAGATCTCGATTTGAAAAAACATTTAGAAAGCAACACAGTCTTCAAGGGCGTTTCCAAAACCATTCAGAATGATATTCTTGACTATGTGCTGCAGGTATCCCGCAATAAAATAAAAAAAGAAATTAAAGAAGCTGCGTTTGTGGCGGTCATGGCTGATGACCAGGGCCGGATTAAGACCTTTAGAGGCCCTAAGCACTTAAAAGATTTTGGTGCCCCATATATATGTAATTCAAAATATAAACAAAAATAAACCATAAATTTTTTTTTTTTTTTTTTAAATGAAACAAAACTTACAGTAAGATGGAAAATAATGTTTATTTTTGTATACTTCCACTTCATTTATATTTGAAAAGTTTTCTCCTACTTTTTTTAATTGCAAAGTCTTTGATCAGATCCTCAAAACTAATCTTACGTAACACATCTGCTTCTATACTTAGTAGAGATAAGGCATCCAGCCTGCCTTGTTGCATAGTTGTTCTGTTGGTATTTTTAATATACTTCAACTGAGAAAATGAACGCTCAGCTGAGCAATTTGTGACCATTAATGTTCAAAATATACGAAAGGCAATTTCTACATTTGGGAAGGCACACTCAATATTGTCTTCTACAATTATTTTATAAAGTTCAGCATGACTGAATCTTGTTTTTACATTTTTTTTTGCACTGAACTTATGGCACACATATGAGTGAAACTGCTGAAGCTCAGCAGAGAAATTAGTGTTCAAGTCCTCTGGGTAAGCATCAATCATCTTTTTACAACCCTGAGAATACCTTTCAATTTCAGTAGATGATGAAGTGGTGACATTATGTGGCACATCACTTAGAAAAGAAAATCTCTCTGCTATTTCTTTGTATATCTCTCCTCTTCTTCTCATCTCAGTTTCAAGTTTGTCAACAATTGTGTAAAAGGTGGTGATAAGAAATTTATCTCTGGCATTCAGATATACTTCTGGTGCATCTCCGTCATTGGGTACCTTCTTTCTGATACGTTTGCGAGTTTGAGCTGCCTTGTAATCAACATCTGGTAGCATTTCCTTTGTAGCTGCTTCATATCTTTCAAATTCATCTCGTGAAGTGCACAGTTGGCCAGCTAATGATCCATACAGATCTGCACATGTTTTTAAGTTCACATCCTTATTCTGTAGAACTTTGCTTACTCTATGAAAATTTTGCAAAATCTCATCCCAAAAATTCAACATAAAAACGAATTCTAGCTCTTGCATCTTATTTGCAATATTATTTGCTTCTCTTCTAGTGTCTCCCTTTTGTGACTGGTCTTCAGCTATACATTCTAACGCTTCTAAAATTTTAAGGAAAGATTTCAAAATTGCTGCTGTTGCCATAGCATGTGCCTCCCATCTGGTATCAGAGAGGGATTTTAAGACACTTTCATTTCCAATACAACCTTTAAGAATTTCCCACCAGCTGGTTGAGGCTAAAAAAAGGTATAGAGCAACTGCACTGTAGAGAAGAAATTAACCGCCTCTTGACAGCAGTCAACAGCACTTCGGCCTAAGATTTAGTGAATGGGCTGCACAGGGCACATATATAGCAAACTTGTTTGTTTCTAAAATATTTTGCTGCATCCCCTTATAACGCCCAGACATGTTGGCAGCGTTGTCGTAAGATTGACCCCTACATTTTGAAAAGTTTAGCTTACAAACTTCACGTAAGTACTGCAACACCTGATTTGCCAATTCCTCACCAGTATGGCTTTTCATTTTCAGAAAGGTTAAAAAGCGTTCAATAGGCTGTCCATCTTTTAAGTACCTAAGTACAACACTTAACTGATCGATATGTGATAGATCTGGTGTTGAATCAACTGACAAACTAAAATAACCAGAAGATTTTACTTCGTCAACAATGAGTGCGTGGACCTTTTGAGCCATTAGTTGAATGAGTTCCTCACAGGTGGTTTTGGACAGGTAAGAAGGATTTCCTTTGCCAGAATTTCCATATTTCAAAATGTGACCTGCTAAAAATGGATCAAACCGGCTTATGAGCTCAAGCAGCCCTAAAAAATTCCCATTCTGCAATGATCCAAATCTTTCTTCTGTTCCTCGAAAAGACAAGCCACGTTCAGCTAACGTACAAATAACAGCTATGACACGCCTCAAGACATGTTCCCAGTAATCACACACTTCCTGAATTTGTTTTTCCAACTGTTGTCCCAACCCCGCACCTTGTCTGCGAGTTAAGTATGTTAGCATAGAGTCTCGGTGAGTAGTGCTTTTTTCATGATGATCAATTACAATAGTATTTCGCCAGTCACTGAACCCTTCTCTTATAACAAAATGTGAGACATTTTTAGGAGCAAACAGTTTACAAACATAACAGTAAACTGATCCTGTTGATGGTGAATACAATAACCACTCTCTCTTGTATTTCTCACCATTGGCTTTTGTCCCAACGAAAAGTTTTTGTGAACAGTATCTTGCTGGTTTGCCACTACTGAAATGCCGGTAAGACTTGTCAAATGGCCCATTGTGGTGTTGACAGTCACTGGGTCCACAAGCAATCCAATAAGCCACATCATCAGCAGAGAAATCAAGCCACAACCCTGGATCTTTTGCTATATTTACTTCATCTTCTGCAGACTGATTCATTTCACCACCATCACCATGGTCCACTAAACTTTCATTTTCAGCAATTATTTCAACCCCAGAATGTCTTGTAAAGCAACTTGAATCAACATTTGCAGTAGAGGTATCAAGAAAATTTACAGGCAAAATGAGATCAGTAGTGAGACATGTGGTAGATGAACCTGCTTGTGACACCTCGGTGATTCCAACGTCATCATATTTTGATTTTGAAGTGATCAAAGTGGTATTTGTGTCCACTTCTGATGACGGAGATTGGTTTTGATTCAGAATCGGTATATCATGTTGACGTTGTGGTCGTGGAACTTGTGTGAAGAAATCAGTCAGCTTTGCAGTCTTGGACTCTAAATCCAAAGTCTTCTTTTGTTTCTCTTTTGATAGTTTTCGCTTTTGTGCACCACTTAACTGAACACGTTTCATCTTGGTTCTTGGGGTCTGTAAAATACAGAAATAAAAAGAATATTTTATTTGTATATTATGTGGCAATCAACACAGTTACACATATCACAATCTTGGCTTTGTTCTTTTATTCTCAGAAAGACAAAATGGGAACCGTACACAACCAAAGTGGCAATTTAAATATAAGTGGCAATTAAATATAACTCAACCGAAATATCAACTCGAAATGTTGAATACAAATCAAATCGAAAGAAGGAACCAAAAGAAGGAACCGAAAGAAGGAACCGAAACCTATAAAATAAAAATACTTAACATTAGAATTAATAATACGCAATCTATAAAAATATCAATATTAACATTTCACTATTAACGAGCCACATTTTATATTTACATTTATTTATTTATTTAAAACACAATATTTAATTATAGGAAATATGAACATTTGCTTAGGGCCTAAATTGTCCTAACTACGTTTGATGTTATATATACATTACAAATTATTCACTCTGGTTATTACAATCTAAATTCTTTTATACTGTTATGACAATAGATAAATAAATTATAAAATAAAGATACGTGTATGATAAAATATTGTTATATATACAAATAAAGTACACTTCATAGACTTACCCTAGAGAAGAAGAGAGAGCAACAGATAAACTTCTTCAACGCTAATTAACTTAGGTCAGTATATCTTATTATTATAATGGCCGTGATAAACATCACTTGATACAACAGCAATATAGAGAGTTTATAGTTTCTTTTATTTTAATATTAATTTATATTACAATTCTATAAACCTAAATCTTTCTGTAAAACAATACCAAATGATTATGTAAAATATATATTTAATATTATATGCACAAATCACACGTTCAGAATAACTTCCTATAGCACACGAAAATATTTAATCTATATGTATTTTTAATATGGCGCTCAAAGATTTGATACAAACAAAATAATAACGCAAAGCGTAAAGTGTGTGATTACAACGAAATATATTTATTCTCTCAAAAGGGTTGTTGTTCACTACAAATTCAAACAATGAAAAAAATAAATACTATATATGAATATATATAATTCAGTTTTCAACAGCTTATAGGCTATAAGCCGCGATTATAATAGTGCGAAAAATGCTCTGTATGAATTGGTCCACAATTAACCCACCCCTTATATCTCCAGTCTAACTATAGAGTAGATCAAATCTAGCCTAGAGGGGTCAGCCTAGAGATTCCGGAAATGGTCCAGAGCGGGCAGATAAATTGAGGTCCACAGTAGGATTCCTCACCAAGTTAGGTTAGGGCAATCTACCTTCACCTTTGTTAAGCTATGAGTTGATGCTGGGTCTTAGGCCACAATGTAGGCCTAACTTGTCTGACCCAGCTTAATTTAATGTGATTAACTTGTTGGGTTAAAAACTCAATTAGTCACTTACTGTTAGTTATTGGAGTCTCTGTTCTCCGGTTGTGTAATTGTCGAGAGCGTACTTGCTGGTGGGGATCTTTTTCGTTGTCTGTTCTCGTCCCTTCACCCTTGCGTCCTCTCGCCCGTTGTTCGTTTTCGTACTCCTTTGTTCTCCTCTTCGCGGGGCTTTTTCCACCAGCGTTGTCTTGTTTTTTCCTCGGTTGGTTGAGCGGTAATGTATCTCCATTACCGAGCACGCTCTTCTCACACAGTATATAAATGCTAGTGTGGAGAATAACTCTGGTGAGCAACCAATTGGTTTCATCCACCCAGTTATTGACATAAAAGGAATTTAATAATTGTTAGATAAACTACCTACCTACTCAGTGAACCATTTTCGTTACCTCCCAACTACCCACTCATCAGTTTTCCATATACTGGGGGCCCCGGGAGATAAAAATTTTGGTGTCATTGTCACCAATTTTTATGTCTGAGTGTAGACTAGCTAACTATTTAACTGTAAATGCCTGTTAATCTGATTAACAGTGCCTATCCTCACCTTCTCATGGAGAAGGTGTAGCATTTAATTAGAAGAGAAAATATACATCCATAGGATGAAACTGTCTATGGTCTTTACCATAAGAAAAGAAAAAATGAAAGTTAGAAGATAAAATTACAATTCCCCAGCATCTATTTTTTGTTGTAAAAATAGTCGCGCCTTTAATGCTGTTTGTCGCGGAGGTCTTGTGTCTGTCAATGTTGTAGTAGGATGCGTTACCACTCCTACTATCAAAGGAATAGTTACTGGAAGTTCAGTGTACCTCTAAAGGGTACAAAAGAGAAATGTCTCTTGTTGTGTCACCCGTTGAAGTCCTTAATTTGACCACTCTTGTTACCCCGTCTGCCCCTGGTCTGAGTTCTGAAACTCTAGCCAGAGGCCAGTATTGTCTTGGAGTACTGTCATGTATGAGAACAAGGTCCCCTACCTTAATTGTGTCAGACCAATCCTTCTTAGTCATTTGTTTATGTCTCTCCCTTAGACCCATCAAGTACTCAGTTTTCCACTGTTTAATGAAATGAGCTTTAACTCTAGTTAAATGTTGTAACTTAGTCTGGAGTTCATTATGTCGTTGAGTCCAGTTTGGGTCTTCTGAAGAGTCTATATTGTAGTCCGGCAGGAGACTAACTTGTTCTCCCCGAATCAAATGATTTGGAGTTAATGGTTCCGGGTCATTAATGTTGTCACTCACATAAGTGAGTGGTCTATTGTTAATGATGTTCTCAATCTCAGCCAGGAGAGTGAGTAACCCAAATAAGTGTATCTGTTTTTTGCCAATTGCTTTCTTCAAGCAATTCTTTACTGTTTGTATATTCCTCTCCCAGATAGAACCATACCAAGGAGAGGCAACCGGAATATACTTCCACTTTATGTTTGAATTTTGTATATATAATTGTGTGATTTCATTGCTTAACAAGTCGTGGATGACTTGTTCACCAGCTTTGAAATATGTAGCATTGTCAGTCCAAACTGTCTTTGGTACTGAATGTCGTGCACAGAATCTCTTAAAGACAGCAACAAAAGATTCTGCTGTAAGGTCCTCCACAACATCCAGATAAACAGCTCGTGAGGCAGCACATGTAAACAGTACAATGTACATTTTTTGTTCAGTGTCACCCACCCCTACAGTCAATGCTCCTGTATAGTCAATGCCTACAGTCTCAAAGGGTCTGTTGAGAGTAACTCTCTCCTCTGGCAAAGCAGGAGGATTTGGTTTCCTATAGGGCCTAGCATGAATACGCCTACATGTGACACACTCACTCAGGACTGTTTTAACAGTGATCCTTCCCTTGGGTATCCAATAAGTTTTCCTTAATGTAGTTAGTGTCTGTGGTACCCCCATATGATATACATCATTGTGTGTTTTTCTGATGATTAATGTTGTCAAATAGCTAAATCTAGGTAAAAGGATTGGATGTTTGCTTTTGTATGACAGTTTTGATTTGTCTAATCTCCCTTTACACCTTAGAAGGCCTTCCTCATCTCTGAACAAGTTTAGATCCACAACTACTGATGGTACAGGTTCTTTTGTTTGTTTCCCATTAGTTAAGAATTCTAACTCTTTATTGTACTCTTTTTGTTGTGCATGGCCTATCCAGTATTTGGTTGCAACTTCTGTATAATTATGATTGTTTTTATTTAGCTGTTTGTTAATTGTGGTTAAACAGTTGTGAGCAAACCTCAAACAGTAGGCTGTAACCCTGACAAGTTTGTTGAAATCAGAATAAATTTCATAATTAGTGATTGGTTCAACCTTTTCATTTGAAAAGATTAAATTTAATGTCAAGTTAACCTGTTCCACAGGCCATTGGTCTGTATTACAGAGCCACTTTGGTCCCATAAACCAAGTTTTGTTTGACTTCAACAACTTGTAGGATAAACCTCTGGTCAGAAAGTCTGCTGGATTTTGTTTAGTTGGAACATAGTGAAAGTTTACTTGTAGGCTTTCATTAGCTTCAGCTATTTCTTTTCGCCTATTTCTTACAAAGATATTCTTACTATTAATGCTATCATTCCGTATCCAGGCAAGACAAATCTGACTGTCAAGCCAGATGTGGATATGAGTTAAGTACACATCATGGTAAGCATCCTTAAGCAATGAAATGGTTTTAATGGCTAATGTAGCAGCCAATAGTTCCAATTGAGGTATGGTTCGGGTAGGTTTGAGAGGTGCAACTTTCCCTTTTGCATAAATTAGATGACTTTCTGTAGGGCTTACAAGATACGCACAGCACCCATAAGCTTGTGTGCTTGCATCAGCAAACACATGAAGTCTCTGGGGCTTATCCCTAAACCCACAGCACCTTTGAATTTTAATGTTCTGCACTTTTGTTAAATCAGCAGCTAACTTCTTCCAAGATTTTTTATTTTCATTTGTTATTGGATCATCCCACCCAACATTTGTCCTCCAAATTTCTTGGAGGAGAATCTTTGATTTTATTGTTGAAGGCAGGAATAGACCCATAGGATCAAAAATTTTGGAAGCCTCTGATAATATTTGTCTTTTAGTATTTGCTTCCTCATCAAGTTTAAAACCTTTAGTACAGATTGAATCATGACTGTTAGAAGTTGCATCCAAATACCAGTTCATACCTAAAGTTTTAACTCTGTCTGATGGCTCAGTAAGACCATTATTATCCTTTAAAATCTCTTTGTTTAAATCCTCATCATTTGAAATCCACTCTCTAAGTTCAAAGTTACCTTGTTGCATAATGTTTTGAGAGTGTTCATAGACTTCAGATAATTCAGATTTTGTTGTTGTTGAGCCTATTAGATTGTCTACGTAAAAATGTTCCTAAAGGAAGTTCAATGTTAAAGAGTTATTAAACTGGTTCAAATGATGTCCAATTGTCAATGCTAATAGGCTAGGTGAGCAATTGGCTCCAAACAACACAACATTAAATCTATAGGTTATGAACCCTTTATTCAAATCAAATGGATCCTTGAACCATAAGAACCTAAGTTGGTTCTTATCATATTCATTTTTAAGATTTATTCTCAAAAATGCCTTTGAAATGTCACTTTGTACGACATATTTATCTAACCTGAACCTCAGTAAGATCTTCACAAGGTCAGAAATGAGATTAGGACCCTCAATCAAGCAATCATTCAAACTGTGTTTATCACTGTCTTTGAGGCTACAGTTATATACTACTCTGAGTTTTGTTGTTGGGGCATCTTGTCGATAAACCCCCCTGTGGGTTAAATAATGACAACCATCTTTTTTAAAAGGGTTATTTGTTACTTCTTCAATGAAGCCTTTCTGTAGCTGTTCTTTGAAGACATCACTGTACTTTTTAATATTATTATCTTGTTTGAGTTTTTTCATTACTTTATATAAATGTCCTTTAGCTACTTTGAGATTGTCTCTTAAAGTTGGACAATTTATTTTCCAAGGTAACTCAACAAAATAACTATTGTCTTTGCACTGAATGGTGTCTTCAAATCTTTCTACCATTAACTGATCTTCTGAAGTTTGATTTGTGTCATGTATACCCACAGATTCTAGCAACCATAAAGTTTGAATTGCCTCATCCAAAGTTTCATTTGATAATGATGAATTAATGTTCTCAGTTGAGATAATATTATTCAAAGTGTTGCTATTCTTACAGGTGTTATGTAGGACTGAGTTGAGGCACATAGTATTTGTTGGTCATGAACTGTTTTGGTTTAGGTCTAGGTTGTATTTTGATAGGTCACCCAAAGGGGCTATCCCTGATGGAGTCTGAATAGCTATACCATTACCTATCTCTACTATGCCCTTATGAATAAGATTAATATAATCTGCCCCTATTAGCATTTCAATGTTAGCTACTGTGTTGTTAGTGATATGTCTATCAGCTATTTTGTAGTGTTTTCCCAAATGATTAAGGTTTGTTCTAGTTTGGGTATGACCAGTTTGTTTTGTCCTACTTTAGAAATAATAACTGCTTCAATTTTCTCTAATTTATTTTCTAAATGTAGTTCCAGGTCAATTGTCTTATAGCTATTTTTGTCCGAGTTATCCTTAACAAAGGATGCAATATTGAGGTTTTGTTCATTCGGGCTTGGTGTCAAACCCAATTTATTAACTACATTTTGTGAAACAAATGTTTGTTGAGAACAACAGTCTATAAGACATCTCACTGGAGTGGTGCTACCCTCACTATTCACTAAGTCCAAAGTAATAGTTGGTAAAAGAATCTCAGTGTTTCTTGTTACATTGTTTGAACAAACAGAATGTCCATGAAAGTGGCATTTTCTTGATTACCTTTGTTTGGGGGAGGTATCTTTTGAGTTTGAGTACTATTGTTTGGACACTTTGGTGAATCACACATTGATGAGACATGTCGTAAACTTTTACAAAACTTACACTTGAATCTTAACCTAGATTTACAGTCTTTCTTATAATGTCCCTGGCCAGTACACTTTTTACACAGGTTCAACTGTTCACATCTTTTAGCTCTTTGGTTAAAGTCTGAATATTTGTCACACCCAGTACTACTGTATTCATTACTTGCACAAAATTTGCAATGTGGTGTGTAAGTTGAGGCAGCAGTTACATTAAAGTTCTGTAATGTAGGTGTTCGTGTATTATAGTTGGTCACATTTGATTCTACAGTATCAAGTTTTGTCTGTTTGGCTGTAGCTAGTTGGTCTCTGGGAACAGTCTTTGGTTTATCCATAGTCTGGGTCTTATGTGTTGGAAAATCTCTCAATTTGTAATTAGTTAGGATATTGGGGAAGTGTTTTCTTATATCTTCCAGATTAGGATAATTTTCTCCCGTCTTTAGAATTAAAATATCTTTAACCCTCAAAGGAAGGCACCTAAGTACTATGCCTTGTATAATCCAAGATGAAGCTTTAATATCTATCTCATTGCTAACCAGTTGTCCTATAATAGCTTCTAATTTTGTATAAAAATTTTCCATATCACTATGGTTATCTTTTATGGGTGCAAATTCAAAAATTTGTTGAGATAATTCATATACAATCTCATCTTTATTAATGTAATTACGTTTTAAGAGATCAATAGCTACTTCATATGAATTCCCTATGGCTGGTAAATAGGCTATCAGGTTATAGGCTGGGCCTTTAAGGGAACTAGTTAAGTAACTAAACTTTTCAACAGTTGAAATATAAGGTTTATTACCTATTAAATTCTCAAATTTGTCAATGAAAGGTGGGAATTGTACCGTGTCCCCTTCAAATGTTGGTACTAGCAAAATGGGTAACTGAGCCCTCAATTCTTGTGACTCAGGATTTAGCATGCCACTTAAATTTTGTTGAAGGTTAGCTCTACTTTGATTAAAATCAGAATTAGGTTTTTTTGGTGTTAAGTCAGTCAAACGAGACCGTAGTCTCCTTATTTGCTGTTCAATTGAGATTACCTGATCATCATCATCAGCATAAAGGTCTATCAATTGTTCTTCAGCCATTTCGGATTCAACTAACTCTGAAATACTCTCATTAATGGCTATTATTTCCTTCTTTTTAGTTTCCAATTTAAGAATTACACTCTCTATATTTTCCTTACCTGGTTGTGTAATATTGTTAAAAGTGTTCACAGCCTTTGTAACAGCTCCCAACTTTGCCCCCCTTTTCTTTTTTAACTGTTTCAATTCCGCACTGTCCATGTCTAAGTCAAAATTGTTTAACTGGGGATCGTAATGAAATAGAGGACAAGAAGAAATTACCAGAGAAGAGAGAGCACAGACAAAACAGTCAAGTTCAAATTTGGTTTAATCCCCCCCAAGTACTTATGTCACTCAGGTCTAAGCTTATAAGAGAATGAGACTCCTTAAATGTAAATGTTTCCTAGTTAGGCCCTAGGTTGTAGACCTAATTAGGCTTGATTAGGTTAGGCTTAGGCTTAGGCTTAGGCTAGACCATTTAGCCTAATTCTGCAATTTTTTTGTTAAGTAAGGTTAGGGTTTGTAAATTCCCCACACACGGACCACCAATGCGAAAAATGCCTGTATGAATTGGTCCACAATTAACCCACCCCGTATATCTCCAGTCTAACTATAGAGTAGATCAAGTCTAGCCTAGAGGGGTCAGCCTAGAGATTCCGGAAATGGTCCAGAGCGGGCAGATAAATTGAGGTCCACAGTAGGATTCCTCACCAAGTTAGGTTAGGGCAATCTACCTTCACCTTTGTTAAGCTATGAGTTGATGCTGGGTCTTAGGCCACAATGTAGGCCTAACTTGTCTGACCCAGCTTAATTTAATGTGATTAACTTGTTGGGTTAAAAACTCAATTAGTCACTTACTGTTAGTTATTGGAGTCTCTGTTCTCCGGTTGTGTAATTGTCGAGAGCGTACTTGCTGGTGGGGATCTTTTTCGTTGTCTGTTCTCGTCCCTTCACCCTTGCGTCCTCTCGCCCCGTTGTTCGTTTTCGTACTCCTTTGTTCTCCTCTTCGCGGGGCTTTTTCCACCAGCGTTGTCTTGGTTTTTTCCTCGGTTGGTTGAGCGGTAATGTATCTCCATTACCGAGCACGCTCTTCTCACACAGTATATAAATACTAGTGTGGAGAATAACTCTGGTGAGCAACCAATTGGTTTCATCTACCCAGTTATTGACATAAAAGGAATTTAATAATTGTTAGATTAACTACCTACCTACTCAGTGAACCATTTTCGTTACCTCCCAACTACCCACTCATCAGTTTTCCATAATAGTATAATAAATCCATGGTAAATCCGACAATGGAAAATTTCTGTGGTGCCCCCCTTCCCTTGATGCCCTAAGCACGGGCTTATTTTGCTTAATGGTTAATCCGGCCCTGCTGATGACACAACTGATGTTTCTGAATACACTCAAATGGTTATTGTTCTGAGATACGAGCTGAATGAGGAAGTCTTTGAGCGCTTCTGGGGTTTCTTTACTCCGGAAAATCAAACGGCAGAAGGATTATCTAAGTCCATTGTAGATCAGCTAGATATTCTTCTCGAAGGAAACAAGCAGAAACTAATTGCTCAGACATTTGATGGCGCAAATGTCATGAAAGGAAAAAAAGGGGGAGTTCGGGCTAAAATTAAAGAAGTTTGCAATAATGCACACTTCATTCACTGTTATGCCCACCAACTGAATCTGATTATGAAAAATGCAGCAAGTACTACCCGAAATTCAAGAATATTCTTTTCTAACCTCTTGGCTATACCAACATTTTTCTCCAGGTCACCACTTCGTCTCTCTATCTTAAGCAAACATATGGCCAGCCGCATTCCTCGTCCATCCCCTACTAGATGGAATTTTCATATACGCACCGTAAACCGCGTCTATGAAAATTTCGAACCCTTAAAAAAATGCCTTGAAGAAATACAGTCGACAGCAAACGCAGATCAAACTATTTCAGAAGCAACAGGAATTTTGCACGTTTTGAATAACGAAAAGTTCATCTTTTGGTTGAAACTTTTTCATCAGATAATGCCTCACGTAGAAGTCATTTACAATCAAATGCAATCTCGAGCTATTGACTCATGTAAAGTACAAGAATATATAGCAAACTTCAACAATGCCATTTTAAAAATAAGAAATTCGGAGTACTGTGAAAATCCTTCAAAAACACTCATGATTGAAGCAAAGGAAGTGTGCGACTGCGTATGTGTTGACATAGCTGAGAGGTATTCATTTACAAACAATTAGTAGCTGTTAAGCTGTTTACCAAGGAAAACTTCGATAGCTATAATATGAAAATGCCTATGGAAGAGGTAACGGTGACCACTGAGGCATATCCCATGATTGAAAAAGAAAAACTTCTTACTGAACTACAAGTTTTCTACAGTAGACCTGATATGCACAATTACGACAGGTTAATTGATCTGCTGAAATTTATCACTGAAAATAATGTTCTTTGAGAACTAGCTAAGCTCATAAAAATTCTTTTGACCATCCCCATGACTACATCCGAGGCCGAACGCTGCTATTCAACATTAAAAAGAATAAAGACGTTCTTAAGGAGCACTATGAATCAGGAAAGACTAAATGCCCTTGCAATGATTTCAATAGAGAAAAATTTGATCAACAGTACACAGAATTTCAATGAAAAAGTAATAGACCTTTTCGCTCAGAATAAAAACAGAAGAATGGAATTTGTTTATAAATAAAATTTTTGGCAAATTCGAAATTACTCGTTAAGCGTAAGTACCCTATAATTGATTTTATGATACTATTTTACTTATTTTTATGACTGAGTAGTGAGTAGTTATCTATTTATCTATTCGACTTTCTCTCTCTCTCATATATATATAAATTATAATCGACACAATTGTTCGCAATTTCTGAGGCAGCACCCCCACAACTGAAAGTCACGAGCCGCCACTGCCTTCCTTAATTGGATGTTTTATGCGACAATTGGATTCAGCAAGGTTATTTTCTATACAATTCCCTTCAAACTTTTCATAAAAAACACCAACATTTTTACGCATATCTTCTAATGATTCTATTGTGTCATTGATTCTTTCAATGCAATATGGAACATCTATCCAAACCGAAACTGCAGTTGCGCTGCCACGTTGCTACATCATCCGCCCACCCCATGGGTTGCTTCGTAGGCAGGTTAAAAATTGCCTTTATTTCCTATTGTTTTAAAGGAAAAAGTTTGGATTGACGGCACGCGCTACGAAGAATTTAGCTATTATAATTTATATGCAGGATAAAAAGCATAGCAATATGTGCCTGCTTCAGCATTACACATAATGCTACATACAGAATTAGCATGAAATTTGTATGTATTTTAAGAGAAAGCATTAAGGAACTGAAAGAATGAAGTTTAAATAACGAAAAAAGTTACTTTTTATATTTTTAGATTTTATCAGTGGTGGGCACCGTTAACCAAAAAGTTAACTTCGTTAACCGCTAATCCGTTAACCAAAAAGTTAACTTCGTTAACCGCTAATCCGTTAACCAAAAAGTTAACTTCGTTAACCGCTAATCCGTTAACCAAAAGTTAACTTCGTTAACCGTTAATCCGTTAATTCGTTAAACATGTAACGGAAGTTACCGATAAACCGTTAACGTTAACTTTTATTATAAAAAAAATGAAAAACACAATATATATATAATTTAATTTTCCCTCTTCTTCTCGTTCTCCATTTTGTCCATGAGATGCATGTTGCCCTTCATGAAAATTAGCATATCAAAGTTTTCATCAGACAGGGATGATCTCTTGGCCCTCAGGATGTCCTTGCCCAAAGAGAACAAACGCTCCACTGCAGCACTGGAGGGGATGGCTGTGTTGAACTTGATGAACAAGTCCACCAACACTTGCTCACCCAAGAAGGCAGCATCTGTCAGCAAGTCCTTGGAGTTGGTCTCCAGCCAGGTCTTGACCAAGTTCTGGGCCTTGCCCTTGAGTGACCTGTGGCTTCTGCTGCTCTCTTTTGTCTGGATGACAGCACTGAAGAAGTCATCCTCCTCCTCCTCCTCGTTGTTGCTGCCTCCACTGTTGCTGCCCACTTCGTTGGATGTGGTACCTAGAAGTACCGCCAGGACATAAAGGGTTAAGGTGAAAACGCTCCCATTGTAAGACATCAATTGACTTAATTTATGTCATCAAAGTGACATGAGAATTGAAATCTTACCTGATCAGTTTTATGGTTCTTGAAATGCATCAAGGAGACTACTAATAAGGTACTCACAGACATATTATAAATATACATGACTTACTTGACAACGATTATTTTTAAATATTCACTAGCACAAACATGTTGCGCAAGAGACAGACTGCAAATGAAACGAATGTAGTTATTTGTTGTAATTGTTACATATATATTATTGAAAGTGCCTTAAAATGCTCGTGATATTTCTTGAAAGAAGTTGAAACATTCAACTCAAATGGCAAATCTTTCCGCCTGATTTTACAGTCGACCATGTTTTGCTCAAACCAATGCCATAAATAACTACCATATTTGGTAAGACACAAATTGTGGCGACGGAAACAAATATATCGCCTGATTTTGCACTGCGGAAATGGAAATTCGTTCATCACTATTAACAGTGGCGGATTAATTGCGCACCTGCTCAGCACTGAAAATAATAGAAACTTTTAAACGTTTATTTATGAATTTTTTGGGTTAACGGACTTGAGTTAACGGAAGTTAAATGTAACGGAAGTTAATTAGTCCGATAATGATTTTCAAAGTTAACTTAAAAGTTAAATCGTTAACGAAAAAGTTAACTTCGTTAATTAACGATTAACGGATTAACGGTTTGTGCCCAGCTTTGGATTTTATGCTAGGGCAGGCACTGCCTACGTTGCCTACCCTGAGTGCACGTCGCTGCCATGTACATGTATTGTTAAAAAAAGCTATAGAAAAGGGCCCTCTCCCATATTCTTCATTGCCCCGGGGCCCCGAGGTGTCTTAATCCGCCTCTGGGTAGACATAATAAAAATTTTCAATCTAGATTTAGAACAGCCCCAGAAATGCTTCCTATATTAGTTCTCGATTTCAAAACGATGTTATCAAGACAGTAGAAAATAGTTAAAGAAGTTAATGAAATATCCTGTTTTACATTGCTTACCGATAAAACAGCTGATATTGCAGGCATTGAGCAGTTCTCAATGTGTATTCGATATTTGATGGTTGGAAATAACGAACCAATCTAGATTAAGACCAGCACCCCAAAATGCTTCCTATATTAGTCCTCGATTTCAAAACGATGTTATCAAGACAGTGGAAAATTTTATAATGGAGAAAATAGCTAAAGTTGATGAAGTACTGTACCCTGTTTTACATTGCTTGCGGATGAAACAGCTGATATTGCAGGCATTGAGCAGCTCTCAATGTGTATTCAATATTTGATGGTCGGAAATAACGAACCAATCTAGATTAAGACCAGCATCCCAAAATGCTTCCTATATTAGTCCTCGATTTCAAAACGATGTTATCAAGACAGTGGAAAATTCTATAATGGAGAAAATAGTTAAAGTTGATGAAGTACTGTACCCTGTTTTACATTGCTTGCCGATGAAACAGCCGATATTGCAGGCATTGAGCAGCTCTCAATATGTATTCGATAAGTGATGTTCGAAAATAACGAACCAAAATTGTATGAAAAGTTTTCAAAATTTACACCAGCTCCAGATGTTACTGCAGATGGGCTGCAAGAACTTTATTATCACTTGGAATTAATCTGAAGAAACTTCGTGGTCAATGATATGATTAGGAAAGAAATCCAAAGCTTGTTTATCATCAACACCAATCAGGCGAATTAAGCCTTGAAAGTCTATTTCATACCCACTGCACACAACCATGGCAAGAACTAACCTGAAAACTAAAAACTACACTGGAAAAGTGACGTAATAGTGACGTACTATAATTCAAGAGAAAAAATGTCATTGGCCAAACACTACCAAGCAAAGATGGCGATCGGTTGTTTGACGTATTTTAATTTCAACTTTAATTTCTTTATGTCTTTTTATCTATGTGTTTGCACAAAAGAGTAGTACACGTTCATTGAACAAGTCTTGGTTTTTGTTGTAGATTACGCTTATATAATTTTTAACGAGAGATACTTCTTATGTGTTAAGACGAATATTAACCCAAGAATTAAATAACTAACTTTTTCTGTTTCCTATCAGTGAAATAAACTGAATTAACAAAGCAGGATCGAAAAAAATTGCATATTTCTAGAATACTTTCATTAATATTTTAGAATATTAATGAAATATTTTGTTAGCACTTATCATTTTTCTGGATTCATATGGTTTTAACATAATTTTTCAGCGAGTTCAGCACATTCTGTTTTCAAAGAGATGGTAACTGTTGAGTCATTTACTCTTTCCCGCTGCATTTGCGTCTAAACGCCATTATTCGTGATGTGTGCGGCCTATATAGCCTAGGTTATTCGTCTTTTATCATGAGGTGAAGTAAGTTTTTTGTTCCTTATCATTGACCTGTGCCAACTTTTAGACCATTGCATAAGTAGGATGTAGTAGTCAAATTTGGCTCGCATAATCAAATCTATCCTTGATTTCATCTCAGTTCGACATTACATTGGTACAGCATAAAGCCGCTACGGCCTACTAAAATTAACAGAGTTGGATAATTTTAAGCTATATGGTCTGTATAAGAATATTTTGGAATAGTTTTGCAAAATATCTTTTCAAATACAATGAATTAACATTAAACTATTTACAAACGTGGGTCCTACCTCATAATATAAAATGAGTGCAAAATTCTTGCACGGCGCTCCCATTTCCATGAACATTATCGATTTCCAAATTTGCAAAAATCTGGAGTAATATGAAAAATTCGTGTTCATAATTTTAAAAGTGGCGATATCTTATTTTGGTGTTCCAAATTACTTAACACTTACAAAATAAACACATAGCATCCCAAATACAAGCAATTGGCGAATGTGTATATTTAGTCACTTCCTGACATGCATGATAGTGCAGTATCCTGTGATATACTTGTCTATGTATTAAAAATAAATACTCACATTTTTGGAAAAAGTTGTTTAAAATTAATCAAAACCTATGTGAAAATTATTGAATACCCAATTAGGTAAACTGTACACCTTGATGATTGGTTAGGTTGTTGTGATATTTTCGTTTAAACTAACAAAAATATTGGTTATTATTGAATGTTTTGGGGCTAGTTCCGTATTGACCCCCATGCAAACTATGATTTTATTGAACATTAGGATTATAAATTATTTTGATAGTCTATTAAAAATTTAGAATAAAACGTAAAATATGATTTTATTGAATATTAGGGTAATACTAAGCTCTGCAACGATTGCACTAGTGGGGGATAAAGTAGTTTGGCCGTAAAAAAACAAAAACAAAACCCTATACTGATCAATTTGTGATGCGTGATCTTTATGGGGGCAGAGCCCCCATACCCCCAAGACCTAAATTATACAAATGATAATGTAATAATATGTGCCCACCTTGCCTGGGTAGCTGGAGCCATAAGGACTAATGTAAAGGATAAAAAAGTATGGGGGGCAGGCAATACGGAACTATAGCCAATGTTTTATCAATAGTTTCATAACTTTGTTTGTTTATTTGTGCAAGATATGAAGGTCATATTTGAATAGAACACACCAAAACACATTAGAAAAATATATTTTGGATATTAATTTCAGTGTTGGTGACAATCAATAATTACCCTTCCAGTTAGCATATGCAATCTGAGAACACATGGGTTATGTTAGGTTAGCAATCTGAGAAGACACGGGTTAAGGTTAGGTTAGATTATATATATATATATACACAAGTAAACCAATTTATGATGGGGTTGCATTCTAGGAAACCCCACTCCTAATTGAAATATCATAGAGCTCATTATAACATAGGGTTCAATGGGATACATTCCCAGCCAGTCCCAAACACACATGTATCATCAAAAAAAAAAAAAATTCCTACGCACAAAATCAATAGAAAACAATTAAACAACACTCACCACCACATTAAGAACAAGCCTGGTCATCATCACATGTCCCCTTCAAGGCTAAGGGGACTCTTGTAGGTAGGCTTGCCAACTTTCTGAAATACAATTCTGGGATATGATATATATACAGTCCATAAAGGGGGGTGGGGGTGCTGCTGTCAGCCCCCCTGATAAATTTTTTAAATATGACCAATTTTAAGGGCATTTTGAGGCCATATGCAGGGGGTATAAAGACATGTTCTAAGGTCAATTAAGTCAATTGATGCCTATACAGGGCATCCCAAAAAAATGTATACACACTTTAACAGCTGATAGCTCAATTGATGTTTCTTTCTTTCCAAGTTAAACCCATTAGAATTAATAATGGCAGTCAGACTAAGCTTTGAACAAAGGAAATTCATTCTAAAATGCTACTGGAAGTGTGAAAACACAGTTGAAGTGCAAAGACAGTTTAGGAGGGAGTTTCAAACAGATCCACCAACGCGACTTACCATCACTCGAATTAGAGATAAGTTTGAAGCCGATGGAACTGTTCAGAATGTCCATAAGAAGCGTTCCGGAAGACCACGGACATCGACAAGCCCCACAAAGCAAGAAAGAGTACTGGAAACGTATCACCAAAGTCCAAGAAAATCTGTGCGGCAAGCGAGTTGTGAGGTAGGAATTTCAGAATCGTCTGTCCAACGCATTTTGAAGCGCTGTCAATGGAAAAGTTACATTCCAAGATTAGTCCATGCTATTAATGAAGATGATCCGGACCGAAGGGTGGAGTATTGTGAGTGGTACTTGGCACGATGTGGATATGGATTGGACGAAGAGGTTTCGTAGAATACCCTCCGCGTTCACCAGACCTCACACCACTAGACTTTTTTTTATGGGGATACTTAAAAGACAAAGTCTACGCTATAAAACCTGCAACAGTCGCTGAATTGAGAGCAGCCATTAAACGAGAATGCACACAAATACCAAACTAAATGTTTCGTGATGTTTGCGATTCCATTGCTTCGCGTTATCAGCAGTGCCTGGACCAGAACGGACGTCAGTTTGAAAACAGGCATTGACAAAACAATTAAATAATGTCTGTAGATTCTATTACATTTTGAAAATGAAATGTATTTTAATAAACACTGCCTTTATAATTATTTAAAGTGTGTATACATTTTTTTTGGACGCCCTGTATATATATATATATATATATATATGTGTGTGTGTGTGTGTGTGTATGTATATATCAGTGATGTAGGTCTCGAGACCGAATTTGCAGATCTCGATCTCTATCTCAGTCTCCGCTATTTAGATCTTGGTCTCGATCTCTCTCTCGGTCTCCGCTATTTAGATCTCGGTCTCGATCTCAGTCTCGACAGACGCGGTCTCAGTTTTTCTCCCCGAGACCGTAATGAAAAATACATGTTATTGGCATACTCATGATGGTGGCTTGGTTGAACAGACATAATTCAGAATGTTTATGAAAGTTTGTAAAAGTAAGGGACTCTAGGTATTCACTAATCAGTCACCCTGTTTTGAGTTGCCATGTTTGTCTTGCGGGGGGTGTGGGTCTGGATTTTTTTAGGTTAGCGCTACAAAAAATTTGACCCCCCCCCCCCCAGCCCCCGTCAGATTAATTTTATTGAAAATGGAAACACTAAATAGAGAATTTTATATATTATATATATAAGTATTATAAGGCCACTTAGTGTTGTCAAACGGCGTGTCAACCTCTGTGGTGTGATAAAAGCGATTATCCTCCCATCCAATATGTACTTGAAAAAATAAAATGCTTCACACAAAAATAATGCAAGAAATACAGCATAAAGAAAACAGTACCGATAAATTCAATAAAGCATGGAATAACTTGACAACTCTTCACACTTATATTTACAATGTACCGATTCGTAGAACAAATCGCAATTGTCAATTGAAAATGTTAGAAAATGTCATCATCAATGATGTCACGGCGGAACTTTTATCACGCCACACGCCCACACCTCCCCTTAAGCTGAATTTATTTTGTTTCCTAATCAGCTTGATCTCGGTCTCGGTCTCGAATTTTAAGGGTCTTGATCTCGGAAGGTAGATCTCGATCTCGAACCTTTGATCTTGGCCTCGGTCTCACAGGATCAGGTCTCGGACTTGGTGGTCTCGACTACATCACTGGTATATACTGTATATATATATATATATATATATATATACTGTATATATATATATATATATATATATATATATATATATATATATACTAGTTATTCATATCAATAATAAAAAAAAACCAGATTATTTAAAGGCTAATAATATGCAAAATGATAAGGTGATACCAAATTATGTATTTAAAGAAAACTATTCTCAAATTGTAAAATATCTGGGAGATTAGGATAATGTTCCGGGAGAACACACGATTCCGGGAGGGTTGGCAAGCCTACTTGTAGGTGGAGTGGAAACGTCACTCTGACTCCCACACAGCCTCTGGAGAGGCTGAAGTTGAGGGCTGTGCAGGAGAGGCATTCCCTCTTCCAAGCATCAGCGAGTTTGGCTGACTGATGGCCATTGTTAATGTGAATTTTTTTTTATCGCAAATAGGGAGATGGTCTTAACGAAAATATCGTAAATTTGGACATCATAAATCGAGGTTTACCTATATATATATATATATATATATATATATATTAGGGTGGTCCACAGAATGGGGTAAAAAATTGAAGTTCAATTTTCTTTCCTCCCAGGCTATAATCTGGTTCCTTTTAGCTAAAAAATATTTCATGTAAAATTTAAGGCAAATTGAATAACTTTTAGGGGTGGCTCAAAGTTGTTTTTTGTATACCATATGCCCTTTATTAATATAGTGAATAATTAAAAGAACCATTATTTACAGATACATTAACTAATGATTATTTTTCTTTCAGATAGATTTATTAAATTTACAGGTTTTGCAATGTCAAATAAACGTACATTTTACTTAATGAAAAAGTCAGAGGAAACAATCACTGGAGCCAAGCTGCCTTCCTGTGGCCAGGTCCTCCGCATGTTCCTCCACCATCATCAAGTCTTGAAGAAGGAGATCAAACCTAGTTCAGAAGCTGTTTTTGAAGAATTGCGTCTCTTCTGGGAGAGAGCCCGAATCCCTACTCAAAGGAAAGACCACATTCTTCACAAAATTCAGGCTCTATACTTGGAGTGGAAAGCGATTAAGAAGAATGCTGGGAGGAAAAGCAACTCTCAGTTAGAAAAAGGGAGAACCTTTCAGGAAGAAATGGAGAACCTATTTGATGTCGCCCATGCTGATGCCTTTACCTTAATCAAAAATGAAGAAGACTGGCAGTTCTTGATCCAACAAAGGAAAGCGGGACGAGTGGGATCAATGGTCTCTGCAGATATGGTGACTGACAAGGCAGAAAAGAGAGCTGCTGAGAAGCAAATGAAATTGGTAAATAGGAAGCGGAAAGCTGAAGAAGAAAAATATGCTGCTTCACAGGAAGTTATGCTAGATCAGGGAAGTTGTTCTTCTGAGTCTTTATGTGAGTCAGAAAGAGAAGATGAAGATTACCTTATTAATCCCCCATCTACCAGCGGACCAACTCCACCAAAGAAAAAGGCAGCAAAGAATATCATATCATATATCCTGAATTGGCTGCTGCTCTGGACAGGACTGGCATCAGTGACAGGAGGGCCACCTTTGTATTAGCTGAAACTGCATCTAGCCTTGGTCAAGATCTTTCAGAGGTGAACATCTCTCGTTCTTCAATCAAAAGGCACCGAGAGAGGCATTGAAGGCAAATAACCCATGCCATTAAAGCTAGCTTTAGTCCAAGTATTTCGATTGTCCACTGGGATGGGAAGTTGATCCCTAATCTACTTTCCAAGAATGAAAAGGTAGACAGACTCCCAGTCCTTGTCTCTTCATTTGAATCAGGTGATTCAAAACTGCTTGGTGTTCCCAAACTACCAAGTGGAACAGGGGAAGCTCAATCAGCTGCAGTGTATAATCTTCTTTCCGAATGGAACATAGATAAGTCGTCAATAATCGGAATGTTATCAGATACTACAGCATCAAATACAGGAACAAACAGGGGAGCATGCGTTCTTCTGGAACAGAAACTTGGTTGACCACTCTTCTATTTTGCCTGTAGGCATCATTGCATGGAAGTCATGTATGGAGGAGTGTTTGAAGCAGTCCAATTCCATGGTTCATCTTCTGCCCCTGAGCCACTTTTGTTCAAAAGGTTCCAATCTATGTGGGACTACATTGATTTAAAAACCTTCTCTACATCACAGGATGATGATGAGATGAAGGAGCAAGTTGATCCTTTCAGAAATTAAATAATTGCCTTTGCCAAAGAACATCTGGCCACTGGAAATTTTCGAGATGACTATAAAGAGTTTTTGGAACTTTCTTTGATCTTTCTTGGTGAAAAAATTGAAAGTTACACATTCAAATGTCCTGCTGGCACGCACTATGCAAGGTGGATGGCTAAAGTTATCTATGCCATCAAAATGTGGCTTTTTCGAAATCAAATCACCCTGACTCCTCGAGAGAAGGACCTGAAAACCCTTACCCTTTTTGGAGTCCTAATCTACTTAAAAAGCTGGATCACTGCTCCTATTCCATCACAAGCTCCGAAGAATGATCTGGATCTTATCCAAAAGTTAAAGGACTATCATGACCAGAAAGTGGCCAAAGCAGCTCTCAAGAAATTTGAAAACCACCTATGGTACTTATCAGAAGAGCTGGTGGCCCTTGCTCTCTTCGATCAAACTGTTGCACCAGACACCAAGGGAATCATGGTCCAGTGTATGAGGGAAAAGGAGGGGTCATTAGACTTCTCAAAGAGAAGAAGACTCAAGGAATGCAAAGCAACACTGAAATTAGAAACTCTTGCCACAAAGAACTCATTAAAGCTTCTTAAGGCCCTACCGATCAATATTAGTTTTCTTGATGATGACCCCAGCACCTGGGAGGAGAATGAAAACTTCCAAGAAGCTAAAAGAATCATAGGAAACATCAAATTAGTTAATGATCATGCTGAAAGTAGCTCTCATTCAGACCTTCCAGCGGAACTCTGACGAAAGGAGATCAACAACTCCAGTTTCTCTTAAGTGTGGTGGATGAGCACCGAAAGAGGTTTCCTGATTCTAACAAGTCCACAATCTTAGTTGGGCAACAATGAGTGGCCTGGTCAGCCATGATACCCCCGCCAACAAGCGGATAATACCCATATATATGGGGGGGACCGAGAAGCCATGAATGTGGACTTCTGGGGGTAGTTGAGCCACCTCTAAATATTAACCGATTGAACCCAAATTTTGCTCAGAGAAGGTTTTTGGGAAAAGGAACCTTGGATATTAATTTTAGTGTTGGTGAAACATTCAATAATTACTTATTAGGAAAATGTATTTTGGATATTAATTTCAGTGTTGGTGAAACATTCAATAATTACCAAAATAAACCAATTGTCAAGGGTGTACAGTTGACCTGACTGGGCATTCCAGCCATGTTTTCTCAAGAAATTGACAAAAATGATTCATCAAAACAAAGCTAATGCTGTTAAATAATTTGGGATGCTATTTGTTTATTTTTGGTTAGTTGAATAATTTGGGGTGCCAAAATAGGATATTGCCTTAAAAGTCTCATACTGATGTACAGTGCTTATAATAAGTCTCGCGCCTCTGTCTCGTCCCAAGCTAGTCTGTTAGGTATAAAATGGGCGGTCCTTATGGCAGTGGAGGTGTGTTCGGATTGGTGCACATAATTGCTCTAACCCCATCAATGACGTCCACATTATCATTGTGTCGATCACTTTATCTATTTGTATATAGAGACATACTGTATATAGATATATATAGAGTATGCAGGGGATAACGTGTCTCAGTCCCAGCTATGGTAGTTGTCTTATAATTAACAGTCCCAAGTGCAAGTTACGTTAACACCTCCACATAAACTACCCTGGACTAAAATAACATACGTCAAGCCCTTACCCACAAACCATTTAAAAGGTGTGATTTAATCTCTCTCTCTCTCTCTCTCTCTCTCTCTCTCTCTTTAAGAAAGGGGATCACGAAAGTCCAGGGAACTATCGTCCTATTAGTCTCACTTCAGTTGTAGGTAAATTATTAGAAAGGATAATAGCTGATAGAATCGTTGACCATTTGGATTCCTACAAGCTGCTTGGGGACTCCCAACATGGGTTTAGACGGCATAGGTCGTGTCTCACCAACTTGCTCGAGTTTTTCCACGTCATGTTGAGTGAGTACGATAAGAGTAGGGCGATTGATATACTTTATCTCGACTTTCAGAAAGCCTTTGATAAGGTACCTCACCGCCGGCTAATGGCGAAAGTGCGCGCGCTGGGTATCGGTGGGGAAATAGGTAGGTGGATTGAAAACTGGCTAAGGAATAGGCGGCAGAGGGTGGTAATTAAAGGGGCTAGTTCGGGTTGGGCCTCGGTCACTAGTGGGGTTCCTCAGGGTTCCGTTTTGGGGCCACTGTTGTTTACCATTTACATAAATGATATCGACGGTGGCATCGTCAGTCGGATCGCCAAATTCGCTGATGACACCAAGCTTGGGGCCAATGTTGGGACGCCCGAAGCGATCGAGGAACTGCGTGCGGACCTAGGTAGGATAGGAGAGTGGTCAGAAAAATGGCAAATGCCGTTTAACTTGGGTAAATGCAAAGTGATGCACATTGGCTACGCCAATCCCAAGTCGGACTACTCGATGTTGGGCAGTAATATCGAGGTGACTGATTTAGAAAAGGACTTGGGTGTGCTAATTAGCAGCGACCTTAAGTTTACGAAACAGTGTGTAGAGATGGAAAAGAAAGCCCAGAAACTATTGGGTTATATCAGGAGGCAATTTCAGTTTCGGAACAAGGAGATTGTGCTCTCACTGTACAATTCCCTTGTTCGGCCGTACCTGGAGTATGCTGTGCAGTTCTGGTCGCCCACCCTCAGGAAAGATATTGAGAGGCTGGAGCGAGTGCAGGCGAGGGCCACAAAGTTGATCCCTTCCGTTAGGCATATGGGCTACAATTGACGGTTACGCGCCCTGAACTTGTTTTCGCTTGAAACTCGGAGGCTGCGCGGTCAACTGATCGAGGTTTTCAAGCTCTTACGAGGGTTCAACGATGTCGATTTTAGAAGTATGTTTAGTTTAAATGATAACCCAACTCGCAACAATGGTTGGAAGTTGGATTTGAAACGGTTTAGGACTAGTGTGTGGGAATTACGTTACGTATAAGATCTGTGACACATGGAACAGGTTACCTTCGGAAGTTGTGAACAGTTCCTCTGTGGATCAGTTCAAGAAAAGGTTAGACGAAATCTTGCACACTATTTGAGTGTGTAAAGACATTTAGGACCTCAGTCTGCGGAAATTTCTTTTCCTGTAAAATAGTTGATATCTGGAACCAACTTCCCTCAGAGGATGTTTCCAGTCAAAGTGTAAATCTGTTTAAAAATAGGCTAGACAAAGTACAGAACACACTCATAGTTTAAGATTAAAACCTCAGAAAACTCTGCAGGAGTTCGCTTGCTCGGTGTCTCTGTGAGCAAGCTAAATATAGAGCTATTTATATATTCTCCACTTTCCTGTAAAATTTCCTTGGCTACTTTTCCAGGGTCAAGGTATTTTCTTCAACCTTTTTCCGTACCTGCCTCTGGCAGGGAGGGAGCGGAGGGTGGGGAGAGAGCCTTCTACTTTTCTATCCAGTTTTCTACTACTGCTAGCATAGTTTGAAAGACAAAATTTTCCCTGGCACCCGTTGCCATTGGTACCTCCTCGGTATGGGCCGCAAGGCCTTTTGAGGTACTTCTTTTCCTTGTAACTCTCTCTCTCTCTCTCTCTCTCTCTCTCTCTCTCTCTCTCTCTCTCTGTGAGCAAGCTAAATATAGAGCTATTTATATATTCTCCATTTTCCTGTAAAATTTCCTTGGCTACTTTTCCAGGGTCAAGGTATTTTCTTCAACCTTTTTCCGTACCTGCCTCTGGCAGGGAGGGTGGGGAGAGAGCCTTCTACTTTTCTATCCAGTTTTCTACTACTGCTAGGATAGTTGAAAGAAAAATAAACTTGTTTAACAACAGGAACCTCCCAGAGTGGACCGAAAGGTCTTTGAGGCTTCCTCTTGTCCTTGTAACTCCTTGTAACTCTCTTCTCTCTCTCCTCTCTCTCTCTCTCTCTCTCTCTCTCTCTCTCTCTCTCTCTCTCTCTGATCACACCGCATGGCAATGTATCCATATAACGTTAATAATAACCGAAACTCGAGAAAATATATTCTGCCTTCCCCTCTATCCCAAATCCTTTTCTCTTAGTAACCTATTAATACAAACTAATCTATCATATTTTGCGACTTTTTAACTCTGGTAGGATTCAATTCCATTCCTATAGTGTAAGATACTTAAATTCATGTGTGTATTATGCCATATGATGTGCGTAATAAATAATCATTTTTAAATAGTTGGAGCGTTCAAGGTCATCTGTAATAATCTATAGACTACCCCTCAAACCCACTCTCAGTACTTAGATTCCCCTAAGACACAGGCGTCTTCAAGTAACATGAATGCGTAGAGATCTAAGGTGTTAGATTCCATATTATATAATTTATGTGCTAGGTTTAAGAACGCTGGCATTGAAGGATGGAAGGAAGGGACAGTAAAAGCGATAATAGGTTTAATGAAGGAAGTGGAATGAGGATGGAGGTAAGCGTTGCTGTGTCGAAGGAAACGAGGTTGGGTGGGGAATTACGAAGGGAGGAGGAAAGAGAGCCAGAGATTATTAATCTAATTCTGCCACCACGTTCTCCTGATATGAATCCGATTGAAAACCTTTGGGCAATAATGATTAACGAATGGGAGCAACGCAATGAAAGAACATTTGAAGCACTTTTAGCTCACACGAGGAATAGTTGGGAGAGCTTAAGTCGAACACCAAACATTCCCTACAATCTGGCCTCTTCTATGCAGCAACGATTGCAAGAAATTATTGATGCTGGAGGAAGCTATACGAAATACTGATGTTAAAGCCATGATGTAAATGTGTATCGAATATATATTTATGTTAATATAGAATTTTATTATATTTTTATGTTTGACATCTATAAAAGTATATATTGTGACCATGAAAGAACTTTACTTATCCTTAGTTAGAATTTTTTCTTGCAATGTCTACGCTCGTGGAGATGATAATATATGCATTGTTGAAACAAACTATGAGAAGGTAATAGTTTCAGGAAAAAAATAAAAACTGGCAACATCAAGGCCATCTCATGTTTATGGGAATTGTCATATGATATGCTACCAATAAACTCTTATATACTACTATATACAGTATACTCTATTACGTAATAATTACGATGAACAAATCAAATGCAAATTTCTCTGATTCACGGCCCTCCAGTCTTGCTTTAGACTAATGACTTTCATAAGATGGAATAGGTTACCACTTAAAACAATGGATAAACTATCTATTAGTGAGACGACCGTGACTTCCTCGAAATGCGAGCGCGTGAGAGGTTCACTGAGGAATTTGGTCATTAGATTCTTCACGTAGGATATGTATCACAAACAACAATATTGACAACAATTCCCAACAATTACTTAATATCAATCATTGCATTTGAGCAAATAATTTAGACCTGCGTCAAAATAACTTAGGTATCATGCCATGATTTGGGATATTTGCGGAATTAGTCGTTCTCTATAGGCTACCCGCTACAGTATATAGTGAGACGGTATAATGTAATGCCAAGCCAATATTATGATGACTAGGATTGCTCCATAATCATCCCAACATCCCGAAACTTGGTCATTCTACTTCTTAATCATTTGTATTTTAAACACTAAAATGTAGCAGAAGTGACGTAATAATGAACGTCATTGATGGGGTTAGAGCAATTATGTGCACCAATCCGAACACACCTCCGCTGCCATAAGGACCGCCCATTTTATACCTAACAGACTAGCTTGGGACGAGACAGAGGCGCGAGACTTATTGTAAGCACTGTACTTTTGAAAAAAAAATAAAAATTTAACTTTAGTTAAAACTCTCGCTTAATGCTGTTGTGTGCAAGTAATTTTGGCTAAAACTCTGGCCTGATGCCCTGGCCACAAGGGTGTTGTGGAAAATTCCTCCTGTGATCCTTGGAAATTTGAGTAGATTTTTGCAGTCTGGGCCTGACATACATAGCCTATTGTACATTACTGAAGTCTTAGCTAATATAGGCTGCACCATTATTTGAGAGATTTAACCCTAGATAGGCATCGCTCTCTTGCAGTAACACTATAGGCATTGTTGGGTATCCTGTACCCACTCCAGAAAAAAACAAAACAAAAAACATGTTTTCATCAAAATTTATTTACCAAAATAAGTACACCCATAAATGAAGCTTTCCTCTAAATATTGTAACACACGTAAATGAATGAAAAGAAATGTGGTGAAAACTTTGAATTTTAAAAAAAATGTTAAAATGTTATCTTGAAAAAAATACTATACTCAACAGCTTATATAAAAAAAAAATGTAAGAGCTTGGATGCTTATGACGTTTGCATATTGTAGGATGGAGGTGTCCCATTATCCTAGTAAGAGATCAGGCTGCTAGCACTCTTGGTATCTGTAAACCAGAACAGTAAAATTTTAGTAAAATTTTTGTGTAAAAATGAAGAATTTTGATTCAGGGTCAATTGTAACCCACAAAATGCAATTGTATGTCTGTACTGTATTATATTATGTGATCTATAGGTTATATATAGGCTATATACATAATATGTAAGACTTGTAAGTACTAACATATAATACAGCACATTATAATTACCATCATTTATTGGCAATCCAGACAGACAAGTACAGCATGCTCAAGACAGCTGTGCTTTTTGCACATGGAGCATAGTTTCTTGGTCTTCCTGTCTTTCTTTTTATATCACAAATGGAGCATCTCCTCATCGGTACATCGGTGGGCATCACTGCAACTCTTGCAGGAGGATTGACTCCAGTGATGGATGTAATGATGGAAGTCAAGCTCCTTGAAAGTCTTGGAGAGGAGAGCTGCTGTGCTGCCCAAGGATTTACTAATGCCTCAGCCAGGGTCTTCATGAACTTTGATTTATGCCCTCCTGCTTGTTGCTTGCATGAATTATCCATGCATTTATGGTGGAAGCATTCAACATTCCAAAAAATGCACAAATTCATCACTATCATACATCACTTCAGGTTCCACGTCATCAACATCCTCATCACTAGATACATCCAAAGTACTATATAGTTCCTCAAGCATGTCATCTTCTGTCAAAGCACATTTCTTACTCAAAGCATGTCTTTTACTCATGATGCAAAGTACCTGCAAAAACATAAGAAATTTACATTAAATGTAAAAAATATAACACTAATAGCATTGCTGGGTACAAATCACCCAGTATAGTCTAAAAAACAAAGAAAAAAAAGAAGAGAGACATGCGCATTCACCCATCACCAAGTTTTGACAAACACAAGCTACTGAGAGGGAGAACCTCCAATGTTGCTAATTTGGGTGGTGGTCGACGATGTTGCTAATTCTCTGGGTGTGGTGTACCCAACGATGCCTATCTAGGGTTAAAAATTTTCATTCATGGAAGTGTCAGTTTCCTAAAACTGGAAGAATTCCAAGATCCAGGATAATATATATGCCCAGATTCTCAGAGAAAGGGAGGAAAGCTTGGCTAATATACAGAAAAAGGACCTCTCCTGGGTTCAGATAATTGACCATACTTTTGCAGACCAGTTTTTGATGATTCCAATTTTCCAAATATGATAGTCATTTCTTGTGCAAATGCTCAGTTTTTGGGTTAGGTTAGGTTTTTAATAAATATTTATTTTAGAACGGTGATTTTTCAAAACACATTTTTCAGGTCAATTTTTAGTCACTGCATGAATCTGACATTGTTTTCTGGGCAAATGTGTAGTTTTTGAGATATCTTCTTGAAGATATCGCAAAAACTATACATTTGCACAGAAAACATATTGGATTCATGCAAAGGGACTAAAAATTGACAAGAAAAATGTTTTTATTTTTCCCTAATGAATAAACTAACCTGATCTAACCTAACCCTAAGATCACAGGAAGGGCACAACATATTGCGAATATGTATGGCTGATAACTAAACAAAGAGCAAAAATATAAATATATTGCGAATATGGCTACTAAATGAGGAGTGAAAAAAAAAAAAATGATTAAATCACTAAATAAAACTAGATATTTTCAAGTGAAGATATCTCAAAAAGTATACCTTATATTTGCACAGGAAATGGATGTCAGATTCGTGCAAAATGACTAAAAATTGACTAGAAAAATATTTTAATTGGAAAACATTGTGTGCTGAAATGAATATTACCCATTTTTTTTATATATTTTAAGCAGACATGGGGTCAGTTACTGGGTTTCTATTACTATTACTTTTGATTCCTATTACTATTATTACGGTATTACTTTAATTTTCATCTATTACTTTTGTATGTGGGGTACTTCACTCGGTGCTGGTTAAGTATGCGGTCTACCATCTGAGTTTTGACAGAATATAAACTAATGAAAATATCACGACTTAACCTAACCAATTATCAAGGGCGTACAGTTGATCTATTATTAATTATAACATTGTTTGTTTCTGGAATAGTATTTACTATTTACTAATAGATCAACTGTACGCCCTTGATAATTGGTTAGGTTAAGTCGCGATATTTTCGTTAGTTTTAACGAAAATATTCTGTCAAAACTCAGATGGTAGACCGCATACTTAACCAGCACCCTTCACTCTTTTGAAAAGATCTTTGTCTATTTAAATGCAATTAGAAGTAGTGTGTTAACAAACAAAAATGCTTTATTTCAGACTCGACAGGTACAAACATTATACAAGAGGTCCATAGGAGATTAAGAGAGAGTTGTCTGGAGCACTGACAAAGTAGGCCAGTGAATCACTGTGTATAACGAACATACAAATACAATGATCCAACCATGAGGTGGTGTGCCAACTATCACTAACATAAGTAAAGCTATCACCAGGAAGACTATACAAGGATGAAAGGGTGAAGTTATTATCTTAACAGAAGGCTTTTAAGTGGTTGCTAAACAAAGAATTATTAAGCACATTAGCATTAAAGTCACCAATAATAGCTACACATGTCGTATCCAACTCATCAATAATACTGCTGACCTGCCCCAATTTAATGAGGTAATCATCATCATTATCATCTGCCTAAAAAGGCATATATCAGGTCATCCCAAAAGTAATGTCATTTTTTAGAGGAATTTGAAGGACAAAAAAAAAAAAAACTTTTTAATCTAGTATATATTTTCTATTCAAATCAGTGACACTCTGCCAATATCCTACAAGCTTTTCAATGCCATGTTTATAAAATTCAGGTGGTTTTGAGGCAAAAAACGTACAAAGACTGGTGTGCAGGTCATCTAAAGAAGTATAGTTTCTCAAGATAGTTTTGCAGACTCCTGAAGAGATGATAATCTGAAGGCGCAAGGTCTAGAGAATATGGAGGATGTGGAAGTTTTTCCCACCCAAGCTCAATTTTTGCAGAAGTGATCTGAGTGGTATGAGGATGTGTGTTGTGGTGGTGGAACATGATTCCCTTCCGATTAACCAAAGAAGGTCTCTCTTTTAGTGCAGTGTTCAATCGATCCAATTGTTGACAGTAGACTTGAGTGGTGATTGTTTGGTTGTGTGGTAAGGTTTCAAAGTGTATTACACCACCTTTATCCCACCAAACACTAAGCAACACCTTCTGAGGGTGAAGATTTGGTTTTGGCTGTGGTATTGCTGATTCTCTGGCACAAACTCACTGTTGATGGTGCTTAACATTCTGGTACAGTATCCACTTTTCATCACCAGTCACTAAATGGTGCGAAAATGGATCTTGGAGTTCACAGGAATGAAGAGCTGTGCTAATGTTTACCCGCATCCTCAGATTGTTGACTGACAATTCATTTGGCACCCATTTTCCTAACTTAGGCACATTACCGAGTTGTTGCAAATGTTGGTGGATGGGGTTGAAGTGAGTTTCTGGGCCAATTCTTTGACAGTTGTTGAACAGTCTTCTTCAAGTGCGGCTAATAGCAGGTCATCATCAAACTCAGCAGGGCATCTAGAGCATGCTGCATCTGTCAAACAGCAGTCACCATTCCTAAACTTTTGAAACCATCTTTGACATTTGCTCATATGCAGAATATTGTTGCCATAAATGTCCTGAATGTTTCGCGTTGCTTTTGTAGCACTATTCCCTTTTTTGAACTTGTAAAGCATTATATGCCTGATATGCTCTTCTGATACCATGTTTATGGGGGTTCACATAAAGCAAAACACACGTCTTCACTGGTCAAGGTCTGTAAAGTATGTAGCAAAACACAATAGATCTCCTCTTAGATGATGGTCTTAGATATAACCTTCAGAAAATTTATGCTTAAACTGAGTAGGACTAGTTTAAACTTAATCTATCATAAAAACTGACATTACTTATGGGATGACCTGATAGATACACAGAATTATAAATTTTTTATTGTCTACACAAATTTCTACTCCAATTAGCCAATTCAAACCAAGTTTTAATTCACTAATATATTTCTCATAACCCAACCTCCATAGAATAGCTACCCCACCAGGTCAGTGACCTGCAAGGAGATCATCTTGCCTAAGCTTAGGCCTCTACAGTTATAAGAGATTACCTTGAATGTTGCAATTAGGAAGATGTAGGAGTTCTGCCAGCCATCGTTACACGTTGAATTCCACTTATAACAGGCACAGCAGTTACAGCATTAGACCCAGCTGGATTTTCCTCCATAGTACGATGCATGATGTCTCCATAATTACCCTCTCCAGCACTTGTGAGAGGGGTTGCAGGTGTTTTTCTTCCCTTCTTGTCATAGAATTGCTGTACATATACTATCTATTCTGGCCATACTGCTGGATCCATAAATACCCTTGGATCATCACAGATTGCTGTAACTTAAAAGGAACTGTACATAGTCCATCTGGAGTCAATTTTCCTCCATGTAACCTGAAGGTTCACTTTATCTTCCACAAATGCCTGCAGCTCCTCAGCCATAAGATCAGGTTGACATCTCGAGTCAAAAATGTTTGTGGTCTTCATTGGTACAGCTATCATACAATCTGTTTTGGCAGCCCTATGATACCCTGCCATTCTCTGCCAGCCTTTGCCACAGGCTGACTCCCTCTAGCCAGTGTATGAGTGGGATCAGACCCCCTTGAGGAACCACCACTATCAGCTACTGCAGTGGTTGCAGTTCTCGGAGGAGTTGCTCGCTTCTGGCCCCTCCTTACCACCATTGTCCAAGATGCCTCCTCATCATGATCCCCAACTGCATTCCCAGCATCCCGATTCACCATGGCCCCTTGGGGGGTACTCTGTGTGAGATGGTATTGAGCTGGCAATGTAGCAGTGTCTGGATTCAGGGATCCAGGATAAGACTGATAAGCAGAAGGCTCTGCACTCATGGATGAGGCTGAGAGGCAGAAGGCTCTGCACTCATGGATCCAGGATGAGGCAGAAGGCTCTGCACTCGTTGTAGGGGTTTTAACCATTTGTTTAATTGACTTAATGAAAGGGGTATTCCAGGACAAATCACCCAAAAATTAAAAAATTTGTCACCACTCCGACCCAGATTTTAATGAAAATTGACATGTGGGGTTCTTCCGGGTGCTGATTTCACTAGTTCAAATAAAAAAGTTCTATGACCCATAGTTTTTGAGATATGGGCCCCACTTTACCACCTAACTTTAATGGGCATTAACTCCCAACCATCTTGTTGTAGACCTAAAAAAACTATACATTTTTTGAATCAGCATGAAGAGATTTATTAAATGATACTACATTCAAATGTGTAGAACAATAATAAAAAATTCCCCTCCTTTTTTATTTTTTATTTTGACCCCCACCCCCACTAGACAGTGAAATCCCCCCAAAATTTTTTCATTTATTAAACTTCCTTTAATTGTTAAAAGATACAAATAATAAAAAATGTGGGTATCAAGTTGCAAGATATTTTAAAAATTATTGAAAAAAATTTGTACATTGACATTTTTACGCAGACTAAAATAGAGAACTACAAGTGATATATTTACATCCTATGTATAACACACACACACAAATGTTTGTTAATTATGCTTATTTTTATTACAGATGTGCTTATTTTGAGTCAAATCATATCTTATTTTTAAGATTTACAATTGTGTATTTTTAGTAGCTAATGAAAAATGATTAGATACTGTGATGATCCTTTACAAAAACATAAGAAAAAGATACACAAGAATATAAAAACCATTAGCCAATCACTTTATGATTGATGTAAATGGAAACTACAAAGGAATACTGTACTATGTAGCAACTGTAGAAAATTATTGACCCAGAGACCAGAGTTGCTATCAACATCATGAAGTGAAGAGTCTGATCACAATCAGTCTTCTGAGAATGTTATTTCAGAAAGTGATGAATATGATCAAAGTATATCAAGTAATGCCAAAGAAGAGGTTTCTCAAGTTCTAGAAAGTCTTGCTGTGACTCCAGTGAAGAAGAAATAGAAAAAGAAAAAGCACATCATTCTTTAAAACAAAAGCTAGAAACAAGTTTAGAAATTGAGATCCTAAGCCCATCAAAAGCTACAAAGTTAGATCATGAAACTCAAAGGTATGAATTTTAAAATGATATGCTATTATTAAGTAGGAATATACCTAAACTAAAACTGAAGCATAAAAACAAAATGTAGGTATTCACCTTTGATAGTAGAAACTAGAAGCACAACTCCCTAAAAATTGGAGATCAATGGGCCCATTAAATCATTTGGAATTCATTTGGTCACAAAATGATTTTTGGTTTAATTTGACTCTCTCAAAGAATGCTCATTTTGTTACACTTTGAAATCAATATTATAATCCAAAAAATTTAATATGCACATGTAATATTTTGTTTATAGCTATTATACATTCATGAATTTGTTTCAGGTCAATGATTCATCTCATGAATGAACTGGTTGAAGTTTTCCATTCTACTGACAGTTATGAGAGGAAACTCAAAATATTGACATTATCTCCATTTACCATATCAAAAACTATAAATCTATTTCAGATGTAAGTGAATATTAGTTAAGAAAAGCAGAAATATAAAACAAAGACTTGGAATTATTCCTGAAATTGAACCCATGTCAAAAGGAAAAGTAATAACTAAAGGTACTAAAGATTCTGCTGAGAAATTTTTTGAATCGGATGAAATTAGTTGTTTGTGCCTAGATACAAAAGACTGCCTGAGTATCAGAAATGAAAGTGGGTATAAAGAATCTGTGCAGAAAAGACTGGTGTTAATGAATCTGAAAGAAGCTTTTAGTCTCTATAAAAATAATCCAGATAGTCCCCAAATTGGCTTCTCTAGTTTTGCCAGCCTTTTCCCCTAGACATTGTGTTTAAGCTGGAGCTGCTGGTACCCGTTCTGTGTGTATGTACATACCACCAGAATGCCAAAATACAGTTCTCAGCTTTGGGTGCCAAAGGGTTGGAATACACAACTCTTATGGAGAAAGCAGTGTGTGATGTCAACAACAGGAATTGCATGATGCAAATATGTAATCTCTGTCCAAAAGAACAAGGTATTAAGAATTTTTTTTGCTCACTTTTCAGTGTTAATGATCCTGAATGTGAGGAAATAAAATATAAACAATGGGTTACTACAGATCGATGCAATATGGTTGAAAAAACAGAATCTGTAGATGATTTTATAAATTCATTAAGCACAAAAATTGTCAAATTGACACCATATCACTTTATAGCAAAGAATCAAAGTGTATTTCTAAAAAACTTGAAGAATAATTTAAATAGCCATACAGCTGTAATTGGTGACTTTTCAGAAAACTACTCATTTGTAGTACAGGATGCAGCCCAAGGTTTTCATTGGGAAAATACCCAATGCACAGTGCATCCCTTTGTGTTATATTATAAAGAACCAGAAAGTAATGAAACAAAACATTCAAGTTATTGTTTTTTATCTCCAAATACAAAACATAACACTACAATGGTTTACACTTTTTTAAATACACTCATACCTATTATTAGAAAATTGCACCTTCATATAAAAAAATTACATTATTTTACTGATGGATGTGCAGGACAATATAAAAATTGTTTCAACTTTGTTAACATTTGTAAACATGAAGATTTTGGGCTGGAATGTGAGTGGCATTTCTTTGCCACAAGCCATGGTAAGAGCACTTGTGATGGGATTGGAGGTACAGTGAAAAGATCTGTAGCCAGAGCAAGTTTGCAGAGAACATTCGCAAATCAAATATTAACACCAGAAGACATGTTTGAATTTTGCTCAAACAATATACGTAAGTGACAGCATAAATTAATTAACCTGTTAATGGACACCTTTAGCGCGGCTTTGCTATCCCGCTCTGGTCACCTTTTTTTGTGGTAAAAAGCGTGCGTGCAATGCTTTCCGTTTTTCGACTCATAACTTTCATTTATGTGGCTAAATTGTAATGAAAATTTATTTGTAAGTAAATTATAACTAAATAAACATATTTACGAAAAAAAAAAATATATATATATTTACGCACCTTAAAGTTAGTTGTATTTACAGCATATTGACAGCAGTGATGAAAAAGATGCTTATGGCTTTGTGTGCCATAGCTTGAAGCAGGGGGTAATACACAAACCAACCCCGCAAAGTGCACACCAGATTGTTGTATCCTTTCTTATACATTCGATTTTCACTTTTTGAATCTACGCCTTGCAAAATAAGCAGTCCAATAAACACTTTTATTTCCGCACGACACGTGTCATGCCATTTTCGCATGCGATCATTTGGAGGCAAAACTGGATTATTTTCTAAATATTGTTTTGCGTACCTATTAGTTTCGCGCACTATCACATCACAAATCTCATCGTCAAAAAACTGTAATGGATCATTGTTATCAAGAAGCACAAATTTTACTCCCGGGACTTCTTTGAAATCAAAAGGCAGACGTTGTGCCCCATGTTGAACCCAATCATTCGGTAAGGGTGGGACTTGTTGCTCATCATCACTTTTGCTTTCAAAGCTCGAGTCACTAGAAGACTCTTCAGAAGACGTAAAAATATCTGTCACTGATCCATCACTATTATCACTCTTACTATCATTATTTTGAGCATTGAATCTTTCAGCAATTTGCTCCTTATCTATCTTTGAACGTTTGCACTCACTCATGGTCACTTGGGGCATTCATGCACACTAATTGGACTCGCTTTATCATTCTTATATCGCGCAAATTATCGGGCAACGCAGGAAAGCACAAGGAAGAGTTGCCAACTAGTCACTTTTCGCATAAAAATATGAAAGAGCATACATAAACGTCGCAAAACATTTATTTGCAGCAACTATATCAGCAAGCGTACATTTATGTCGCGGGCCTCAAATGACGGAATTCGTTCGCCATACATTTACGTTAGTGTCCGTTAACAGGTTAAATTCTGAAGAAATTGAAGCTATGGAAAAATTTTTAAGTGACATGAAAAAAATATGCGGCTAACAGGAACACAAAAATTCACAGATTTGTACCTATTAATGCAAATAAAACAAAAACATTTACATTATCTTCTGATGAAGTTTGGTGAGGTGAGGATTATAAGCAAAGCTTTTCTGGGTGAAGATAATGTTGAAGTTAATCCGAAAATAGGAGAGTACATAGTTTGTACTTATAATGATCAGAAATGGTTGGGGTTTGTACATCCTATAATGAGGAATTTGATGATTTTGGTGTTAGCTTTTTGCACCTATCAGGATATAGTGTTTACTATTACTTTCCACAAATTTTAGGTTTATTAAGCACACCAACTTTAAAGCCAGGAACAATGCGTATTCAATGTTTTCCCAGAAAATGAGTTGAAAAAACTCGTAATTATGAATCAACTTGATGTAATGTGTGTGTTCAATTTGTATTTTTGCTGTTTATTTTCATCCATGTGAATAATATCATTTGTAGTTCTCTATTTTAGTCTGCAGGCGTAAAAATGTCAAAATTTCACAATGTACATAGTTTTTTTCAATAATTTTTAAAATATCTTGCAACTTGATACCCACGTTTTTTATTGTTTGTATCTTTTAACAATTAATGGAAGTTTAATGAATGAATTTTTTTTAAATTATTTCACTGCCTACAGGGGGGGGTGGGGGTCAAAAATAAAAAAAGGGGGGAGGGGATTTTTATTATTGTTCTACACATTTGAATGTGGTATCATTTAATAGATCTCTTATGCTGATTCTAAAAATGTATAGTTTTATAGGTCTATGGTAAGATGTTTGGGAGTAATAATGTTGCCCATTAAAGTTAGGTGGTAAAGTGGGGCCCCATATCTCAAAAACTGTGGGTCATAGAACTTTTATTTTGACCAGGGTTGGCAAGTAGGTTTTACCAGGACTGGTAAAACCATGGTAAAACCCACCTGGTAAAACTGGGTAAAAGTATTGGGTTTTACCCTGGTAAAACCCCTGGTAAAACTATAAAATCAATAATTTAATAAAATTTCAATAAAATGCTATAATAATGATAATATTAAGTTCTATTATTCATTAAATGTTACATCTAACAATGTTTCTTTTTCTAATTGAAGTCATTGCTACATGATATCCTTTATTTTATGCAAAAAAAATGATAAAATCCTTTATATACTTTATATCATGTGACTTGCGTCTTGCATTCAGACAGCAGGTCAGAGAGACTGAGAGACAGAGTGTATGGGCAATTGAACAAAAATCAAACATTTAGAGAATTAACATATGCTTTCCTGCCTTTCCAAAATTAGCTCTTAACAGTTAGTACATAAACATAATCAAAATCATTATCTTCATCATCCTGTGACTGTAGATGCAGTGCTGGGTACATTCTTAGACTTGTCCCAACCTAAATGTCTATATACCTTAACAAGTTTGGCCACACGCTCATTACTTAGTCTATTTCTCAATTTAGTATGAACCAAATCAGCAGAGCTAAACAGCCTTTCAATACCAGCACTTGAAGGAGGACAAGCTGATATTGCATGAAGTAGATTGCAAAATCGTTTTACTGGGCGTAATGGTGATATCTGGCTGATATACTGCCAGTATTTTGGTGCAGCAAGTTTACACGATTTATTGAATGCAATTTTTGGAAACATTGTTGTATCTTGCATTTCATATGCTGCAAGAACAGCAGCAAAATCATCCTCCTCATCCATGATGTAACTCAGTGCTGTGTTCTGCTGTTCATCACTTAATGTCAACCATACATGCGTGTGACTGGAAGTGACCTCTCCTCCCTCTGTTTGTGTTTGCTGCAGCTCAGATTTCTTTTGATGGTCAAGCAGATAAGAGGCAAGATGTTGAAGTGTTGCTATCTCGTCAAACCTTTTCTTGATCTCCTCTCTTACTTCGACCTTGGTAGTTTCATTGGAAGTGAGGTTCAGCCACAGAGTAACACAATCAGATAATGTGTTGTGATCATCCTATAAAGAGAGAATAGAAACTGTAAATATTTAAGAATTTTAAACTAATTTAAAGTATATAAAAAAAATTCATGAATGATTCTGAATATAGTAATATTTTCTGTATAGCTACATGATCAATAGGCTATTTTCATGTTTTGCTGTCTTATCTTCATAAAGTGGAACATTCAGTAACTAGCTAATTAAATTACCTAAACCCACTGCATTCACACTAGTCACTAGGTACCATTGTCCATTGTCATTATTTTAAATGTTTAACTATAATAGGGAGGGTTTCAAGTATGATGAGAGGAATGTAAGGACTGAAAGGCCTGAGGTGCTTGTTATTGGGGACTCAGATTAGGTATATAGATAGGACCAGTGTTGGGCACTAAAGCGTTAATCCGATAACAGTTAATTAACGAAGTTAACTTTTTTTAACGGACTATTAACGGAAGTTAATTTCCATTATCATTATCGGACCAGTTAACTTCCGATAACTCGATACAGTATTCCCTCGAATATCGCGGGGGTTACGTTCCAGAACCCCCCGCGATAGGTGAAAATCCGCGAAGTAGAAACGATATGTTTATTACGTATTTTACGCCTTTATAAACCCTCCCTGCACTCTTATAAACCTTTCCCACGCTCTTATAAACACTTTCTACACTCGGAGTATGAAAGAGACTAACAGTATTTTAAAAAGAAAACATTTGTATATACAGTATTTTTTAATAATTTTACCAACATTAAAATTTCGTATGGGTACTCACCAGCGAAGATACTAAAACTTGAATGATGACGATGAATTAGCTGTGCAGTACTGAATGATGAAGGTGATGACGATGATGAGATGAATGTACTGCACAGCAAAGAAGAGCATTACATCTCTTCTAAATGAATAACACGTGGAAGCGAACTGAGCAAGGCGAGATGCTGAATGCTTCGGTAGGCTGCAGATCGAGATGCGATGAACGCTAAGCCAATCAGCGCCCAGGATACTGAACAGCGTGCTCTGATTGGTCGCGTCTCATCCATCAGCCAATGGTGTGCCGTGTACGGTATCATATAGGCAAAGTAGCTCAAGCAGCACAAGCTTCGCTGGTTTTCCTATCTCGCGGTTCTTTGTCAACTCAATTAGAGTATGTATTTTATTTTGGCTAGAAAAAACCGCGATGTACCGAGTCCGCGAAATGTGAACCGCGATATGGCGAGGGACTACTGTATTTAGTCTGTTAAAGTCCGTTAACTGCGAGGAGTCATTCACGGAAGATCACCGCTCCGCGAATGAATTCAAACCGCCATAACTTCAGTCTGTCAATTCCATCCTCTGCCGCAGTGGAATGGCTCTTCTCTCTCGGCAAGGACATCCTGAGGCCCAAGAGGTCAAGACTGGCAGTTGGGCCTAACTTTGAGAAGTTGGTCTTTCTGAAGGGCAACCAGCACATTGTGTCAGTCTTTAATAAATGTGCCTAAAATTTAATTTTACTTTTCAGTTCCCGCCATAATAATTCTCTGGTAAATTAAAATTTAGTTAATGGTTAGTGGTTACAAGGGTTTCAAAATATGTAATCAGTACATTTTTTATTAAAAATAAAAAAAAAAGTTGCAAAACTTGATAAAAATAGTTAAATACCTATTTATTGTTGGATTTTGCATAAATAAACATTTTCTATGGGTTTTAAAGCTTTTTTCCTTGATTTTTTTAAAATGTTAGTAAAGAAATAGTTATCGTTAACTTCCGGAGGGTTCCAGCACAGGTGAAGCAAAAAATTTTCATTTTGACACCCGACCATCTCAGATCTTGCTTATTTTTGGTGTATAAGGTTTGTGCAAGAAAGCCAGCTGTGAAAGTTTCAGCTTTCTACGACCATTACTTCACGAGTTATGAAGGTCAGAAAAATCAAGGTTAAGGTCAAAATAGCTCAAGGTCAGCATCTTTGGATGCACCTCACACATTCACTAATTATCGTAACCATATGAAACTATATGTTTTTGGACTCAGAATGAGCTGTAGAATCCAAAAACGCAACGAAATCAGCAATAGGAGAACAAATAAAAATGTTCACCCTTTTTTTTAAGGAACGAATTGACCTTTTGACCTTGAAGTTCACACATTTTGGGGAAACATTTCTTTACACAAAATGAAGTTCCATCATTGCACTTTTAATATAAACAATAAAAATGTATCTTATTCACCAACTATACTGTCTTAAAGAATTTTTCAAATTTCTGGCAAAATCGCCATATGTACCGTATATGCATATATGTACTGTTAAAATCTAGAGATATTCATTATTTAAACTACTTAAGCAAAAATAAATATTATTAGAAACGTGATACAAAATCACTTAGATATAAGCTAGGTACCATAGGTATAACTCTGTACTGAATGGACGCATTTCCTGAGCTCTCTGATTTTCCATCTACTTTTATATATTGCTGAGAATTTTACTTTTGGATAGTTTTGAATTTTATATACTTGTGTTTAAATTTACGTTGTTATAGATAAGTAATTGATTTAGTGGTTTTTAGCGATTTAGAAGTTTACATAGCGTGCCGGCTTAATTTAACTTACACCTGTGACGGTGTGGTGGGATTCGGAGTAACCTAATGGCCACACCACGAATAAGAATTTTCTCTTTTGTTTAAGAACTCCACGAAACCAGGCTGCTTACCTTGAAGGGTTGTTGGATGCCCAGACCTCCGATTCCACGACTGCTGGCTCCCACCACCAACAGTTTCTTACTTGCCAGAATAGCTTCCTTCTGTTAGTGGTTCACTATCTCCGGCATCCCCTTCCTAACAGAACTTAAAGTTCCCTTGGCCCAATAACGGTCTTCAGCCTCACAAATCCAGCCTGACTTTAGTTTCCTCTGTTATGTTCTTTATTTTCTCTTGTCAAATTACCCTCTTAAACTATATTTTTTATTATTTATATTTCTACACATGCGCCAATTGGTTCCCTCCACTTCTCAAAACTCGAGTTTTGACACACACACTGACACTTTTAAACATCAGAAGCGTCTCTTTTACTAAATTTGTTTATTCTTCTTTTCATAATGTCATCACTGGCACACTCCATCTCACCCACCTTATTTACCCTCATATAATATAGCACTCCCATCCATACAGCCAACTTTTTCGCATACCTTTTATACTCTTCCACCTCTTTTGACCACTCTCTCACATCTATACCATTATACACATATTCTCTCAACTTGCATATCACCTCATCTCCCTCTTGCATATCTAAAATATCTTCATCTCTCAACACTTCACACTGGTCTTCCACCTCTAACTCAATTGCTCCCACTAACACAGCATCTATACCTGTGCTCGGAAACATTCCCATACTGACCACATGCTCTCCTTCTCTCATTACTGAGCCCTGACCAACATCCACACTCAAGTTCATATTCTCAAGGAAATCAGTCCCCAGTAGAAAATCATCCCAGGGCATTGATTCCCCTTTCAAGACTATGAACTTGTGCTCCCATACCTCTTTACATGCACCTAATACCACCCTCAACTGCACAGCTTCATGTGACGTGACTGTTCCCCCTCCGATACCACGTATTCTCACACCCACTCTTTCTCGGGATACAGGCACATTCTCTTCATCTAAATCACACAACACTCGCTCATTCACCAGACTGATTTGGGCACCTGTATCCACAAGACCCCTGTAGAGCTCAATAGGACCTTCTGGAATCCTTACAGGAACCACAGAAGGGCTGAGCTCTACCTCATCCACACAGTCACGTATCATCCATGGCCCCTCTAACATACCTACTTCCATACAACCTTCTCCCTCTGACTCTCTCTGTGCAGCTCTAACTTCATCCAAAACCCTTTCCAAATTTTCACCTGGCACTATGCTTTTATACCTCTTCCTTTCACTCACCCAATTGTAATGTACACCACTAATACACTGCAAATGCAAAATCAGGGCTCCTTTCTCCTCGATCCTTTCATCTTTATACACAATCGGACAATCATTACCATAATGCACATACACTTCAACACTAAACAATGAGCTGACCACCATGAGGACCTCTTGAAAAGGAAAAACACCCGGGCTCCCCATGGCTTTCAGCTCACGTACATAATTGCGGACCTTACAAACACCCATCCTTTCTGGTTTCTTAATCGCTTCATTCTTAACCAAAGTCCGCAATTCATTCACACTCCCTGGTATTCTCATTTTTAACCCATCCAATTTCAAATCTTTCAACCCATACCATACACTTTCAAGCAAACTGTCGCCACCCCACCTACTTTCATGCAACTTTACTATTCCCACTGGCAAATACTCAGGGTCGACCACCTCTTTCTCGCACCTTTCATTCACCCCAGGTATTCTTGACATCAGGTCAGCCATACAATTCCTCTCCCCTGGCACATACTCAATCTTATAATCAAACTCACTCAACTCGAGCAAAGTTCTAGCAATTCTTCCATCCACAACTTTCATTCTCTCCATATATACCAAGGGCTGATGATCAGTCTTTAAAATAAATTTCATTCCATACAAAAATGACTTGAAAGCTTTCACACAAAACCTCATTGCCGCAAGTTCTCTCTCAATTGTACTGTACTTTCGCTCTGCCTTACTGAATGCTTTAGATACATACCCAATTACTCTCCTTCCTTCCTGTCCTTCCTCTCCCTGTAACTGGCACAAGCACCCGCCCATACAAAATCCACTCGCATCTGTATACAATTCTAGCAAACTCGCTCCTTCACTCAGGTCTGGATAAGCCAACTCCACATCTTTCGCTGCTTCCACTCTCAATTGCTCAAATGCTTCATTCATCTTCTCCGTCCACACCAACTGAGTACTACCTTTCATTCCAGTCACTTCGGTCAGGGGTTTCGAAATCCTAGAGCAGCCTGCTATAAATTTCCTCTGAAACTCTACAAGTCCCAGAAAAGATTTAAGTTCACGAACTGTCCGAGGTTTCAGGAACTCCCTGCTTTTTCCACAGCCAGGAATCATTATATGTTCCGTGCTCTCTCATTCGGACTTACAGCTGCACCTACTGCATTTCAGAGAGCAATGAATCGTGTTCTTGGTAAGTTTGCAAGGGAAAATGTCATCTGTTTTATAGATGACATTTTGATTATGACAGAGACGTTTGAGGAGCACCTGAAGATAATGAGAGAGGTACTGCAAGTGTTGGATGAAGTTGGACTACGAGTGAAACCAAGTAAGTGTGAGTGGTTCAGGGAAAGTGTGGCATTTCTGGGGCACAAGGTGAGTTCGAGTGGTATATGAAAGAGTGGGGAGTATATGGAAAAAGTCAGGGAGTTCCCGAAACCTCGGACAGTTCGTGAACTTAAATCTTTTCTGGGACTTGTAGAGTTTCAGAGGAAATTTATAGCGGGCTGCTCTGGGATTTTGAAACCCCTGACTGAAGTGACTGGAATGAAAGGTAGTACTCAGTTGGTGTGGACGGAGAAGATGAATGAAGCGTTTGAGCAATTGAGAGTGGAAGCAGCGAAAGATGTGGAGTTGGCTTATCCAGACCTGAGTGAAGGAGCGAGTTTGCTAGAATTGTATACAGATGCGAGTGGATTTTGTATGGGCAGGTGCTTGTGCCAGTTACAGGGAGAGGGAGGACAGGAAGGAAGGAGAGTAATTGGGTATGTATCTAAAGCATTCAGTACTTAAGGCAGAGCGAAAGTACAGTACAATTGAGAGAGAACTTGCGGCAATGAGGTTTTATGTGAAAGCTTTCAAGTCATTTTTGTATGGAATGAAATTTATTTTAAAGACTGATCATCAGCCCTTGGTATATATGGAGAGAATGAAAGTTGTGGATGGAAGAATTGCTAGAACTTTGCTTGAGTTGAGCGAGTTTGATTATAAGATTGAGTATGTGCCAGGGGAGAGGAATTGTATGGCTGACCTGATGTCAAGAATACCTGGGGTGAATGAAAGGTGTGAGAAAGAGGTGGTCAACCCTGAGTATTTGCCAGTGGGAATAGTAAAGTTGCATGAAAGTAGGTGGGGTGGCGACAGTTTGCTTGAAAGTGTATGGTATGGGTTGAAAGATTTGAAGTGAAAGAACCATGGGAGCTTGTGGTGGTTGATATTGTGAGTATGCCGAGAATGAGTAGAGGGAAAGTTGGAATATTAGTAGGGGTCGATCACAAGAGTAAGTTTGTGTATGTTGCTGCATTAGAGAATAAAACAAGTGAGCATGTTGCGAGAGTGATGAGAGAGAGTATGTTACCAATGATGCTTGGAAGGCCGCGTAAGTGTTTAACAGATAATGGGCCTGAGTTTAGGGGTGCTAGTTTTGAGAGAATGTTGAGTGAGAATGGGATAGAGCATGTTAGAATAACTCTGTATATGTCTGCTTCGAATGGTTTGGCTGAGCGAACGGTGAAAACGATAAGTGAAATGATGCGTGTATGTACTGAGGAAGGGGCTGAGTAGGATGCTGAGTTGGCAAGAATTGCCTGGTGCTACAATTTGACATACCACTCAGCCATTCAAACTTCCCCAAGAAGGTATGTGTCTACATTTGGAAGGTTTGTGCAAAAGGATATACGATTAAATGAGAATACATGTGATAGATGGAGAGAGGCTGGTGTGCATTTTCGGTCATTTGGTGTTGGTGAGCTTGTTTTGAAAGAGGTGCATGAGGCTGGAAGAAGGAATGAGTATAAGTTGGCGCAAAAGTTTGAGGGTCCATTTGTGGTGAAAAAGGTATGGGAGAATGGGGTAACGTATGTGATTGAGAGGGAGCAAGAGAATGGACAGTGTGAAGAAGTAAGAGCACATCATCGGCAGTTGCGCAAATGGCGAATACCTCCAGAGTACATCGTATGTCACCCAATGTATGATATGTGTGAGAGGATGGAACAAAAGAAAGCGCTAGAAACCAAGAACATGATGGGAATCCAGGATGAATGGATGGATGCAGATCTGGAGTTCTTGATTGTGTCAAAGCGGGCAAAAAGGAAGAAAAAGGTGAGAAGAAAGGGAATGAAAGGCGAGAAAGCCAGGCAGATAGGTGAAGTATATGAGCTGAAGGATTCCTAGTTGGACTCTGGAACAGCCGCAGGTGAGGCAGAGTTAGAATGGGATGTTCGGGACTTTGGTGGTTCATGGTGCCAGCCTGGTCCATCCGGGGAATTCTCGTTTGAGGGTTTTGGGGTCTCAGACCTTGAGGGCCTTTCTTTTCTGGGATTTTCCGAGGGTGGAGGAGAAGAGGAGACGAAGGGAAATCTTCTTCACTCAGAAGTGGAAAGATTGTGTCAGGGAGGGGGCATTAAGAGTGTGGGATTTACAATTCTTGAGAGTGAAAGGGAAAATGTATGTGAGAGAGAAAGGAGTGTAACTGAGCAAAGTATTGTGACCTTAATGGAAAGTGTGAGGGATGAATGGGGAGTAGATAGAGGTGAAGGAAGTATAAATGAAAGAATGAGGAAGAGAATGAATGTGATTGATTTTTGTGAGGAAGTGAGAATGTTATTGCTTGAGATAGAAGAAAATGTGTTGAATAAAAGCTTAGATGTAGAATTAACAAGTAGTATTAGAGAAGATATTAAAAGTAGATGGGTTAGAATGATAGAGAAAGTGCAACAGTGTTTAGGGAGTGGTGATGGTAATGTAGTATAAAGTATTGGCGTAGTGTTCTGTAGGAAAAAGAAATAGTAGTATTATATGATGTGTGAAAGAGTGAGTGGTTGGAAATTCAACCAGGTGGCAGCCTACATTTTGAGGCCAGAAGCTGGGCTGTGCTTGAAGGAGGAAGGTGCCTGGGTGAGTTCCCAGACCTGCTGATACCTGCCTCTGGTGATTTGCTGCTTTGCAGGTTTCAACCTCATTCCTGGTATTGTAAATAACTATTAAAAAATTAAATTGTAGGTATATTTTTTTAGTATAACGTAAATTATTAAAGAGAAAGTAATTGTTAGCCAGCTGTTAGTCCTAAATATTGAATGTTTGAATGTTTACTGTATTTGTTAAATATAAAGATTATTAAATAACTGAATTATAATTTAAATAAATAAATGATTTATAAAGTAAATTTGTAAATATGTTATTCTTATGATAGCCATGTATGTAATTAATGATTTAAAATTGAAAACAATTATTTTTGAAAAAAAAAATAAATAAATAAAAAAAAATAAATAAAAAATATTATATATATATATATATATATATATATATATATATATATATATATATATTTGAAAATTGAAAAAATTATTTTTTGGAAAAAAAAAAGAGGGTATCTATGTAAATAATTTGTTAATAAATATTTTGGTATAAAAATTGTAAGGAAAGGAAGAGAGAACCATATTAGGGTAATATAGTAGGTGTGTAGGCTATATGGCAAGACAGGTGGAAAGGAGCTTGGGGGGGGGGAAGATGTGGAGGGTGAACCCTTTCCCCTTTTAGTTCTCAGCCCTTTCACCCTGGCCTTGATTATTATTATTTATATATTAAATTTCTTTGATTTTTGAATGAAATATTTGTTATAGAAAGGATTTTAATGGTTCTCTCTCTTTCCAGCAAACAAATAATGAATAGGAATGATAACTGTTATAAGAAATTAGAAAGATAGTAGTAAACTATTAAGCATTAAGATAATAAATAATAAACATTAAGTACTAAATTATTAATATTAGCAAACAAATAAATAAAGAAATAATGTTATAAGATATGTTAATGTTAATATTTTAATGAATGAAAAGACTAAACAAGTTATATAAAGAAATGTTAAACTTGTAAACAAGGAATGAGGAATAAAACAGTTATTAAATTAGTATGGGAAAAAGAGTGAGAGTTGGACAGTCGCTTGTTAAACCCTGTTAGTAAATGAATAATAAAGTACTAACAGGGTTTAACAAGCGACTGTCCAACTCACTCTTTTTCCCATACTAATTTAATAAAACTGTTTTATTCCTCATTCCTTGTTTACAAGTTTAACATTTCTTTATATAACTTATTGTTTAGTCTTTTCATTCATTAAAATATTAACATTAACATATCTTATAACATTATTTCTTTATTTATTTGTTTGCTAATATTAATAATTTAGTACTTAATGTTTATTATTTATTATCTTAATGCTTAATAGTTTACTACTATCTTTCTAATTTCTTAAAACAGTTATCATTCCTATTCATTATTTGTTTGCTGGAAAGAGAGAGAGAACCATTAAAATCCTTTCTATAACAAATATTTCATTCAAAAATCAAATAAATTTAATATATAAATAATAATAATCAAGGCCAGGGGGAAAGGGTTCACCCTCCACAACGGTTTAAATTTTTAACTCCGCGATGCGTCGCAGAAAGCGTCGTGTGTTAGGTGTAGGGTTAACCGGTGGTATTCGGAATTTAAGGATTATAACGGCGGTCCAATGGCGATTACTGATAGATCAGTTTGTTTCTTTTGCGAGTTCATGGAGGAATTAGTTGACAAAATGCAGTGTACGTGAGGTAGGGGATAGACTTGCAACGCTTGATGAGGGCAGGGTTAGGGCTACGGTTGATGGAAGCCGAACCAATACTAACGTTGAAGATGTTAGTAATTTGAAGGGTGAGGTGCGTAACTTAGTTTCTAGTTTAGGTAGCTTGTTGGGAAGGTTAGATAGAGTTGAGGAAGAGGTTAAGGTTAGTCCGAGAGTAGTAGATAGCGAGGGATTTAGAGAGGTTAAGGGTGGAGCTAGGCCACGTACGTTAGTGATAGGATAGGCCCCCCCCCCCCCCCCCATTGGAAAGGGACATGAATGAGGGGAAACTATTGTTAAAGGACTCTTTAGTGTGCCACATGGACAAAGAGTTCGTTTTAAACGGAATCCAACCAATAGGAGGAGGGTCTGTCTCCCGGGGCCAGGGTTGACAGAGTTAGAGACGAAGTGGATAGGTTGACGTTGCTTCCGTCACTCAATGTGGTGACGATGGTAGGAGGCAACGACTCGTATAGGCCCGATACGAGAGTGCCTGACCTTTTGGAGAGAGATAGGGGGTTAATTAGGTCCCTGAAGGCGAGGTCAGATAGGTCTTTAGTTCTAGGTATTACCCCTAGGCACGGTTTGGGTCTTAGAATTACGTCCAAAACCATATTTTTGAATAACAAATTAGAAGAGATTTGTGCTGAGGAAAGTGTACCCTTCGTAAAGCTGTGGTCCGAATTCAATGATCCTAGCCTTTTTATAAAAGATGGGGGTGCATTTTAATGAAATAGGTAATGCTAGGCTAGGTAGGTTAATAGACAAAAACGTGCGAAAGCTGTATAGGTCGAAGCCTTCTTTAAACATTGTGGGTCCGGGAAACGCGGGCCCGACGTGATAAATAGTTTAAAACGCGGGCCCGTGGTAAAAAATAACTTAAACGTCTTTTATTGCAACACGCGTAGTATTAGATATAAATTAAATGAATTTAAGGCGGTAATTTATTCCGGCAACTATGATATAGTTGCTATCACTGAAACTTGGTTAAATACCGTGACTCGGGACTTGTTGGGGGAACTTGATATACCGGGTTTTAAACTCTCTACTAATGATAGTGTAGTGAATACTCTTATTTTAGTTTCAAGATAAATGTTAATTTTACCGTCTTGAATTTCGGAATAGCTATAAATTCATTTTAAATTAGTTACCCATCATAATTCAATTGTAAACCACATTAATACTAATTTTATGTATACTGTATTATTTTATTGTATGTAAACATAATTAATTATATATCACAATTGTCAGTTAATTATTTATATTCAAATAATTATTTTAATCTAATACCATGTCCATTTTGCAAATAAATAATAGAAATCCAAGGGTTATATTTTCCATCCTTGGTACTGTCTCAGTTTTGCCTAACGGACTCAATACGGCTAGTGAGATAATCACTGGTTGGCACTTAACCAGCGGCAGTGCTTATGGCTACATCATCCAGGTTAACCTATACCGGATAGATGCGCTACGGTCCCAAGCCGTAGCTTGCCTAGGCCCAACGACGATGACGACGAAAACCAACAATAGGTTACATAGATTTGGAGGTGTTGTTTTGCTGTACATTCGTAATTCCCTTAGGGCTATCGAGGTTAAGTTAGATTTTCCGGCAGCAATTAATGCGATCTGTGTTGAAGTTAGGGCGCGTAGTATTAGTTTTAAATTTGTTGTTGTTTATAGACCTCCCGTTCAACCCCTCGATATAGACACTAGATTTTACTCACTTGGTAATTTTATTGACAATCGGAGTAGTATAATTGTCGGAGACTTTAACTGCCCTAATGTTAATTACGAGAATTATACGGGTAATGAAGAGGGTTTGAGACTGGTTGAGTTTATGGATGATAACTTTTTACGACATAGTTACTGAACCAATGCGTGTGATAAATCTTAGATTTGGGTGATGACGAACGGCGAGAATATAGTTGAAGGTTTAGAAGTAGGCGAGAGTTTAGGATGTAGCGATCATCAAATTCTTAGGTTTAAGTTATTGATAGAAAACACTCAGGAGTAACGTAATAGAAGTCCTGATTTTCGTAGGGCTAATTTTGATAGTTTTGCTGATAGGATGAGAGTAGTGGACTGGGATAACTTATTTATGGGTAATGACACAAATTTGCGTTGGGTGGCGTTTAAAGAAAGTTTTAGGAATATTGAAAGGGAGTTTATTCCTCGTAGGCCCAAGCGCGTTAGAAATCGTGATAGGCCGAAGTGGTGGACTAGGGAAGTAGGGGAGTTCATAAACGAGCATAATAGAGCGTATAGACTTAACAAGCGCAATGGCCAGGTAGCTAATTTTAATAGATATATCAAGCTTAGACATCAGGTTAAAAGATCAGTTAGGAATGCTAAGCGTAATTTAGAGATAGTTATAGCTGCGGATAGTAAACATAATCCAAAAAAGTTTTTTGAATACGTAAATAATCGTAAGCCGGTAAAAGATAACATAGGCCCTCTAGTGGATGTAAATGGCGCTTTGGCTTTTGACGCTCAGGCAATGCCGGGTATTTTCAATAACTTTTTTGCGACAGTTTTTACCGTAGAAGACTTAAATAATGTCCCCGACATTGACGATATTGTTCCATTTAGTAGCGAGACTATTTTGGATGAAATAACTGTTTACGAGGCTGAGATTGCGCATTATATCGATAGGCTAAAAGTTAGCAAGGCTCCAGGCCCTGACGCTTTTTATCCCAGACATTTGAAAGATTTGAAAGACGTTATCGTAGGCCCCTTAGCGAAGATTTTTAACCAGTCACTGGAAACGGGGATTATTCCTGAAGACTTCAAATTAGCTAACGTCACGCCTATTTTTAAAAAAGGCGACCGCGCGGTAGCTAACAATTATAGGCCCATTAGCTTAACGTCAATTGTCGGTAAACTTTTGGAATCCGTAGTTAGGGATCGTATTATCGATCACTTAGAAAGTAGGGGTTTGATAATAGTAGTCAGCCACGGGTTTCGATGCCATAGGTCTTGTTTAACTAATTTGTTAGAATTTTATAACGAAATAGTGCGCGAATACGATAGGCATAGGGCAGCTGACGTTATTTATTTAGATTTTAAAAAGGCATTCGATACAGTTCCGCATAGGAGACTGCGAGGATTAAAGCGCACGGTATACGTGGTCAGGTAGCTAACTGGTTAGAAGAATGGCTTCGTGCTAGGAGACAGAGGGTCGTAGTTAATGGTAGTGAATCGGGGTGGTTAGAGGTAGGTAGCGGTGTCCCACAGGGTTCAGTGTTAGGCCCATTGTTATTCGTAATTTACATTAACGACATAGATGTAGGATTGACTAGTAACATGTCAAAATTCGCGGACGATACTAAAATAGACGGTAAGGTTGTTAATGAGGATGATAGAAATAGGATCCAAGACAATGTAGACAGGATTATGGAGTGGATGGATAAGTGGCAGATGCAATTTAACGTAGATAAATGTAAAGTTTTGCATATAGGTTCTTGCAACAATAATTACGCGTACACGATGGATGATAGGGAGTTAGCGAGCATTGACGAGGAAGTAGATTTAGGCATACGCGTAACTAAAGATTTAAGAACCAGTGCCTGGAGTCTTGCACAAAAGCTAATAGGATGTTTGGCTTCATAGCGCGTAACTTCGAATTTAAATCGAAGGATATTATATTGCCCCTTTACAAGTCCCTAGTCAGGCCTCATTTAGAATATGCCGTTCAGTTTTGGTGCCCGTACTTGCGTGAGGATATTGATAGGTTAGAAAGGGTTCAGTGTCGTGCCATGAAACTTATTCCGTCATTGCGCAATAAGCCTTATGAAGATAGAATTAAAGAGTTAGACTTGTATTCACTCGCTACTAGAAGATTAAGGGGGGAGCTTATTGAAGTTTTCAAAATCGTTAATAACATCGATAACGTAAATTTTGACAAATTGTTCACTTTCGATAATAGTAATACTCGCAATAACGGATTTAAGTTGCGTGGCAGACGTTTCATTACTAATATCGCTAAAAACTTCTTTACGTTTAAAGTAATTGATAAATGGAATAATCTTCCCGCGTCAGTCGTTCATTCTACCAGCGTTAATATGTTTAAGAACCGTCTTGACAGACATTTTAAAAGTATTAACGTTGTTTAAAATTAAAAAAGAAAGTTAACAACAGGAGCTCTGGTGGTGGTGCTCGAGGATGAGTCTGTTGACGATGAATGCCAGCTTGTGATGCCAGCAATAAAAAAAAAAAAAAAAAAAAATTAGACTAACACGAACGTAGATGTAGCTGTAGCGTAAACTAACCCACTTTTTGTTTAACTGTACCTACTTTTTTTTTTTTTCTATCTCCTTCTTTGCATGTCTAACTCTCTTTACTTGCATGTTTGTAGTTTGCATGGTATGACAGTGAGTTAAGACTGTGTTTGCATGGTTTGTAAGCGTTCTTATTTTACTTCTTTTCATCTTTCACCCCTCTCCTATTTCTCCGACTATTTTTCTGACTTGTCGGCAGTGGCTGGCGGATGATGATGGTGAGACTTTTTCCTCTTTTTCTGAATGAATGTTAACCCACGAATGATAGGTGTTGCTCCTTACTTAACCCCTTATTCTCTCTTTCTCTTAACCCCTACTCTTTCCTTTCTCTCGGGCTAGCCTTAGAGTGGATCTTAGGGTCTTTGTTAGCCTTAGCATCTGTAGATCTCTATTTTATTGTGGTCTCCTCCACCCCTACAACCACACCTTTCCACCCTTAGAAATATTTTACTTTTTTTTATAATTACTTTTATTAATAATACATTAATACATATATATATATATATATATATATATATATATAAAATATATAAAAAAGGAGTATCATATTATGTAGACCTGTATTCTATAGATACATATTAAACTAGAGCTCTGTACACTTTCGACTCAGAAACTGTGGCAAACAGGTCTGCATGATTACCCTCAGCTGTTAGCATCTCATGATCATCAAAGGCATACTGAATTATTCTTGAACCTGCTGTCAATGATGGAGCAGTCATTGTCTGGATAATATCAGATGATAACATCCAACATGAGTCAGGACGAGAAGGGAAACTATGTTTAGAACGTCTTCCATGTGGAGACATAAAATTGACCTTATAATCACTAAATTCTTCTGATACTTCAACCACTAATCCAAACCAAATTTTATTATCATAGTTACAAGCTACATATACCCCAACTTGTATATCTTCAGTTGAAATGTGCTTTTGCTCATGTAAATTATCTTTAAACGATGGATGCACAACTGTCATAATTTTTGTAGGACCTGAGGAAATCTCACCAACCTCCAACTGGGTATGACTAATAGGCACAATCTATGAAATCTACGAGTACCTGGGATGGTTACAGAATTTTTATATCTATTTTCCAGGAATTCAGTTGTCTGCTGGACATTTTGTTTCGATAAGAATACAAATTTTGTGCTGGTATCTTTCTCATCCAGAAATTTCATCATGTCAAGTGGTGTCAGAATTTGGTCTTTAAATGTACGTTGAAGACTGGCACGAGCCGTCATTCTTTTTGCTGTGCCTCCGACTCCATCACAAGCACTTTTGCCATGTGAAGTTGCAAAAAAGTGCCATTCAGCATCCAGTCCAAAGTCCTCTTTGTGGTGACACAAATTGGTGAAGTTATATTTATTCTTATACTGCCCTCCGCAACCATCAGTAAAGTAATGAATCTTCCGCAGGCCTGAGCTCTCTTCTTTTATCATGGGGATCAGTTGCTTTAAGAACGCAAAGACAAGGTTTGTACTATGTTTCATGTCATCAGAAATGAAACAATAACTTTTAACTTTAATTTCAATATCATTTTCATTTACTTTATAGTAGAACACAAATGGATGAACTGTTGCCTGACTATTTTCCCAATGGTAACCTTGTGCAGCATCTTGTACAATAAATGAGTAGTTTTCAGAGAAGTCTCCTAGGAGAATACCTTCAGTGACCATCAGATTAGCTTTGTTTTTTTAGGAAACTTGCTTGTGCATCAGCCACATAAGTGTGTCTTGTTAGTGCACAAATTCTAGTTGCCAAAGACTTAATGAAGTTTTCAAGGGATTCACCGATGTTAATAAGGGTTGTCCGATCCGTGGAAGTCCACTGCTTGTATGTAATTATGGTGCCGACTGCATCCTGAACAGATTCCAATCCTTCAAGGAATGCAATAACACCTTCTCCTGGACACAATGCACATTTTTGTAGCATACACACTTCCTTTTCACTGTCACAAACTGCATAGAGAATGAGGTCTTTATATGATAGTTGTTTTTCCCCCAAAGCTGATAGCTGAAGTTTGGGATTTTGGTGGTAGGTACAGACACACACAGTGTGTGTTCCTCCAGCTCCTGCCAAGACACACCACTTGGGTCTCAATGCAGCAAATGATGAGAAACCTATTTTTGGATTAGTGTCATTTGCCTTGAAAACAGCGAAAATCTCACGTAAATTACCAAGCACCAATCGTTTCTGCTGTAGTTGCTTCTCTCCTTCATGATTCCTAATTGATAGACAATCCTTCTTGCCTGGACATATTCTGCTTATTTCATCTGATTCATAGAAAGTGCACACTGCTTCCTTCTCTTTCTTTGTTATAACCCGACCTTTGCTAATATGTGGAACTTCTGGTAATATGCCATGTTCTTTCTTTATTTTGCGGCTGGTTGAAACCATTCTTGTAGATGCATTGAAGAAAGATGCTGTTCTGTGTATGGTGAGTGTTAGTATTTGAATCTTCCTCTTGTAGTCAGTCGTCTCACTGAAGGCATTCTTGAGTGCTTGCATCACTCCTGCATGCCTGCGAAAATGATATACATGTTTGAGTAAATTTATATGCAAACATATGATCTATATATAGGCTTAGTATACTTTAATGAAGGTACTACAGATATATATACAGTACTCACAAATTATTGTCATCCATTTTAGATTGCTTTTCTTCACTTTCTTGTGTAAAACTTGTCATATGAAGTTTCTAGCTTTCTCTTCAGGGATGTTGATGCCATTTCAAATTTTGTTTCAGCCTTTGAAGATCTCCCTTTTCGTGACAGACCCTCTGAAAAACAAATAAAATAAATTGTTATAACTTTTTTTAATCAACTGTAGGCCTATAGATGTACATGCATGACTCCAGATTTGAAAAAATTTACTGGAGCACAGCTCTGAATTTACTTTTTTTCCCCTTACACCACTAGATAGGTTAATGATAGTAAACTCTTGAATTGATGACATACCAATTACAAATTGTTTTAGCTAAACATAATAATACAATAATGTACAGTTTATAACTCACCTTAAGTTTATTTATTCATTGCAGCAGCAACAGTGGACGATGTTAGACCTTGCATGTAGGCATTTGTTGTGAATTTACCGCCATGTATGCTTGGCCACTGATCAATGGCTTTCTGTGTGATCATTACAGCAGATCTAGTGCCTGGAGCTGGACCCTCCTTCACAATTCTGCACAGCTTAGTCAAATGAGATGGCTTAATGGATCCTTTGTGTTCAAGAATGGAGAATGTCCCTTCAGCTGGTGCTTCACTCCAGGCAGTTGATCCATCTTTATCAAAATGCTTTAATCTCTGTGATTCCTTTCCACAGCTGTTCTATATATTCTGTCAGCCAATTTATCACTGAGTCTTTTGTAAAACTACTATCAGATCTGGTTCTGGATGGTCTAGCAACTTCAGCAACCTGGTAGTAATCAGAACGTTTCTTGATGTATTTGTAAACTTCATTTAGGATGTAATCCTCAGCTGTTAGTTCCTTTTGCTGCCCTGTGGTATCGTACTTAAATTCAGAAACTACATCATTTGCATTTCCTCCATTAGCTAATTTGGAAATTGTTTCCATCACTCTTAACATAACAGTTTTCCCTCCTTCTTTATAAAATATATTTTCTACAAATTCTGCACTGACTGTGGTTTTTTGAGCTACTTGCAACATAATCTTTGTTACATAGGAAATCAATACATAGAACTTGGCACTAATTTCTTTCTCTTGTGGATGATCAAAAAACACACAATTTTCCACATCTGTCAAATTGATCAAATTCGTAATTAACCATGCGAGTATAAGATTTGAGTTTTGGTCTCTTAAAACCAATGATATTGTCAAGAACCATATTGGTATAGTCAAGGCCTGATCTCAGATTTGAAGAGTGATTCTGAATAAAGTCTAAAAGCTCACTTAGTTTACAAATTTTTTTCAATGCATCAACGTGGGCTCTGTTCACAAGATGCATTAAGTCCCATCGAAATTTGAAATTTTCTCCAAACAACTTTTTCATTTCATTTTTAAATGGCTCGTTGTCCTTACAAAAAGCCCCATCTCCAACCATTCCAGATACCTTGGATTTAATTGCTTCTTCAGATAGTTTCAAGTGATTAGGAGACTTCAACACATCAAAAATTTCATTGGCCAAATAAACTCCTGATTTGCTGCGTACTAAATTTATCCCAGCAAGTTTTACAGTCTTATCTTCTTCACTCATAACTAATACAACTAGCATGCTTAATCCCAAAATTGTTCCAATGTCAGCTGTTATTGTTACTGAAGTTTGTTCTAAGAACCACTTTACAGTTTGTTCTTTAAGTTGATTATCTAATAGCTCACAAATTGTCTTGCACGCATGTGTGCTATGATTCAAATTTCCAACCTCACAACCTGACCTATGTAATACAGCTAGAAGTACTGGATATAGAGCCCATGCAGTGTTTGTTTTCATTATGTAGTATAAGATGTTGCCACATAAGTCTTCTATGCGTTTAGTAGTATTCCGAGAAGATGTTTTCATCACTTCATAAACAGCAGCTCTTTGATGATGCTGAAGTTTAATTAAATGTCTCTACAGGTGGGTTTTCAGATTTCTAAACCATCTCTCTTGATTTTCTCCTTGTTTGCATACATAGGTTAAATCTTTAACATTGAAGTAACCTTTTATGTTAGAATGTTTGTCTGAAGCACATGCTTTCGGGTCTGTGCAAGCTATGCAATATAATGTAAACATTTTATCATCAGAAGCATCATCAATATCATCTTGATTATCATCATCTTCATCCTCAACAGCTATATCTACATCAGGCATATTAGTGTCACTATTTGCAATGTTTTCCATTATATCACTTGGTACTGAAAATGAATCATCAGCATGCCCTAGATCCTTCTTTTCCACCAATTTGAATGTAGATTTGATCAAATCATTGTTCAGGATTTCTTGTATTGATTTACACGCTTAAATGGGCTATGGAAATGTCAAATTTGTTGCTTTTTGCTTTATTAGATTTGGATGCAACACTTGAACTTGAATGCATATTTTGACTTCTCTTTATTAACCACAATAGCTTGGTGAGTTTCTTTTGTTAGGCGCAAAATTGCATTCAATGTCTTCTGGATTTGGGAATTTTCAAATTCCTCTAAAGCAGTTTTGTTAGTCTGATGCGCAGATTCCTCACTTACCTTTTGTTTCTTAGGTGGAGGAGAAGCACTTTCTTCAGTCTGTGAAACATCTAGTGAAAAAGTTTCATTTTCTAGATTAGCAGTTGATGAAGTTGGTTCATTTTTCTGAGGTCTAGCACTAGCACATTTTGTGAACAAACTAAATGACTGCTTTGCTGCTGTATCTCTTTGCTGCACTTCATCCTGGTATTTCTTTACTGCAATATCTAAGCTGTGGGCCCAAACTCTGGGACCTCTTGTAAAGTAACAAATATTTTTTTTGGAATTAAAATGTTCCTCCCAGTTTTGCTTCTTTGAATATTTGTTCTTGCATTGACCACAAAAGTAACCCCTTTTAACACCCTCACTTTTCTCTCCAACTTCATCAATATTAGGATCCATTATTGATTATTGACTACTTGAAAAAATACAAAATAAGTAAAAGTTAGTAAATATAGTATTGTAAAAGTGAGTAAAAGTAAGTAAATATAGTACAATGAAAGTAAGTAAAAGTAAGTGCTTTAAACTTAGTAAAAGTAAGGAAGAGTAAGTAAAAGTAGGTAAGTTAAAGTAAGTAAAAGTAAGTTTAAACTTAACTAAACTTTTCAATTCTAGAGTCATGGTGGATTACTTAAAACTGCACAAGTAATTATCTGGCCAATTTATCAAACCTGGCTGAGATCAATGGAACATAGTCCAATCCTGATAATTTTATATTAAAAAAATAAACGTTTTAATAAAATTTTAATTATCAAAATATTGAAGCTTAACAAAAAATAAAAATAATTGTTAAATATGGAATTACCAACTAAACTTAAAATAACTAAATTTGTAATTTAAAAAAATTGGTTTGTACAAGAACGTATACGCAAAAAAATTGCATAATGTCTAGCGGATGAACAAAACCCAAACCCAAATTTACTTTTTTTCATGGTCAAATTTACTGGAACAATGCTCCCAAGATCCCAGGAATGGAGTCGTGTGTACATGTACATTACATATGAATTTGGTAAATACTGTATATATAATCATAACTGTATTGATCTTCATTATATAAATTGATATGCATACATCTGAATTTGTCAAATATATAAAGGTTGTAATGTTCATACATGTAGTTATATATATTGATGTTTTGTTGATATAATATCTACATAAATTAACACTTTAAAAATACTTAAACTTACTTGTCTTCACTGGTGTCACATTCAGCATTGGAAGAATTGTGTCTAAATCTCCTTGGAAATCTTCAAACATTATTTCAGTAGTGCACCCATAGGCAGAGGAACGTTTTTCTGTGGCAGTGGCATCAGTGTCTGAGTTCGAATCTGAGACAATATCAGACTTTTTTGTCTTCAGCTTTGATTTTATTGATATCATTAACACAATTTTTACAAATGTAATCTCCATATATTAATCCGTGAATTCCTTGCAGTGTATTACGGACTGGCACAAGTGCTTTTTCGATCTTCTTCTTATGTTTTCTAAGAGGATCAGCACACACTTTTCTACCCATCTTGTTTATCTGTAAGAAAGGCATAAAATAAGTAATTAATTTATGTTCACAAAATATATTATTTAACAGTACAGTACATATATGCATATACATATGGTGATTTTGCCAGAAATTTGAAAAATAGCCAATTTGAAAAATTCTTTAAGACAGTATAGATGGTGAATAAGATACATTTTTATTGTTTATATTAAAAGTGCAATGGTGGAACTTCATTTTGTATAAAGAAATGTTTCCCCAAAATGTGTGAACTTCAAGGTCAAAGGGTCAATTCGTTCCTTGAAAAAGGGTGAACATTTTTATTTGTTCTCCTATTGCTGTTTTCGTTGCATTTTTGGATTCTACAGCTCATTCCGAGTCCAAAAACATATAGTTTCATATGGTTACGATAATTAGTGAATGTGTGAGGTGCATCCAAAGATGCTGACCTTGAGCTATTTTGACCTTAACCTTGATTTTTCTGACCTTCATAACTCGTGAAGTAATGGTCATAGAAAGCTGAAACTTTCACAGCTCGCTTTCTTGCACAAACTTACCTTATACACCAAAAATAAGCAAGATCTGAGATGGTCAGGTGTTAAGCACTGATTCACCTGTGCTGGAACCCCTCTTCCGTTAACTTTGTAGTAAAATTATCGGATTATCGTTATTGGAGTTAAAAATTAGGGTTAACGGATTATCATTATCGAAGTTAACTTTTTGTTTAACGGTGCCCACCACTGGATAGGACTTACTGTGCAAATGATGGTAAGAGAAGGTCAAAAGTGTGTGTGCCTGGAGCTGGAGTAAATGTTGTTCATGAAAGATTTGGTAGGTTGATGCAAGAGACAGAGATGCAGTGGTGGTTGTGCATGCAGGTGTAAATGATGTGAGGAAAATATGGAATGAAGAGTTGGTTGGGAGGTATAGGAGAATGGTTCAGAGTATGAAAGATAGTTGCCGAAAGTGTGTGTTGTTTGGTCCATTATTGTTTATAGTATATTTGAATGATTTAGAGAGAGGCATTAATGCTAAAATATCAAAGTCTGCGGATGATACTAAACTGGCTGCACTTAAATTAACTTACTTGAAATGCATTCAAAGTCTTGGATATTTCATCTAATTGAAGCAACATGTTTTTTGCTTCTAGCAGAACCAGTCTTATCAATATTCTTCATGATGTTTGGAGCAATTTCATCACCATGCATATCTTGTATGTCCACATATTTCTGGTGGTTGTTTACAAAAGTCTGTAAACATGCACGTTGGCTAGTCCACCTGGTAAAAACAGGAATTACATGATAAATATAAGACATAGGAAATAAGTAAAATAATAATATACCGTAATAATAATATATACTTCAGATACTTTCAATTGTAATTGCAATTTGCAGCAAGCTCTGTTTAAAGTGAAAATTGATTTTATGAAATATAATAAGTTATTCATGAAAGTTTTATTTTCTATTATAAATTATTAAAATCAAAATTGAAGTATAAGTGTCAAATACTAAATTTTACCTGGTGTTATTTGGTAGCTGTGGTAGGACACCTCCCATTTCCTTCAGCCAGGCAGCTGGATGGTGGTGATCACGGAAATACTTCTGTATGTCCTTGATAACTGCAAGGATTGGAGTTGGAGTAGCCATGCTCTCAATTAGGTTCAGGTAATGAGCACTGCAACCGTAAGCAATAAATTCAGGTTGCCATTCGATAAGCAGCTGTAACAAAGTTTGCAAGGCATTAGAGACATTATGCAATGTAATTTGTAAATTAGATACAGAAAATCAGCATTTCTTTAAAGTTATATTTCAAAAAATTATTCTATAATTTTCATTTATAAAATTATAGACTGTTAGGAATTAGGATAGTAAATTGATAATTATAGTTGGTGACAGATTCAGGCAGAAATAGAAAAATATTTTTAAATATGAATGCAGTCATATTTCTAAACTGACTTACCTTACGGACTAGCTTCATCTTGGCTTCATTATCAGAAACAAATCCAACAATAATAGCTCCATATTCATTTTCTGCATTTATTATACTCTGCTTGGCAAGAGTGAAACAGTACTCAGCTGTTTTCTTTTCAGGTCCTGCATAGACACTATCCAAGGGGAATGATTTCCCATCAGAGTGAATGACTGTGGCTACAATGGGCTCATTGTGGACATTAGACCAGCCATCTTGTGACACAACACATAATTTATTTTTCAGCAGAATTTTCATGTCTTCATTAACCTTTAAATTGGCTTCATCAAGAAGAGATCCTGCCAGCTGTTTTTGAGAGAGTACTTTTCTGTGCAACAAGCCATCTCTTGTTTCCTCCAGAGCTTCATGAAAAGTTTCATCATCGGCAGCGCAAAATGCAATATGGTTCTGAAAATACATAAATATATTTTTCAATATTTTTATTGTTACATAACAATAGCAAATAGCTATTCTATTAACCCTCTGGCCTCGGGGTTGGTTGGTGTGGCTGGTCACCCCAGGGCCCCCACATGGGGTAAAACCAGAAAAATCAACTACGCATTAGGGATTTTGGGGTCATTGGCTCATTGTGACAACCCTTTCATCGCACCAAACTTTGGCTAAAAATTATAGGCCTAATCTAATGAAAGACATGTCTATCTTACTTGTGCGGATAAATAAACAATAAACAAGTAATTGCAAATAAAGAAACATACTGTACGATACTTAGAGAGATACATACTATATCTCTGAGGCAGGTGCTAGGCACGTAGGATAGGGGGTGGGGTGTTTACACTATCTGGCTAGTGTCCATATAGGCATGGTTCAAGATCATTCTCTCTCTCTGTGTGTGACCAATATAAGGACACCCGAGACGCGCCACTGGGCAACTTTGTGACATTATCTTATGGCACCCGAGGTGTAAGGGTTAAAGAACCATATTATTTAGTAAGTACTGGTATTAGATACAAAACATTTAAAAAAAAGAAAATAATTAGTGTAGGGCTCGGAGGCTCCTGGGACCTGGGCTAACTTATTTGAATGTTTGGTGATGTTTGCTTAAGATGAAAAGTTTGAAAGTAAATTTTTATATATAACTTGTCAGATGGTTTTTAAATAAGTAATTTACTTTATTTAGAGAGAATTGAAAACCATAAACAGACAACAATTCAACATACCTTGTAAAAAAATTTGCCCAAGCATTTTGAATTCTCTTAAATTTCTCATCTGAAGTTCTCTGAACAAATGCACTAATAGGAGTATTAGCTCTCTCTCCTTTTTGACTTTGAATCTTTTTTCTTGGTGTTGGACCTGCTGGCCATACTGCATTGTTCTGGTGCTTTTCTTTTCAGAGGAGTAGAATTAATTGGCCAGTCCATACATTTTCTACGAGATGGACCAGGAACACTTGGATCTTCATCAATAGATTTAGATTGATTCAAAATTACAGATATTTCCATAATATCGGTATCAGTTACAGAATCATCAGACATCAATGATGCTCTAGAGGAGCATCTCCTTACTGATGGTGATGGGTCATCGGGTTTGAGTATGGGTTGTGTGGTGGCAAGTGCTTCATTTGTTGCACTTACTTGTGTTAGAGTTGCTGTCTCCAATGTTGTTGCATTTATGTTTGAAGAAACAGTAATCGCAGGCACTGTAAATACATGGATGATTGAGAATCATGAGACGATGTAGTGGCTATGAAGGTCTGTTGAGTTCCACTAGGAATTCCCAATTCTTCAGAAGCTGCATGGTCTACACTTCCCATTGCACCAGCACAACCACTGCTACTAGTACTAGCAGCTGATGTTCAAATTCATTAGCAGTTTCATATTTATAATCACATCATTTTTGATGTTCCTTCACACGATCAATTTGTTTGGATACAATTGCTAGATATTTAATGCAATGTACTTTCGACTTTGATATCTCTTGGAAACAAGACCATGCTGGATTTTTTGGCTGACCACCAAGTGGCCATTTTGTTTGCTTTAAATTTGGTCTATTTGACATTTCGACAAACAATAATAAAACAATTAGATATTAAGAATTTAAGATATATACCATTAGCTTCTGAAAAAAAGACATAAATAATAAATTTAAATGTTGCTAATATGAATATCAATGGTAGGGTGCAGTAGTATTACTGCTTTTTAACAGAACTTTCAGCTTTCACAAGCGCACATATCACATGGTATGATCATAACCGCAGTCAGTCACCACACACAATCACACATACGAGAGCAACTGTATGTAACAGTGTCTGAGCTCTGTGCATTAACCTTTTGGAGTTGGACTGATGCGCACCAAGCCACCAACACAAGTGGTTGGTGCCCTCACCGCACAAGGTGACATACACAACTGGGTAATTCTACGAGAAATAGACAACCTCTTCAAAATTCATGAGGGTTGGTTTAGGTCCAAATTACAAATTTCTGAATTTTTTTGAAAATTGGTCAAGTTGGTCAAATTTTATGGCGACCAAATTTTGGTCAAATGAAAAAACTAATAATTTTCAAACGTAAATATCTCTGCTCCTAATTGTGGTAGTGTAGTAAGTCTTAAATGATAAAATATGTAAAATTAACTGTAGTTTCTAAATATGTATCATCATCTAAAAATGTTCTTTCATTTGGGGGCACTTTTTTTTCTTTACAGCAAAAACAAGAATTCCAATTACCACATTTACAAGAAGCAATATCAAATAGTTGTTCCGAATGTTCCTGAAATGACTTCAATTTACTTTTGTAACTTTCAGAATTCCTTTTTAGTTTACCTGTTTTAAGTAAGGTCTTGTACTTATTATGATAGTTTTTGAGCATATCATGTATTCTTTTCCTTGATAAAGTTGGGATTGAAGCTGTGAGCCATATCTCTTGAAGTTTGGAAATGATGTCATTGGCAATAATCTGGAATGGAGGATCTTGGCCTGTCGTTTTTCTGTTGTTCCGGTGCCAGAGATAAGCTCTTAGCACATCTCCATAAGTAGGTAGAGCATTATTAACAAAATCTGCTGGTTGACTGATGCTATGGCATTTTGCTAACGTTCTGGTTACTTTTGAAGGTTTCTTTTCAGACATTATAAATCTATTTACGAATTTACCAACTAACTGTGGGTAAATGGTGATATACCACGGTTGATGAACAAGTTATAACACAACCTCTCGCCACACGTGACACACAACAACTGACAACGTCGCTTCCTTTCCCAGCTTATATACGGTAGGGAACGGGGGATGTAGCAGTGTGCAGTGTGCATTTTATATAATGTTCATTGTTCAATGACTGCTATTAATTTATTCAAGCCTATAATAGTGTTCTCAGGGTTGTTTGCACAGAAATATACCGGAATTAACATTTGTATAACATCTTGTTAAAACTTGCTTTAAATCAATATTTTGGATATTTTAACGGCTAAGACGCCACCGGAAGTTATTAACAGATTGTGCTGAAATTTTTATTGTTTATTTTGTAAGTCTTTAAAACCATTTTCCAATCTACCCTGTTGAAAAATACTCACAAATATAATTATGAATATTTTTTTCAAATATCGTATTTTTGTGTGTTTTTAGACCTATTTTTCAATTTTTAAGGACTCGCTGCCACCGGAAGGTATTGACGTAGATCAAAAAAATTTTACACACTTATTTTCTCTCCAAATCGCAACTTTTCCGCACTACCCCCAATCAAATATTGAAAAAAGTGTAAAAACGAGCTGCCCTAGTGCACAGTCAGTCGAAATAAGAGAGCTCATTAGAGTTTCTGCTTCGGATCAAGAACATAATACTGTCTCTCAACACGAAATTGAAACAGGCTCTTTTGTGGGTTGTATGTATGAAAATAAACTATGGCTCGGATTAGTCCAGTCCTTTGACTGTGAATATGATGATTTTCTGATAAAATTTCTCCATCCTTCGGGCGTATGTCCCTCATATATTTTTCCTGGGCAAGATGATGTTTGTCACGTTCCAACAGAAAATATATTTGGGAGTATTGAAGCAAGTTTACGAGGAGGAACAAGAATACAATACATTTTTCCGCTTCAAGAATTAAATAACTTTTCAAAGAAGATAAAATAAATTCTGTCGAATGTATACTATTTAAGATTGTCTATATAATATTTCTAAAATTTTTATCTAAGATTTGTGTATCTACTTCATAGTTATAAAAATCTTTTCATTCTTTTTTCTTATTATTATATTATTAGTGTCTAAAATTTGGATTCACTGGATGAGAATACTGTCTCTTAATTCATTCTCAAAGTCTTGTGTACGTGTAGTATTAGGAAGAGTATTTTATACTCTGATAAGCGCTTTATAAATTAAACATTATTATTGTCAATATATTCTGTCCCTAAATATAAGAGAGGTTATGTATGTACATTGTACATATACCGTATTTTAAAAGATTTTTCTCCTTTGGTTTATCTACATGTATTTTTTATGATTTGAAAGTTGTCTTTTTTTGGACCAACAAGTCTGTAATAAATCTTCGTCGTCTGAAAAAAATTTTTATTACTTAATTTCAAACTCAGTTTTGAGCCGTATAATAAACTATAAGCTGACTTTTTATTACTTATTATGGTGTACATACATCAAATAAACATTTTTTTATTCTTGGTCTTTTTTTCGAAAAATGATATCTTCGCTACCAAATCGCAAAAAAAAAAATAATAATTTCCAAAAAATCATAATTTTATTTTTACCCTAAAAAAATGAAACATATTTAGAAACTACAGTTAATTTTACATATTTTATCATTTAAGACATTATGCTACCACAATTAGCAGCTGAGATATTTACGTTGGAAAATTGTTGGTTTTTTTCATTTGACCAAAATTTGGTCAAGCCATAAAATTTGACCAACTTGACCAATTTTCAAAAAAATTCAGATTTTTGTAATTTGAACCAAAACCAACCCTCACACCAAGTTTCATGAATTTTGGAGATGGTGGAGTGTACATTTGGCACTTTCATTTGTCTATTTGTCCTTTAATTACCCAACTGCACTCTACGTCTCTACCAGTGATAAGATGAAACTGAGCTCCACACACTGCACAAGGTAAAGGTTGCTGCTTGCTGAGTTCTGACGTGGTTCCAACGTGGTCATGTCACAACTGTTATGAACCAACCTTGGTCATATTTATTTAATAGATAGTTAACCTTAATTTGATAATTTTTTCTAATATATTCAAATGAAAACACTACTTAAACACTACTTATAAATAATACTATACTGTTTATATATATAGTTATTTTATGTTCTATAATGGTTTATAGGGTTTTACCAAGGTAATTTTTGACAGACTGATAAAACCTGTTAAAAGTATCAAAAGGTTTTACCCAACCAACCCTGAATTTTTGACCAGTGAAATCAGCACCTGGAAGAACCCCATATGTCAATTTTCATCAAAATCCGAGTCAGAGTGGTGTCATGTATTGGGTGATCTCTCTTGGAATGCCCCGAAAGTGAATATTCTAATAGTTTATTATTTGTACAGTTTCTCATAGAATGTTTTCCAGGCTGTTCTAAATCTTTCTTTTCCTTCATCTACCTGAATACCTTTCCTCTTGCACCCACTTGTTCACATTTCACAACTACTATTGGCACACTGTTTGCTTTCCATTGCTTGAATGCACTGTGGTGGTCCTGCTCTTCCTGCTTGATGGGTCTTTGGATGGTCTTTGCGTGCTTGCTGTCTAGTGTACTGCTTGGAAACTGGTTCTTGAACAGCACCTCTCACCTACCAGTCTGCTCTATCTGCCTTAACAGTGGCCAGCCAGCAGGATTGGATTCCTACTATAGGAAGAACTGTTTCCAGTTAAATCCAGGTTGGTTCTCTAGTTTTCCCACAATATCGTGGATCCAGGATGAGGCTGAGTGGCAGAGGGCTCTACTCATGATTCAGGATGAGGCTGAGCAGCAGCCAAATAACAAATATTTGTTTCAACTAAATCATTACAATTTCAGAGACTGTAGGTCTTGATAAATTTTACTTTATTGAAGGAAAAATTTGCCATAATAGTTCATATTCATGTTTATTTTCTAAAGTTTGGAGTAGATTTAGTTCATTTTTCAGTTCTTTGTTCACACAATATGTTCATTGCCACTGTAATAGAAAAGTAATAGACTATTATCTATTACTTTGCCTTCTTTTACTATTACAGCCAAAAAATTATGATCTGTTACTATAACTATTACTTAAAAAATCCTGTAATAGTCTCTTATTATTACCATTACCTCATGTCTGGTTTTAACCTCACATTTTCTCTTTTTTTTTTTTTTTTCAAAGCCCTGCCCACTTTTGTTGAGGATTCAGTATTCTAAGGGAAAGAAGGGGTAACACCAGAAAAACACATTTGCACAGGAAATGAATATCACCATTGAAAAGAGAGAAAAACTGATATAGAAAAACATGGATTTGTCTGAACCCAGGAGTGGTCCTTTTCTGTATAATTACTGAAAGCTTATCTGAGGCACTAACTATTTTGTTTGCTAGATCTATTAATTATGCAGAGGTACCAGATGAATGGAAAAAAGCAAATGTGTAGTACACATTTACAAAAAGGGTAGAGTCAATTGGGCCGAAATTTTTTTTCTATAAACTTTGCTCTGCTAGCATTGTTAGTATTGAAACAATTTGAGGGGTTCATGTAACACAGTACAAATATGGCCATAAAATGACATGACATATTAAATTTTTTACAAAATCAACATTACAAGGAATATATAAAAAAAGTGGATTTTTATTTACCCATGAAAGGGGTCAAAATGAACAAGGCTTGGGGTAAAAAAAAATCAGAAATTCTGCTAATTGGTAAATATATATAAAATGTATATATGATATGTGGGTATGAAAACATTTGAATATACTTAAAATAAACTTCTTTGACCTAACAGGAATGAAATGTATTTATTTTCTTATATCAGACATTGAATGCATATTAAAATATATACAGGCAGTGACCACTTTATGAATGTTTGCTTTACAAAAATTTGCAATTATGAATGACCCTAATTTACACCAATGATTCAATGCAAACATGTCCGAATGATATTGCATGCTACAAGGAGATTTTGAGAGAGAGGAGAAATGAGGCCAGACAAACTTCTATGGACTCCTTCAGGAAGCCCATGAGTGAACCTCGCACTCCAGCAAAGAGCACACTTCTTTTAGAAGTCCATCTAAGTCATCTTCAAATTAATGTCTAAAACTAGCTTTCATGTCTTTTAATATTAATTATTTTTAATATTTGTATGCTTATTCCTCCTCTAAAATGCAAAGCTTGTCTATTTTTGTGAATTTTTAGGTCTTGGAAACTGAATCAGGAACAAATTGATCTGTATTACACTAATTCTTATGGAAAAATTATTCGCTTTATGAATTTTTGCTTTATGAATTATTTCTAAGGAACCAAAGTGAAAGTGGCAACACCTCTGTTATGCTCCAAGTTTTTTTTACAAATTGTTGAAGTATTATATTATTAATTCTGTAGATTTGGCTTTGTTGCAATTATTAAAGTACAAATAGCTCCATTCTGAAGTCTTAAGCTTAATTTAACTCGGTATTTAGAAAGATCTAGGGGGTTCATTCAGTGCAATCCCAGTTTTGGCCTGATTAACCTCCCATTAGCTTATTCTACCCAGGGGATAGCCTAACTTAGACCATAAAGCTTTTAACTGAGTTAAAGAATAGTATTTAAGATGACTTTAGACTGTGGCTGTAAGGTTTGTAAGAACTAGGAATACCTTTAGTTAAAGCTGCTCTAGATGCTACAAGCAATATTCATAAGCTTCAGTTAAAATATTTTGTCACAAAGAAGTCAGAGGTTTTTCAAAATACTTGCTCTTCCTTTTTCATTCCTCTTACAAAATCTGAGTCCTGGGAATATAATGATGAATTCAAAGAAGCTCAGAAGGTTGCCAAAAGCTTAACTGGAGTGAATGATGTGGCTGAATGGGATGTTAAGTTGGTTCAAGATGACTACAAAACAGACAAAGAGTGAAGATCAGAAACATTATCTATTACAAGTTGTTCGTGATCACTGCACTCATTATCTAAAGGCAAAAAAATCTTATGTTAAGCCAGTAAAAAATGGATGTAAATCTCTTCTGTGCATTTTAAAATTAAAAATGTCAATTATTTTAAAATATTAATCCGAATTATGATAAATGGTATTAGTGTAAAATGTTTTAGTGTAAAATGTTTAAAGAAACAACTTTAACTTTGCACATGCGAACCTGAAAAAAGTAAATAAGTTATACTGGACTCACCAATCCAGGCCCAAACCAAAATAACAATAAACAAATAAACCTGAAAATCTGAAATTTAAATTTAACAAAAGGAAACTAATAAATAAGCTTGACACCTGGAAACAAAACACAACAGCTTGTAAGCTGTTGATAAACTATTGAGCTTATCACAGGTCTTTGTTATAGTTTTTGACTAAACCTAGTTAGTCAGTTAAAATTAACCAAATAAACTTTAAATATACTGTAACACTAAATTGACTTAAAACTTGGAAACTTTGAAAGCACTGAACACTGGCAAGCCAAGACCAAATCAGATAACTGAAAAACTGGAATCCCAAATTTCCAAGTTTGTTAGAAAATCTGATGTTGCTCATTTCCATTTTATGGTTTAATATTTCTAGTTAAATTTGATGTTTTATATTTTTTAAAGAAATTTAGAAATTGATGAGCTGAAATATTTTGAATATTACTTCATATTTTAAATAATACTAACCCCCCCCAAAGGACAAAAGTAGTTCTCTTTAATGGGATTCTTGCTGCTAGGTATAGGGTTTAATCTGATTTGCTAGTGTCCTTAAAGAGTTTAATTATTTGTTTCTGGCATTTTAAGGCTGCCTGTCATCTAGGTCTTTGAAAGTTTTGAACTTTAACTTGGATGTTAGAATTTGAAGCTGATCCAACATTCCAAACAGAATCCCGCTGGGAATCCTGCGAAGGGTCCGAATCCTGAACAGAACTTTTCAAAGTGTTGGGTGAATCATCTGATTTTTGAGACTCTGAATGGGTGACTGAGATTTCTAGAGGGTACAAAAGACAAATGGGATAATTTACCACCTGCCCATCTCCTCTTTTGTACTTTATTATCCTGACCAAAGAAAAGTTGTAAAACTCTTCCTATTTGCCAGAATGGTCTAATCTTAGCAGGATTTTTGACTAAAATGACATCCCCAAATTTGATACGATTAACCCAACTGGACTGGAAAAGATCCCAACTGTGTTCACAAAGGCTCAACAAATAGGATTCATACCAAAGAGTACTGAAATGCTTGAACTTTTTTCTGCAAATTTTGAAACTATGCATTTAGTTGTGAAGGTTGGTCCAGTGTCCACAAAGGATCATCAGAACAGTCATCAGGGACTTTGAGTGCCAAACTAGAATTGGTGTGAAGCTTGAGAAAGGAATTAGAAGTTAGTGGGCAAAGATCTTTGTCAGAGGCCATATAAGTCAAAGGTCTTGAGTTGATTGCATTTTGAATGCTCGAAAGTAAAGTGAGCAAATCCAAGTAATTTAGTTTAGACCTACCTATAGTCTTATATATGCAGCTCTTTATGACCCTGATAAGTGTCTCCCACGCGGATCCCATCCATGCAGAATATACAGGCAATTTGACATGTTTAATATTATTGCTACGCATATGCTCTTGAAACTCGCTAGAGTTCAGAGATTCATGTAAAAACTTACCACCCACTTTAAAGGTGGAAGCATTATCGCTGTACAGGACATCGCAAATGCCATACAAATTTGAAAATCTTTGAAAGGCCATTAAATATGACACTGATGTCATATCTGGTAGAAGTTTGATATGAAAAGCTCTAATGTTTAAGCAAGTGAAGATGAGCATGTACATTTTGGTGGTGGTGTTGGTAAAATCTTTCACATAAAAATGACCAGTAAAATCCACACCCACGTGTTTGTATGGCTGGAAAAAGCTGACGAGCCTTAGTGAAGTTCGTGAACTTAGGATATTTGAATACAAATTGATTATATTTTTGACAAATTACACATTCTGAAGGTACAGATTTAACTGTGTCTAGGATGGGTCAACCAGAAGCCTTGCATTTGCAACAAATTCAAGGTACTCTGGATGCTGAGATGTTTACAGCGAAGATGAGTGTCTTTAATGATGATCAAGGTGGTCAAAGGGTGCTTTTTTCCTAAGAGAATAGGATTGATTACATTTTCATCATAGTAGTGAGATTTAGCTATTCTTCCTCAACTCTGTATGAGTCCAACGTCGTAGAGGAATAAGTCAAGGTTCTTAATGAGTTCAGGAACCTCAGAACTATCCTTAGCTTTTTTATTGTAGTTTTCAAGAAAGTGATTTTCCCTCTCGAAGGATTGAAGTTGCATCACAGATAACCAGTACAACCTCACTGCAAAATCAATGTCCATGGTTTTATGTTTGAGTTTAAAAATTAATTTCAATACATAACTGGTGATGTGGTACAGCTTATTGAGATCTGAGTAACGTTTGATGTCTAAAATGGGTTCTAGTTTGTTCGTCTCTCCTTGAACTGTAACAGATGTTACGACACCAGTTTGAGTTAGTCCTTTGAGTGTCTGAGGGACATTTAAGTTCTTTCTTTTCCCACAAAAGAGGGTCTAACTTCAACCAATTGGCCATGTAGCCAAAGGTTCATTCGATTTAGAAATTCTTTGAATGATATCTTACATGTAACAAGATTGGCTGGATTTTCCCGCGTCGCCATGTAATCATACCTAACTGATAAGTTGAATTTGTTTTCAATATCTTTGACCATGTCTCAAATGTCTTGCAAATGATTACGAACAAAGACTGATTTATTCTCTCTCTCTATTTTGCTTGTTAAAATCCATGATAGTACAATCTGAGCATCAATGAACACCTGAATTGACTTAAAAGTTGATTGGAAACTAGACATAAATTGAGGTAAGCACTTGAAGGCTAGGTAAACAGATAAAAGTTCCAAAGAAGGCAAAGTACAACCCTTAAGTGGAGCAACTTTAGACCACAAAAACTAAGTGAGATTCTGAATTGCTGACAGCATAAACAGAAAATCCAAAGCAAGATTTGCTTGCATCGCAAAAGACTTTAAGATCCACTGTGCCATCATCTTCAAAGGCTGATCTGCGAATTTTAAGATCTTTTAACTCGTAAAGGTCTTTCAGAATCTCATCCCACTCCCTTTTTTTCTGACTCCAATTTCCTCATCCCAACCTATACCCTGAGACCAAAGTTTTTGCATCAATATTTGGCCTCTGATGGCTACAGGAAGAAACAATGAAAGAGGATCAAAAACTTTTGATATTTGAGATAGTACTTTACGTTTGGTGTTAGCCGTTTCATCTAAAGTAAAGTCCATTAATTTAATTTCATCTGTTTCAACTGCATAATGATACCCTAAGACACGCTCTAACCCACTTCCATGCTCCTCGGCTTTATTGTCAATTTGCATTTTCTGTTTGAGATCAGAGTGGTTGGTATTCCATGATCTTAATTTGAATCCTCCTCCGAGCATACGCTCATTGGCTAGGAGGTAAAGTTTTTTTAAAAGTTCTGGATCAGAGTGAGTGACAATAAGGTTGTCTACATAAAATGAATCTTTGAGAACTTGGAAACAAAAATCTTGATCGTATTTGTTATGATGATGCTGAATTATATAGTTCAGGATAAAGGGGGAACTGGTCAATCCAAACACTATAGTAGTGTATCGATAGGTGACCAGTTGTTTATTGTGGTAACAAAAAGAGCAAAATCTATTTCGGTCAGTTTCTGATTTTAATCTAATTTGGAGAAATGCCTGTTTAATGTTGGAAAGCATGACAAGTCGATTTGTACAAAATTGGCAAAGTAATTTGAACAACAACAATCCCATAAGATCAATCCCAGGATACGTTGCTTCGTTTATTGAGGGGTTGTCACCTATTTTGAGACTACAATTGAAAATGGGTCTTATTTTAGTTATGATTTGAGATGCTTCTTTAATGATAGGTCTATGAGGTATCCATATGTACTGATCATAGTCTGAGTGAGATACTTCTATTCTTTCAATTATTCCTTCATCTAACTGCATTTGAAATACTTGATTATAAGATTCAGTCAAGCTCTTCCTATCCAAGAAGTGAGTTACTCTATTTAACTTGGCTAGAGCTATTTTGTGATTAGACGGAACCTTTTCAATTCTTTCACGATACCAAGGGAGATCGACGTAATATCAATCATCCTTGAGTTCAATAGAATCTTTGAACCATTCTATCATCACTTCATCCAAAGTGCCAACCGATTCATTTTTAATACCAATTGACTCCATACTGTATAAGTACTCTAGTCCCAAATCTAAATCCGGTTCTGTTTTATGAAAACTTAAGAGGTTCAGATAAGTGGGTAAAGGACGCAAAATCGTGTCAACCACAGCAGAAACCTTTTCATGGGCATTATTACCCTTTATACTCAAATTCGAAACTCGAGCATCCACCCCGCAACTCCCCTCCGACTCTACCAGTGGGAATGATGGCTCTACTCTGGTCAGATCCTCACAACTTTGTACTAAATGATTAGGAGTAATCTGTTTATGATGCAGTGTGCTTAAAGAAATTGAATTTTCATTTGAACATACATTTTGACATTTGACATGTGAAACATCTGACTCAGTATCCTTGTTTGGGGAAGAGCTTTTAAGGTTAAAATCAAGAGAATGATCAATGACTGTCCCTATCATGCCGCTCTCCACAGGGTTAGTAGCATTAAAATCAAGGGAACGATCAATGATAGTTTCTATCGTGCCGCTCCCCCTTCGGGGTTAGTACTTTGGAAAGCTGAAATGCTGCCAAAGGGAATCACTCCCCAAATTGTTTTCAGGGCAGTTCCACCTGCACAAGGAATTTTGTCGAACCTGGAGAAATGCTGTAAAACATCGACTCCTAAAAGAGCCCTCACTCCAATGACTGAGTCAGTGGAGAGGTGGTCGAACTCTTTGTCGGCCAACTGGTATCCCTCATCTTTGATAGTTTCAATGGCGCGATCCAACCCCGCGACTTTATAGTCCAAAAAGGTTGTCGTCAACCAGAAACTTCACCGTATGAAAATTTGAAGAAACTAACATTTAATTCGATTTCCTTGAAGTGAGTTGTTTGTGTACTTATATAAGTTTTTATGTTACATGAGTAATAGGGAAGTCTGTTTAGATCGTATCCCAGGTTTCGCACAGTCTCGGAAGCAATGTATGACCTTTGAGAACAAGGATCCAACAGGCAATGCACAGAGCTAACTTTACCACGCAAAGCAAAGTCAAGAGTTAGTGAAGGGGGCAAAAGGTCGGGAACATTGTTGTTTTGAGAGGAACTAATTTGTTCAGCTGCGAAGACACAAGAGTGCATGATCACACCATGAGTCTGACCCAGTCAGGAGTCCCCATTGTGGAACTGAGGACATAATGCTGAAAAGTGTGTTCAAAGTTTACAGAACGCACATTCAAATGATAGTGAATATTTAAGAGCTGGACAGTTCTCCTTTGTATGTTTGAACTCTAGCAAAACCTACACAGCTTCAGATCTGAGCAACGAACCATGCATTTATTGTAAGTATCAAACGATTGGCACCCTAGCATGGAATGATTATCAGAACAAAACTTGTATATTTTTTGAAAGGTTCTATCTACCTCGTCTGCTGCCTTGCTTTGGCCATCATTAGAGTTTCTAGGCGAACTGTCTTGTTTAGGGTTGACTGAATCAGGTTTTGACTGAGGGGCTATTTCTGTTTTAAAGTTTTGAAAGGTGGATTTGGGTCCCTCTTTAATATTAACTTTAAGTTTAGTTTTTGTTTGTTTAGAAGTTTGATTTTTAATGGTAACAGACTGGCTTTAATCTCTCTAGACCTCTAATGACTGATTTATAATTATCTAAAATATGATTCAAGAAAGGGTAGTTGCTATTAACAAGGTGGCTCAATTCTTTTTTAAAGAACAGAGGCAAGTCACGATAAATAATGTGAGCCAGCAGTCTATTTCCACTAGACCCTTCTTCAAGGAGATTAACTTTAAGTCCCTTCAAATCAAATAGAATTGATCTTACGTTATTTAAATGACGAGAAAGGTGGTTGTAATTGTATTCGTCAACACGTTTCGCGGTAGTTAACTTGGAGAAATAAGAGTCAATGATGTATGGAATGTCAAGGAATTCTCCATTTAACAATTTGCATCAGTATTTGAAAGGTGTTTAACCCTTTGAGGACCATGGGACATATTTGTCCCAACGGAAATAATAATATAAATTGTACAATGATGCAATGTTTCTACAAATACATCTACGTTTATACAGGTATCGTTTAGTTGTCGGAAAATTAACCCCAAAATGGGTCATTTAAGTGACTATAGTTACTAATATCTAATTGTAAATAACAATAAAACTTAAACTTTTAAGTTCAAAGAAACGTATACTGGTCATCAAAGGGTTAATTATCAAAAAGGTGTAATCGTGAAGGTAGCTTTTTAAGTAGGAGAGTTTGGCAGAATCAGAAAGATCTTCACGAGATCCGATCAAATTTTCAAATTGAGCTCTAAAATGTTGATAATTGTCTTTGTCATTTACTCCACTAAAGGTGTCACACTTTAAGTCAGGTGGCTGTGCCTCTCTTTTAAGTACAGCTTTTAACCTGGTTAACAGGTTTTTGACTGCTGCGCCACCTTCTGAGTTCAAGGAACTATTAGCATAATGATGTTGACTGGCATCTACATTCGAATTCATGTTTGAGGTTTTGATCCAATGCTTTAAATTATTTAATTGACTGTTGATACTAAATTGGTAATCCGCTTGCAACTCCAACTCTTGGTCAAAAAGGGAGGAATCAAGTTTGAATAATTTAAAACTTTGATATTTGTGTATGATTTGGTTATCATACATCTTAATTTGTTCTAAAGAAACCTGAACAGAGTGAAGTTGAGCAGTAAAAGTGTCAAAATCAAGTTCATTTTGTTGCTCAATTGTGGTTAACTTTTTGATAATTATTGTAATACGACGCTTAAGCACAGCGCGAGCCCTTACAAATTCTCCGACAGTGACCTTACATTGTTTTATTATATCTGAGGTCTCAGACTGGTCATCCTCAGTAGGGGTGACATAACCTACTACTGTATCCTCAAAATTGGATTCTGACATTCTTAATAAAGTCCTAATTTCCTAAACACTGAATTAATTTAGCCTAAATCTAACTAATTAATCTAACACAGCTATTGCTAACTGAACTTAAATTATACTGAACTTCAAACTAAAGTACAGCACTGGCTAATCAAGCTTAATCAATTCAAAATTGTTAAGTACCAAAACCTTAAATTAAATGGGGATAAATGTCTAAGTTTGTGAACAAATATTCAAATGAAATAAATCCAAGGCAGACCTGTTATACTCAAACAACAACACTAATGTTCACAAATCTTAAGTTAAATCGGCTAAATAAACAAAGCGAAGCAAGAGGAGGTTAACACGTTAATATTAGACTATGATTATAATTAATTGAAAGTTGAAATTCATTAAACTATGGTGGGGAGCTTTAGTGGATATTTACCTTCAAATTCAAATTTAAGTGGGAATACAGGTAGCCCTCGTTTTGTGCCGGTCCGATTTGTGCCGATTCGCCATAGCGCCGGTCACTATCCACAAGGCCATGAATATTTATTTTTGCAATTTTTTTATAAATTAAAAATTTAAAATTGTCAAAAATGGTAAAAATATGTAACTATTGTGTATATATAAACTGTATATATATATATATATATATATATATATATATAATATATATATATATATATATATATATACTATATATGCTGCAAACCCACAAGGAAAAAGAAAAATGATTCCAAGGTCTTTCGTGTATTCAAAGCTACACCTCATCAGGTGTAGCTTTGAATACACGAAAGGCCTTGGAATCGTTTTTCTTTTTCCTTGTGGGTTTGCAGCATTCATTCATTTCACGTGTTTTATTATGAAATTCATCCCATATATATATATATATATATATATATATATATATATATATATATATATTAGTGTGTCCCAATTTTTTTTGTTCCTGAAGTTTGTCATGCACACACCCCTAATTTCTTCCACTCGTGAAAACATGCCAGCAAGATGAATTTCATTCGTGTTCTTTAATTTTAAGGGTCCCCTCAAACCATGTGTTACTATTGCTGAACGGCTACTCTCTACCTTATACTAATTGTAGCATATTTCTTTTCAGGTTATGGATACAAGAAAGCAGGAGACTGTGTGGTTGGTGGGGGTGTCGCGAAATGAACCCTTGGAAACGCTGTGTCAACTCCCGACAGTGGGAGATGTTCTTCGACGTCTGTTGTTCTTCACTCGGAAGAAAAAAATGTCCACGGCGGAAGCTGCCAATGTGGTAGCTGATGAGTTTATGGCGGTGTGGGCTCAGGCATCTATTCCGACCTCCCACAAGCTCAAGTGCGTCGAGAGGATCAAGGCCCTCTCCACGGACTACGAGAAGGTTGCCAGAAACCGAAACTGTGGGGGAGAGAAGCAACTGGAGCGGGAAAAGGGATTCCAAGCCAACCTGAATACACTGTTCGAAACAGCTCATGCCAACGCCATGAAACTCATCAAAGTCCCCGAAGATCGAGACTTTCTGAATGACCAGCGAACCGTGCGGAAGATGTACATCGGAGGAGAGGACCTGGAGTTTGCTCGCAGGGCAGCGGAGCGGGAGAAACGCCGAGCAGCTGAAGAGAAGAGGAAGAAGAAAAGCCGCGAGGAGATGGACTTACTGCAAGCAAAAGGAACGGTGAAAAGTGGGTCTTCTTCTTCTGAGTCCATGGCCGAAGCATCCAATGATGATGTCCAATATTCCTCTCCTGGTCCTTCGGCTCCTCGATCCGCTCCCAAGGACGGCCAAGTGTCGGCAAGGAGGATCATCCAATATCCCAATTTTGCTGCAGCCCTGGATCGAACTGGAACCTCAGTACGCCAAGCGATGCACATTGTGGCTCCAGCACTCGCTGCCACGGGAGTTGAGTTATCCTTGGTCACCTTGTCCAAATCAAGTCTTCACCATTCACAGCAGAAGTCCAGGAAGAACTTGGCAGCTGGAATCAAGACCGAGTTCAATCCTGATACGCCGCTTGTCATCCACTTTGATGGTAAACTCCTCCCTGATTCGGATGGAGGGAAATCGGATCGCATACCAGTGCTGGTCAGCAGGAAGAATCTTGAGAAGTTGTTGGCGATCCCAAAAATCCCTGACAGCACGGGACAGCGGATGGCTGGAGCTGTTCTGAAGGTGCTGGATGATTGGCCGCAAGTTCAACCATGGATTGCCGGTCTCTGCTTCGACACAACAGCGGCGAATACCAGTATTCACAGCGGCGCTTGTACGATTATCCAGGACCAAATGGACCGCCGCGTTCTTTTCCTGGCTTGCAGACACCACATGATGGAATTGGTAATCACCTCAGTCTTTGACCTGTTCTTCAGGTCTTCTCGCCCCGAAATTGCGCTGTTTGCTCGCTTCAAATCCCAATGGGAGTTCATCGACCAGAAGCAGGCTTCTCCATTCAATGGCGATGGCCCAAGCGACATCCTTTTGGAATGGGTGGCGTTGAAAAAAGAGCAGATTGTCCACTTTATTGAAGACCAGTTTGAAGTTGGCCACCCAAGAGACAATTACCGGGAGTTCCTGATCCTCGCTCTGATCTTCCTCGATGGTCATGGCAAACGAGATCTCCGGTACAATCGTCCTGGAGCATACCACCAGGCCAGGTGGATGGCCAAAGGCATTTACTGTCTTAAGATGTTCATCTTCCGAAGCCAATTCCACCTGACCACTCACGAGGTCCGGTCACTACGCAGGATAAACGTCTTTGCCAGTGGCGACTGGCGTATAGGAGCGATGGAGCGGTCGCTCCCCCTTGCTTGAAACTATAAATATTAATTTAACAGATAAAAAATATATTAATTTTAAGATATTCAACAATTATTTTTATATTTTATTAAAATATTTTTTTAATACAAATTTATGGCTTCTTTTGACATATAAGTACCGTACGGAAGCACCATGTGATTGTTTATGTACTACAATTCGAAAAATTATAAATTTTATGAAATCGCACCCCCATACATTTATACCACGAGTCGCCACTGGTCTTTGCCATCACCACCTCCAGAGGTGGTTCGAGGCTCCATTGATGGCGGATGCGCCCGTCAATGACCTGGAGCTGTTGGAGGACCTAGAGCGGTACAAGGCGGTGGATCATGATGTAGGTACCGCCGCATTGACAAAATTCCGGGGCCACCTCTGGTACCTAAGCGAAGATTTAGCTGGACTCGCTATGTTCTCCTCCAAAACCACCGATTCAGAGAAGATGGCCATGCTCCAAAACCTGCACAAGAAGACCGAAAACCCAAAAGATCTGCGTCGGCTGGAGGGAAATAGTGTCTTGACCGTGAGACGGTCGGATTTGAGCACCTTGGTCACGAAAAGGACTCAAAACCTTTTTCATTGCCTGAAGCTGCCAGTTCCAAAAACCCCCAAAGATCTCGAAGGATGTGCACCATCGTTGAAGTCTGTGAACGACGCGGCAGAATGGGCGGTGAAACTGGCGGAAGATTTCAACGAGGGCCTGACAAAAAACGAGGAGGAACGGCAGCTCGTGTACCAAGTCATCGAATACCACCGCCAGCAGTTCCCCTCAGCAGACAAAAAGATCCTCTCTCCCCCAAAATGAAATGTGCCATTAGGAAGAATTTCCATTTCCTTTAATTTAGTCATTAGAAATAATTTACATTTCATTCTTCCATTCTAGAATGATTAATGCTGAGCATTTACGTTTGTTCATATAGGGTTGAATAAACAAGGTCAATGAGGGGACCCTTCCCCTCCTAATAGGCCAATGAAATTTCGCCCATTTTTTCCTTTCTTCAAGTGTAATTAATTAAAGGGGTGTGCAATTTCACTCTTGCAAATTTTTATTTTCACATGTGAGGCTGGGACACCCTAATATATATTATATATATATATATATATATATATATATATATATATATTAGGGTGTCCCAGCCTCACATGTAAAAATAAAAATTTGCAAGAGTCAAATCGCACACCCCTTTAATTAATTACACTTGAAGAAAGGAAAAAATGGGTGAAATTTCATTGGCCTATTAGGAGGGGAAGGATCCCCTCATTGACCTTGTTTATTCGACTCTATATGAACAAACGTAAATACTCAGCATTAATCATTCTAGAATGGAAGAATGAAATGTAAATTCTTTCTAATGACTAAATTAAAGGAAATGGAAATTCTTCCTAATGGCACATTTCATTTCGGGGGACAGAGGATCTTTTTGTCTGCTGAGGGGAACTGCTGGCGGTGGTATTCGACGACTTGGTACACGAGCTGCCGTTCCTCCTCGTTTTTTGTCAGGCCCTCGTTGAAATCTTCCGCCAGTTTCACCGCCCATTCTGCCGCGTCATTCACAGACTTCAATGATGGTGCACATCCTTCGAGATCTTTGGGGGTTTTTGGAACCGGCAGCTTCAGGCAATGAAAAAGGTTTTGAGTCCTTTTCGTGACCAAGGTGCTCAAATCCGACCATCTCACGGTCAAGACACACTTTCCCTCCAGCCGACGCAGATCTTTTGGGTTTTCGGTCTTCTTGTGCAGGTTTTGGAGCATGGCTGTCTTCTCTGCATCGGTGGTTTTGGAGGAGAACATAGCGAGTCCAGCTAAATCTTCGCTTAGGTACCAGAGGTGGCCCCGGAATTTTGTCAATGCGGCGGTACATACATCATGATCCACTGCCTTGTACCGCTCTAGGTCCTCCAACAGCTCCAGGTCATTGACGGGCGCGTCCGCCGTCAATGGAGCCTCGAACCACCTCTGGAGGTAGATGGTGATGGCAAAGACGTTTATCCTGCGTAGTGACCGGACCTCGTGAGTGGTCAGGTGGAATTGGCTTCGGAAGATGAACATCTTAAGACAGTAAATGCCTTTGGCCATCCACCTGGCCTGGTGGCATGCTCCAGGATGATTGTACCGGAGATCTCGTTTGCCATGACCATCGAGGAAGACCAGAGCGAGGATCAGGAACTCCCAGTAATCGTCTCTTGGTTGGCCAACTTCAAGCTGGTCTTCAATGAAGTGGACAATCTGCTCTTTTTTCAATGCCACCCATGCCGAAAGGATGTTGCTTGGGCCATCGCCGTTGAATGGAGAAGCCTGCTTCTGGTTGATGAACTCCCATTGGGATTTGAAGCGAGCGAACAGCGCAATTTCGGGGCCAGAAGACCTGAAGAACAGGTCAAAGACTGAGGTGATTACCAATTCCATCATGTGGTGTCTGCAAGCCAGGAAAAGAATGTGGCGGTCCATTTGGTCCTGGATAATCGTACAAGCGCCGCTGTGAATACCGGTATTTGCCGCTGTTGTGTTGAAGCAGAGAGCGGCAATCCATGGTTGAACTTGCGGCCAATCGTCCAGCACCTTCAGAACAGCTCCAGCCATCCGCTGTCCTGTGCTGTCAGGGATTTTTGGGATCGCCAACAACAACTCAAGATTCTTCCCGCTGACCAGCACTGGTATGCGATCCGATTTCCCTCCACCCGAATCAGGGAGGAGTTTGCCATCAAAGTGGACGACAAGCGGTGTATCAGGATTGAACTTGGTCTTGATTCCAGCTGCCAAGTTCTTCCTGGACTTCTGCCATGAATGGTGAAGACTTGATTTGGACAAGGTGACCGAGGATAACTCAACTCCCGCGGCAGCGAGTGCTGGAGCCACAATATGCATCACTTGGCGTACTGAGGTTCCAGTTCGATCCAGGGCTGCAGCAAAATTGGGATATTGGATGATCCTCCTTGCCGACACTTGGCCGTCCTTGGGAGCGGATCGAGGAGCCGAAGGACCAGGAGAGGAATATTGGACATCATCATTGGATGCTTCGGCCATGGACTCCGAAGAAAAAGAAGACCCACTTTTCACTGTTCCTTTTGCTTGCAGTGAGTCCATCTCTTCGCGGCTTTCCTTCTTCCTCTTCTCTTCAGCTGCTCGGCGTTTCTCCCGCTCCGCTGCCCTGCAAGCAAACTCCAGGTCCTCTCCTCCGATGTACATCTTCCGCACGGTTCGCTGGTCATTCAGAAAGTCTCGATCTTCGGGGACTTTGATGAGTTTCATGGCGTTGGCATGAGCTGTTTTGAACAGTGTATTCAGGTTGGCTTGGAATCCCTTTTCCCGCTCCAGTTGCTTCTCTCCCCCACAGTTTCGGTTTCTGGCAACCTTCTCGTAGTCCGTGGAGAGGGCCTTGATCCTCTCGACGCACCTGGGCTTGTGGGAGGTCAGAATAGATGCCCGAGCCCACACCGCCATAACCTCATCAGCTACCACATTGGCAGCTTCCGCCGTGGACATTTTTTTCTTCCGAGTGAAGAACAACAGACGTCGAAGAACATCTCCCACTGTCGGGAGTTGACACAGCGTTTCCAGAAGTTCATTTCGCAACACCCCCACCAACCACACAGTCTCCTGCTTTCTTGTATCCATAACCTGAAAAGAAATATGCTACAATTAGTATAAGGTAGAGAGTAGCCATTCAGCAATAGTAACACGGTTTGAGGGGACCCTTAAAATTAAAGAACATGAATGAAATTCATCTTGCTGGCATGTTTTCATGAGTGGAAGAAATTAGGGGTGTGTGCATGACAAACTTCAGGAACAAAAAAAATTGGGACACACTAATATATACAGGGTGTTTGAAAACTTTCTGTACAAATTGTAATGGGGGATAGGCAACACCAAGACAAACCCTTTTCGTCTATAAGTGTATGTCCGCTGATGTCACCATTCGGCGCGAGAGGGTGCCGCTGCAATTGGCTAAAAGGTGAAGTGGGCTAGACTTGCGCTTGCCGCGGGCATTCTTAAATCGGACGTAGTACGCGTAACATGGAGCGCTTCACGACTGCTGAGATGGCTGACATGCATATGGTGTATGGGGCTGCCAATGGAAATGGAAGAGCTGCTGTGAGGTTGTACCGACAGCGCTTCCCAAACAGACGTGTGCCAAACCACCAAACGTTTGCGCATTTGCATCGGCGACTGCGAGAAACTGGAACATTCCATGCAAACATGCATGACACTGGTCGGGAGAGAAACGTGCGCACTCCTGACATGGAAGAAGAAATCCTACGGCGATTTGAGGACAATCCAAGCGCAAGCACGCGAGGTGTTGCATGTATCCTCCGCATGACTCCAGATTCCTGGGATCTTGGGAGCATTGCTCCAGTAAATTTGACCATGAGAAAAAGTAAATTTGGGTTTGTGTTTTGTTCATCCGCTAGATGTTATGCAATTTTTTTGCGTATACGTTCTTGTACAAACCAATTTTTTTTAAATTACAAATTTAGTTATTTTAAGTTTAGTTGGTAATTCCATATTTAACAATTATTTTTATTTTTTGTTAAGCTTCAATGTTTTGATAATTAAAATTTTATTAAAACGTTTATTTTTTTAATATAAAATTATCAGGATTGGACTATGTTCCATTGATCTCGGCCAGGTTTGATAAATTGGCCAGATAATTACTTGTGCGGTTTTAAGTAATCCACCATGACTCTAGAATTGAAAAGTTTAGTTAAGTTTAAACTTACTTTTACTTACTTTAACTTACCTACTTTTACTAAGTTTAAATCACTTACTTTTACTTACTTTCATTGTACTATATTTACTTACTTTTACTCACTTTTACCATACTATATTTACTAACTTTTACTTATTTTGTATTTTTTCAGGTACCAGTAGTCAATAATCAATAATGGATCCTAATATTGATGAAGTTGGAGAGAAAAGTGAGGGTGTTAAAAGGGGTTACTTTTGTGGTCAATACAAGAACAAATATTCAAAGAAGCAAAACTGGGAGGAACATTTTAATTCCCAAAAAAATATTTGTTACTTTACAAGAGGTCCCAGAGTTTGGGCCCACAGCTTAGATATTGCAGTAAAGAAATACCAGGATGAAGTGCAGCAAAGAGATACGGCAAAGCAGTCATTTAGTTTGTTCACAAAATGTGCTAGTGCTAGACCTCAGAAAAATGAACCAACTTCATCAACTGCTAATCTAGAAAATGAAACTTTTTCACTAGATGTTTCACAGACTGAAGAAAGTGCTTCTCCTCCACCTAAGAAACAAAAGGTAAGTGAGGAATCTGCGCATCAGACTAACAAAACTGCTTTAGAGGAATTTGAAAATTCCCAAATCCAGAAGACATTGAATGCAATTTTGCGCCTAACAAAAGAAACTCACCAAGCTGTTGTGATTAATAAAGAGAAGAGTCAAAATATGCCTTCAAGTTCAAGTGTTGCATCCAAATCTAATAAAGCAAAAAGCAACAAATTTGACATTTCCATAGCCCATTTAAGCAAGTGTAAATCAATACAAGAAATCCTGAACAATGATTTGATCAAATCTACATTCAAATTGGTGGAAAAGAAGGATCTAGGGCATGCTGATGATTCATTTTCAGTACCAAGTGATATAATGGAAAACATTGCAAATAGTGACACTAATATGCCTGATGTAGATATAGCTGTTGAGGATGAAGATGATGATAATCAAGAAGATATTGATGATGCTTCTGATGATAAAATGTTTACATTATATTGCATAGCTTGCACAGACCCCAAAGCATGTGCTTCAGACAAACATTCTAACATAAAAGGTTACTTCAATGTTAAAGATTTAACCTATGTATGCAAACAAGGAGAAAATCAAGAGAGATGGTTTAGAAATCTGAAAACCCACCTGAAGAGACATTTAATTAAACTTCAGCATCATCAAAGAGCTGCTGTTTATGAAGTGATGAAAACATCATCTCGGAACACTACTAAACGCATAGAAGACTTATGTGGCAACATCTTATACTACATAATGAAAACAAACACTGCATGGGCTCTATATCCAGTACTTCTAGCTGTATTATATAGGTCAGGTTGTGAGGGTGGAAATTTGAATCATAGCACACATGCGTGCGAGACAATTTGTGAGCTATTAGATAATCAACTTAAAGAACAAACTGTAAAGTGGTTCTTAGAACAAACTTCAGTAACAATAACAGCTGACATTGGAACAATTTTGGGATTAAGCATGCTAGTTGTATTAGTTATGAGTGAAGAAGATAAGACTGTAAAACTTGCTGGGATAAATTTAGTACGCAGCAAATCAGGAGTTTATTTGGCCAATGAAATTTTTGATGTGTTGAAGTCTCCTAATCACTTGAAACTATCTGAAGAAGCAATTAAATCCAAGGTATCTGGAATGGTTGGAGATGGGGCTTTTTGTAAGGACAACGAGCCATTTAAAAACGAAATGAAAAAGTTGTTTGGAGAAAATTTCAAATTTCGATGGGACTTAATGCATCTTGTGAACAGAGCCCACGTTGATGCATTGAAGAAAATTTGTAAACTAAGTGAGCTTTTAGACTTTATTCAGAATCACACTTCAAATCTGAGATCAGGCCTTGACTATACCAATATGGTTCTTGACAATATCATTGGTTTTAAGAGACCAAAACTCAAATCTTATACTCGCATGGTTAATTACGAATTTGATCAATTTGACAGATTTGTGGAAAATTGTGTTTTTTGATCATCCACAAGAGAAAGAAATTAGTGCCAAGTTCTATGTATTGATTTCCTATGTAACAAAGATTATGTTGCAAGTAGCTCAAAAAACCACAGTTAGTGCAGAATTTGTAGAAAATATATTTTATAAAGAAGGAGGGAAAACTGTTATGCTAAGAGTGATGGAAACAATTTCCAAATTAGCTAATGGAGGAAATGCAAATGATGTAGTTTCTGAATTTAAGCATGATACCACAGGGTAGGAAAAGGAACTAACAGCTGAGGATTACATCCTAAATGAAGTTTACAAATACATCAAGAAATGTTCTGATTACTACCAGGTTGCTGAAGTTGCTAGACCATCCAGAACCAGATCTGAAAGTAGTTTTACAAAAGACTCAGTGATAAATTGGCTGACAGAATATATAGAACAGCTGTGGAAAGGAATCACAGAGAGATTAAAGCATTTTGATAAAGATGGATCAACTGCCTGGAGTGAAGCACCAGCTGAAGGGACATTCTCCATTCTTGGTTACATTGTTGAACACAAAGGATCCATTAAGCCATCTCATTTGACTAAGCTGTGCAGAATTGTGAAGGAGGGTCCAGCTCCAGGCACTAGATCTGCTGTAATGATCACACAGAAAGCCTTTGATCAGTGGCGAAGCATACATGGCGGTAAATTCACAACAAATGCCTACATGCAAGGTCTAACATCGTCCACTGTTGCTGCTGCAATGAATAAATAAATTTAAGGTGAGTTATAAACTGTACATTATTGTATTATTATGTTTAGCTAAAACAATTTGTAATTGGTATGTCGTCAATTCAAGAGTTTACTATCATTAACCTATCTAGTGGTGTAAGGGGAAAAAAAGTAAATTCAGAGCTGTGCTCCAGTAAATTTTTTCAAATCTGGAGTCATGATCCTCGGTGTGAACCACGACCTGGTCTGGAGAGTGTTGCACGAGCAGCAGTTACATCCGTTTCATCGTCAGAGAGTCCAGGCATTACAACCTCGGGATTACCCTCTTCGTGTGGAATTCGCACGCTGGTTTCTGCAGCAGACAGCGGTGCAGCCTAATTTTCCGGCTTATGTGCTGTTCTCAGATGAGGCCTGTTTCACACGTGAGGGTGTGTTTAACATGCACAATTCTCACGTGTGGGCGCATGCAAATCCACATGCTACACGAGTGCATGCTCATCAAGAACGGTTCGCCATCATTGTTTGGGCGGGTATCGTCCATGGCAAGTTGCTGCTCGTGCAACACTCTCCAGACCAGGTCGTGGTTCACACCAAGGATACGTGCAATACCTCGTGTGCTTGCGCTTGGATTGTCCTCAAATCGCCATAGGATTTCTTCTTCCATGTCAGGAGTGCGCACGTTTCTCTCCCGACCAGTGTCATGCATGTTTACATAGAATGTTCCAGTTTCTCGCAGTCGCCGATGCAAATGCGCAAACGTTTGGTGGTTTGGCACACGTCTGTTTGGGAAGCGCTGTCAGTACAACCTCACAGCAGCTCTTCCATTTCCATTGGCAGCCCCATACACCATATGCATGTCAGCCATCTCAGCAGTTGTGAAGCGCTCCATGTTACGCGTACTACGTCCGATTTAAGAATGCCCGCGGCAAGGGCGAGTCTAGCCCACTTCACCTTTTAGCCAATTGCAGCGGCACCTTCTCACGCCGAATGGTGACATCAGCGGACATACACTTATAGACGAAAAGGGTTTGTCTTGGTGTTGCCTATCCCCCATTACAATTTGTACATAAAGTTTTCAAACACACTGTGTATATATATATATATATATAGTAAATGCCATTTATAGTGTCCTACTCAGTGCCAAGCGAAAAGGACACTATATCCACAGTTCGGTCTCTTGAGCATTGCAAGGTTAAAAATAGTGAATATGTACTGTATATAAATATATTTACAACATAAACACCTTTATTATGCAATTTCTCATTAAAATTGTTTTTATAATTCAACTGAAACATCAAAACTATGTTCATTTTACATTAAAACAAAACGTTACATCAAGAATTTGTTAAACCTGCTTCGCTTCTCATTTTTGCCTCACTTGTTCTTCAATAGTGTTTACATGCAGCTTTCCATCCAACAAATTAATTCCTTCAATAGCAGAAAAATGGTGAAGAATTGTGAGAGCATTAACAACTTCTTTTGTGCTAGGTGCTTCCAGGCCTTCATCTTCTTCATCCTCTTGTTCTTCTAAATTCATTTTGTGAATTTTTGCCACCCTAGCCATTGTAACTTCCTTGATCAATTCATCATCACTGAGTTCACTGTGTGTCAATACTTTTGTCCACATCTACGAGTTCTTCAAACTGATTCAAAGCTAGTTGTTCAGGAATTGATCAAAAGCTAGTTGTTCAGGAATTGATCAAAAGCTTGAAGTAGAGTCTGGTTTTGTCAGCATTGAAAATGTCCTCTGGTTTAAATGCTTCAAGCAATTTTGATGCATTTTGTTTAAGCCATTGTTCTGCAGCACTTGCATCAGCAGACCCATTTTTTTGCTAAGTCCTCAGCTTTCTGGCGAAGCAAGATTCCACCAGCAGCACACCTTGTGCACGCTTTTCTTTAAACCACATAAAAAGAACATCTTCAAGATATGAAGATTTGCCTATTCACATTTTTTTTTCAGTGGCATTTTTCTCCACTATGGAGATGGCATTCCAGCTCACTTCTTCATTTCCATATTAAGTTCACCATCTGTCTGCTCACTCCAAACTTTTCTGCAACTTGCAGTCTTGTAACACCTGGTTGCTTGCACATGGAAATGACTTCTACTTTTTGTGCCAGGCTTAAACACTTCCATTTTCTTTCCATGGCCATCTAGTAAACCTGTAAAGCAGAGCAAGGTGCATCTGAATAGCATGGCATCACAAATACAAGTGAGGCACCACTCTAAACTAGAGCTGCAAAGTAGACTATACTAGATGAAGAGAGAGACTATAAGCGTAATCCAAGACACACTCCATAGCAATTACACGTAAAAGTACCATAACTGTTTCCGAGTTTTGAGACACTATAAGCAGGGAGACAGTCAATTATTTTGATCTGTGAGATCTGCATCATCATCACCACCAGTGCCTATGGTCACAGTGGTGTAAGAACTTTGTCCTTGTCACTCAAATTTTAGAGAACAGTCCAGGACACTAGCACTTGTGTTTAGTTCCTGACAAAGAACTACTACTGGCTTAAAATCTTCAACTGATCCACAAGACCTACTGGTACCTGTTCCATCATCCAGTAGAGGCTGTAGGCATTGTTCTTCATATTGTGTGGGGCACTTGCTGCACTCTGGGCACAGATTTTGTCCTGGTTTTATATTCATCATCCTGGCAGTGTCAGTCTACAGCGTGTAGGGATTCTGATAATCATAAAATACAATTCTAAATCCAATTTTTCTCAAAACTCACTCGCCATAAGATACAAAACTACAAATGTTATAAATGAATATAAACTTACTGGTATTAGATAGGAATGTTAGAACAATGTAAATACAACATTCAATAATATGTAATATATAGGAAACTTACTTGCGATTTTTCTTCTGTGAACTTTTTTTGGGTCTGCACAATAGCATTGAAGATTTTCGTAATGAAACAAAACATTTTCTCATGATGAAAACACACAGTATCACTGTTTGCCAACAATATATCACAGCTCCATGACAGCAGCGCTTTATCCTCACTGGTTAACTGATCTGTCAGATCAACCAAAAAAAATTGAAATTAACACCCTCATCTCTCATATTTTGCTGAAATTTGGTTTATAGGGAGTTTGTGAGCCCTGAATCCATTTCTGAAATTATAAGGTCAATCCGACCAACGGTTCAAGAGATATGACCTCGGGCAATTTGAGGTCACTCGCGAGGTTACTAACATTTGGCGAGCCATAACTTGGGTAATAATTGTCATAATTATATAAAAGTATATATATTTAGAATCAGAAAACAACAAGGAATCCAAATATGCAAGTTTTAGAACTCTAGGTTGAAAAATAAAAAAGTTACACTGTAACCAAAATTTGAGGTCACGATTTGACCTCTGAGGTATCAAATGAGAATTTTTTTTTAAATGTAAAAAATGAAGGCATAGGCATTGGCTATTAGAATCAGCAAAAAAAGTTTGTTTATGTTAGTATTTTTCATGTAACTAACATATAAGTGAACACCATATTCATAAGTTGTGCGTCAATTCTACCTATTTTTTCACACTTAAGCTCATAATTTGACCTATAGAAATTAAAATTACATTTTTTATAGATATAAAAAACAAAGTCAGAGTTCTTGACTAATAGAAACAATCATAAAAAGTTTGTTTATGTTGGTACTTTTCATGTAACTAACTTATAAGTGAACACCATATTTATAAATTGCTTGTCATTTCAAGGAATTTTTATATCTTAGCTATCAATTTGACCTCAAGCTCCAAGAATTTAATAAAAATTGTATTTCACTGCTAATCTACACTGGCAATAATAGTTATAATAGTGAAAGGGGAAGACTAAGCTCACATGTAGCCTAAACAAACCTGTTGAAACATGTTGCTACTTGTCTAAGTGCAGAATCAACACAGATAGTTGCAAAATTCCTTGTCTACAGGTTAGTACAGTTCCAGCCAGCACTGTGGGTGGCTGGTGGGTATGGTGTTTTAATGAGCCTCAGAGACTATCAAGGCCTAAAATATTAAGTGTGTATAGCTATATATTTTCTAAAAAATATATATTACCTAATTGTAAATCCTATATCTTTACAGATCAAAATACAATGGTTCGGCACTTGAAATACTGCCAGGACCCTATTCAAAAACACAAGAAACGCATAACAATCAATCTTAGAAAAGTGACTGATGTACTTGTTGAAAAATGTGCTGGAAGAGTGAAAAAAGACTCATTGTTGTGTGTGAACTGCTGGACACTGATAATGAAAAACCCCACTATACTTAGTACCACTGAAAACAACGAGTCTGAGCAGGATTCAAATGAATCATCTACTATCAGTGGCTTGAGTAACATCTCTTCAATTCAAGATCTGGACAATGACAGTGATTGCTTGATAAAGGAAAATCCTTCAACTTCAGTTGAACCAGTTCTAGCATTTCTGGACCAAACACCAGTTAAAAAAAGTAAGTAATAAATTAATATAATAACTTATACTTTACTACAAGGTCTGTTTGATCTACTATATAGCCAATTATATAGCATTTAAGGTACTATAATTAATATTTAATTACTAATATTCAGGTGTGTGAAACCTTTTTTTCTGTTCTTTTCAGAAGGGCTGTCATTAAGCCAGAAAAAGCGCAAGGCTCGTGGTAAGCTATCATCTGCTCAGAAACACCTGAAGGAGAGGCTAGAACTCAGTTATGGTGTTCAAATTACCGAGGAGGTAAGTGATACTTCAAAACCTGAAACTAAATCTGAAAAACATCTAGACAAATTAATGAATGAATTGAAACAGTCATTCCTGGAGAGCAAATGTCACCATCACAAACTACAAATATTGACACTCTCACCATACACAATTGAAAAAACAGCTAGTTTCTTTCAAACTACAACATACATGGTGAAAAGAAGCCGTTCACTTAAATCAGAACATGGAATCCTTCCGAAGATTCCACTAATGAGCAAAGGAAAAGTGATATCTGAAGAACACAAAGATGTAGTTAGAAGATTCTATGAGTCAGAAGAGGTTAGTCGTATGTGTCCTGGCCAAAAGGATTGCGTGAAAGTTATCAGTGCTGAAGGTGCAATGAAGGTGCAAAAACGATTGGTCCTCGGGAATTTAAGAGAGATGTTTGAACTATATAAAAATGATGAAAAGAATCCCAAAATAGGATTTTCCACATTTGCAAAATTACGGCCATCATATTGTGTGCTTGCCGGTAGTGGTGGGACTCATTCTGTCTGTGTCTGCACATACCATCAAAATCCAAAATTGAAGCTGGCTGCATTGGGAGAAAGAGGTCTTTCATACAAGGATCTTATGGATTACAGTGTCTGCAGTACAGAAAGAGAGACTTGCATGATGCAACTTTGCAATGATTGCCCAAGAGAAGAGGGTGTCCTGGATTTTCTTGAGTTACTTGACAGTGTGAAATCAGCTCCAAATGAAATATCTTACAAGCAATGGGTGACTGTTGACCGTTGTACAATGGTTGATAAGGTGGAGCCACTTCATGAATACTTATCATCCCTAAGCATGAAAATATCCCGCATGGTTCGTCATCACTTTGTTGCTCAGCAACAATCACAGTACTTCAAGCAGTTGAAAGAAACACTACCACCTCAGAGTGAGGTAGTTATAGTAGGTGATTTCTCTGAGAATTATTCTTTCATTGTCCAGGATGCTGCCCAAGGGTTTCACTGGACAATTCACAGTGTACAGTTCACCCTTTTGTCATCTATTATAGATCATCTGCAGACCAGGAACTTAGCCATTTTAGTGTCTGTTTCTTATCTGCATCACTAAAACACAACACTATAATGGTTTACTCATTCATATTGAAGCTTATGACATATGTTAAATTCAGATGCCCACAATTGAAGAAGGTGCACTATTTCTCAGATGGATGTGCTGGCCAATATAAGAACAGATACAACTTCACAAATCTCTGTTACCATGAAGAGGATTTTGGTCTGTCTTGTGAATGGCACTTCTTTGCTACATCCCATGGCAAAAATGCATGTGATGGGATTGGAGGAACAGTGAAAAGAGCTACTGCTCGTGCCAGTTTGCAGAGAACTACAGAGAGGCAAATTCTTACACCAGAACACATGTTTCAGTTTTGTGAAGAAAACTTGAGCAAGAAGATAAATTTTTTCTTTGTAACTACAGCTGATTTGAAAGATGCAGAAGAACGGTTGGAACATCGATTCAAGGATAGTAGGGCTATTCCTGGAACTCAGAAATATCATAGATTTGTTCCCCTAAACAAGGAAGAACTGATGGTGTATCCCATTTCAAGTGGCATTGGAGAAAAGAATAGAATAAGGAAAAGTCATTTTACTAATGAACCTGCAATGCTTGGTAACCTAAAATGTGTCAAACCAGGAGAGTATGTTGGCTGCATTTATGACATGCAAGTTTGGTATGGAATTGTGGAGGAATATTGTGAAGAGTTTGATGATTTCACTGTGAACTTTCTACATCCCTCTGGGTCATCAGGATCAAGTGCATATTATTATCCATCAAACAAGGATTCATGTGCAGTGCCAGGACATCATATATTAACTGTAATGAGTTGTCCTACCCTAAGAGGAGGCAGCAGAATTCAATACATTTTTCCACAAAAAGAAATTGATGAGAGCATCGAGCATGCAAAAATTGTATTAGGCTAGCACATGAATCCTCTAAGTAGGTCTTCCCCTTTCACTATTATAACTATTATTGCCAGTGTAGATTAGCAGTGAAATACAATTTTACATTTTTTGCCTTTGTTTTTATATCTATAAAAAAATGTAATTTTAATTTCTATAGGTCAAATTATGAGCTTAAGTGTGAAAAAATAGGTAGAATTGATGCACAACTTATGAATATGGTGTTCACTTATATGTTAGTTACATGAAAAATACTAACATAAACAAACTTTTTTTTTGCTGATTCTAATAGCCAATGCCTATGCCTTCATTTTTTACATTTAAAAAAAAAATTCTCATTTGATACCCCAGAGGTCAAATCGTGACCTCAAATTTTGGTTACAGTGTAACTTTTTTATTTTTCAACCTAGAGTTCTAAAACTTGCATATTTGGATTCCTTGTCGTTTTCTGATTCTAAATATATATACTTTTATATAATTGTGACCATTATTACCCAAGTTATGGTCGCCAAATGTTAGTGACCTCGCAAGTGACCTCAAATTTCCCGAGGTCATATCTCTTGAACCGTTGGTCGGATTGACCTTATAATTTCAGAAATGGATTCAGGGCCCACAAACTCCCTATAAACCAAATTTCAGCAAACTCTGAGAGATGAGGGTGTTAGGCACTGGTTGATCTGACAGAGAATGACCCTATACCAAGTTTTTCTCAGTAAGTCCTTTCATGACACATCATGTAATTTCTGTCCAATAGAACAGCTTTGTGTAGCCTCCAACTCCATTTCTGTAAGTATGAGAATTCATGAGATTGGGACAGCTTATATATAGTAGCAGGGATTGCACAAGATATGTACAAGTTCAGACAAGATTAGGTCATCATATTCCGTGTGTGTAATATTGCGCAATACTAATATTTCTTGAACAAACTCAAACAAGTTTACTGTTTGTTAAACAATGATCATGTTAACCCACTGTGCGCCGCCATAGATGGGGGAAAGGGGGGGTTAATGGGGTTATCATATATATGGGGCTCTCACCAAGCCATATATATGAGAAATTTGAGGACACACTCATGGCAACAGCTCACAGAGTGCCAGACCAAGAAGTTTCATCCATTTTTCAGGATATCAGCTTGAAATTCTGGCTCAGATCTGATCAAAAGTCATTTGACACCCCCCAGGCTCGCTGCAGTGAGGGTTATATGACACCCTCTGGCTGATGCAGCTTAAATATTGAAGGAAGCTGACCACCAAAACCAAACTTTGACTGTAGTTTGCCTAAATGTGTATGAACATATGGTAAAAATATGAAAGTGATGGCTAACTGTCCTGATGGGGTAATATAATGGCATGAATATAGGCTTCTTTTTACAAAAATGATTGCAAAAATGAAATTTTTCATTTTTTTTTTAAATAGTTATTGTTTCCAATTCTATAGATAATAGAGAGCTTTTGAAAGCATTTCTAACTACAAATACACTACAACAAACTGTAAAATTAATTTCAGCTCTTAAGTATAAATAGTTTTTTATCAGTACCAGTGAAAAGAAGGTAACCATTAGTGAATTTTTAAGCTTTCTTTGATATTTGAAGCCTTGTATGTGGCAAACTATAAGAGATAGGTCTCATTTGACATCAAATATGGATTCTATGACTACTGTTTACCATATATACCACATATCAGCCTTGTGAAGGGATAAACAAAAAAGATATGGTTGCCTAAAGTTGGACATTCATGTGATTTTGCCAATGATGCCAAAAAATAAGGAAAAATAGCATAATTTCAAATTGTTGTATCTCAAAAACTATAAGTAATATTGACCTAAAATTTGGGATCTGTGCATAAGTTTGATAGAATTACAAATGATAGTTTTTTCAGAATTTTCCAAGAGGGTGACCTGGGGACCTCTAGGTGACTTCATATGGAATGACCAATATAATATACACAGAGTAATCGCTTGTTTTATGTGGTTTTGCATATACATGAGTAAGCCACGCCATACCTAAAATGTTAAATAGTACCGTACTGCACAGCAATCCTCACCATCATCATCATTATTATTTTTTGGTTAGTAAAATTTTATTTCTTTTATTATATTACGTGTTATTTATATATCATTATATTATATATTATTTACTAACTGTATTTATAACTTAATACTTCTTAATAAGGTTAAATCAGGCTATATATAGGCCCATGTAACTTGTAAATGAATGTATTGGGGTAAATTGAATGTAAATATATTGTCTCGTATCACTTTTTTTTTTGTGATATGCAGGTCGTGCAAGCACAGAACCCCCGCATAAAACAAGGGATTACTGTGCGTGTATATATATATATATATATATACACAGGGTGTCCCAAAAAAATGTATACACACTTTAAATAATTATAAAGGCAGTGTTTATTAAAATACATTTCATTTTCAAAATGTAATAGAATCTACAGACATTATTTAATTGTTTTGTCAACGCCTGTTTTCAAACTGATGTCCGTTCTGGTCCAGGCACTGCTGATAACGCGAAGCAATGGAATCGCAAACATCACGAAACATTTCGTTTGGTATTTGTGTGCATTCTCGTTCAATGGCTGCTCTCAATTCAGCGACTGTTGCAGGTTTTATAGCGTAGACTTTGTCTTTTAAGTATCCCCATAAAAAAAAGTCTAGTGGTGAGGTCTGGTGAACGCGGAGGGTATTCTACGAAACCCCTTCGTCCAATCCACATCCACATCGTGCCAAGTACCACTCGCAATACTCCACTCTTTGGTCTGGATCATCTTCATTAATAGCATGGACTAATCTTGGAATGTAACTTTTCCATTGACAGTGCTTCAAAATGCGTTGGACAGACGATTCTGAAATTCCTACCTCACGCCTCGCTTGCTGCACAGATTTTCTTGGACTTTGGTGATACGTTTCCAGTACTCTTTCTTGCTTTGTGGGGCTTGTCGATGTCCGTGGTCTTCCGGAACGCTTCTTGTGGACATTCTGACAGTTCCATCGCTTCAAACTTATCTCTAATTCGAGTGATGGTAAGTCGCGTTGGTGGATCTGTTTGAAACTCCCTCCTAAACTGTCTTTGCACTTCAACTGCGTTTTCACACTTCCAGTAGCATTTTAGAATGAATTTCCTTTGTTCAAAGCTTAGTCTGACTGCCATTATTAATTCTAATGGGTTTAACTTGGAAAGAAAGAAACATCAATTGAGCTATCAGCTGTTAAAGTGTGTATACATTTTTTTGGGATGCCCTGTGTGTGTGTATATATATATATATATATATATATGAAAATGAAAAGGTTTATTGGCAGACAATAGTCCATATGACAAACATTATTAATACAATGACAGTTCACATACTAAGGATAGAAATATATACACTTGATTAGAAATAATATAGTAATGTCAAAGTTAAGTGGAGTTATAGACAGACATTTTCGTACCAAGAAGTCCATAGCTTAGGCCTTAGAGGATAAATGGCAGGACTCATGGATAGCTTGGATAATTGGGTTGGTTGATTTTTTAATTCTTTACATGAGACTGTATTGAGCACGTCTTGTTATGAGATGCATTAGTTTAATGGGTTTTTCATTAATTGGTTCCAGAGACCCAAGAAAATTATATATATATATATATACAGTGGAACCTCGACTTACGAACGCCTCTATTTACGACCAAATCGACATACGAACATATTTGCTCCGTGATTTTTCGTTTATTGCTTTATCTCTCTCATATTTGCTCCGTGATTTTTCGTTTATTGCCTTATCTCTCGCATATTTGCTCCGTGATTTTTCGTTTATTGCTTTATCTCTCGCATATTTCCTCCGTGATTTTTCGTTTATTGCTTTAATAAGCCCTTCATTATGGCTCCCAAGAAAGTGAAGAGTGATAGTGGCAGTGAAAAAAGAAAACTTAAAATAACCATTGAATTAAAGAGACAGAAAAGAGAGAAAACCCCTGAAGGAGAGGTGCCCAGTGTTCTTATGGAAGGGGACTCTCCTTCCAAACAGTAACTTCCCGCCCCCTTCCTTTCCTCATCACCATCCACTCATGCCAGCGATTATCCTCCACAAAGGTACAGTAAAATTATACAGCTTATTAAATTTAGTATAATTTTTTTCTCTTATATTTTCTCTTTATAAACTCTTACAAAGCATTAAAAGTACAATTATCTGGGGCGCTGGAACGGATTAATTAAATTTACATTAATTTCAATGGAAAAAATGGATTCGATTTACGACCAATTCGAGGTGCGAACAGGGTCTCGGAACGAATTAAATTCGTAAGTCGAGGTTCCACTGTGTATATATATACATATATATATATACTGGGTGTCCGAGAATTATCTGTACAATTTTTGGCTGTTATTAAAAGTCAACCATGAAGTGTAGAAATTCCAGTGTTGTCCCATTTTACAGAGAATCAATTTTTTCTGATACCACATTTTGACAAGTTTTTTAGAAATGTATGCGGGTGACAGACATTGATGATTTAAAAGCAAGAATCACAGCTGCTATTGAGCGAATTGATGTGGATATTAGAGTTGCACCGATGTATCGGTATCGGCCGTATCGGCCACTTTTCACAAAGTATCGGTATCGGCCGATACTGTCCTGAAAACCGATACCGATACCGATACTTTGAATTACTGTTTTTTGAAGAAATTATCTTATTTTATATATTATTAAAGTATACAGTAATATCTTATTTAGTTGTTTAATATATATTTTATCAAAATTAGCAATGTTTACATTTACTAACAAAACAAAAAATCATAAAATGTAACTATAGGCCCCTATACAAGATTACAAATATTCAATACAGTAGTACAGTATCATATAAATATACAATTTCAAATTACAGTAATAGTTTTCAGTAAAAATGAAAGTTTTGTAAAGTTGTTCATAGATGGCACCACGCGGCATGCATAATCATAATAAACCATTCAGTTGCTTGAATGCTTGAATCTCGTGTGTAAAGTTATTGATAATACACTACCATTATATGCATTCGTTTAGAACTTTATATAATAAGATATATATATATATATTTTCTTTTTCTTAATTTAATTTAAACATAATTAAATTACAGGCTCTAGCTATATATTATAATATATTATATTATTATGAAATTAAATGGAACTAAAGTTGGGATTGGGAAAGGCATTTTAAGTTAATTGAGATATTATATCATTTACTTGAACTTTTATTAATAATCAATTTTAAAACAATTACAGTAATTAAAAAGTATTGGTATCGGCACTTTTTTGTAGTATCGGTATCGGTATCGGTGCAACTCTAGTGGATATGCTCAGTGGTGTAGTGCTAAATAAAGAAGTGATGGAACGCATTTTGAAAGTGTTACTCAGATGCGGGGGGGGGGGGGGGGGACAATGGCGAGCCCATACAGCTGGGGGTCCGGGGGCACTGTAAGCCCCCGGGAAATCTTTTTAAATCTGACCAATTTCAGGGATATTTTGAGGTCATATGCACTGGATATTAGGATATATTCCAAGGTTGAAGATGCAGTATTTCCAGTGTCATTAGATATACGACATCCAGTACTATCAATAAAAATAGCTAACAACTGGAATGATTAACTAAAAAAAGTTAACAACTGGTACGCCGTGGTGACTGTTTCACCAGATCTTTATAGGCTAGCATTGCCTCAGTCGAAGCTAAAAGAAATGAAGCAGTTAATGATTCTTTCTCATATTTCTTCTAGGGGTGGGAATTAAAATTTCATGACGTTAGAGATTTGTAAGTTCGGATTTATTTGAAATAGTGAGGGAACGTCGTTCCATCAACCAAAAAAAGTAAGGGAACGCCGTTACCACGCGTTCACACAGCACTACACCACTGGATATGCTGCAGCGTACATGGCAACATTTGGAGTATCGATTGGATGTTTTGCAAATCACTAATGGTGCACATATCGGATGTTTGTAACAATGTTACTTTAATAAAAGAAACTTTTGAAAATACAGATTCTAAATAATCTTTTTTAAGAATTTTACGTGTGTTATCAAGAATTTTATTAAAAGATGAAATTGTACAGATAATGTTCGGACACACTGGAATTTCTAAAAAACTTGTCAAAACTTGGTATCAGAAAAAAATTAATGAGATTCTCTGTAAAATGGGACAACACTGAAATTTCTACACTTCATGGTTGACTTAATAACAGCCAAAAATTGTACAGATAATTCTCGGACACCCTGTATATATATATATATATATATATATATATATATATATATATATATATATATATATACACAGTGGAACCTCGACTTACGAATTTAATTCGTTCCGAGACCCTGTTCGCACCTCGAATTGGTCGTAAATCGAATCCATTTTTTCCATTGAAATTAATGTAAATTTAATTAATCCGTTCCAGCGCCCCAGATAATTGTACTTTTAATGCTTTGTAAGAGTTTATAAAGAGAAAATATAGGAGAAAAAAATTATACTAAATTTAATAAGCTGTATAATTTTACTGTACCTTTGTGGAGGATAATCGCTGGCATGAGTGGATGGTGATGAGGAAAGGAAGGGGGAGGGAAGTTACTGTTTGGAAGGAGAGTCCCCTTCCATAAGAACACTGGGCACCTCTCCTTCAGGGGTTTTGTCTCTTTTCTGTCTCTTTAATTCAATGGTTATTTTAAGTTTTCTTTTTTCACTGCCACTATCACTCTTCACTTTCTTGGGAGCCATAATGAAGGGCTTATTAAAGCAATAAACGAAAAATCACGGAGCAAATATGCGAGAGATAAAGCAATAAATGAAAAATCACGGAGCAAATATGCGAGAGATAAAGCAATAAACGAAAAATCACGGAGCAAATATGCGAGAGATAAAGCAATAAACAAAAAATCACGGAGCAAATATGCGAGAGATAAAGCAATAAACGAAAAATCACGGAGCAAATATGCGAGAGATAAAGCAATAAACGAAAAATCACGGAGCAAATATGTTCGTATGTCGATTTGGTCGTAAATAGAGGCGTTCGTAAGTCGAGGTTCCACTGTATATATAATGATGTATAAATTATATTAAATGAAAATGGAAAATATAATACAATAATGAAATAATAATACAAAAAAAATTAATTTATTTACCTTGGACTGGATGATGCTGGGCTTAAGGTGACTCATTGAGCACTCGTTATGAGGGTCTGCACTTGTTATGTGGAGTATTATGGTCAATGGGAGGCTTCTTGTTAAGAGAAAATTTGTTATTAGGGTTACTCGTTAAGAGAGGTACCACTGTGTTACTGCAGAAAGTATGAAAGTGTCTCTTTAGCTTCACTTGTACAGAACTGAAAGTTTCTTATAGTCATACTCGTTTTAGCACAAAGCCTTCAAGATTATTTTCTTATATCCGAGTCATCACTCAAGGAGCTGGTAATCAGTTGACCCAAATACTTAAACTCTTGTACTTCCTCAATTACTTTACCTTTCATTTTAAACCTAATGTCAGCTGGCTGATTATAGCTTTTAAGATGAAATTGCATAGCCTTAATTTTTGTAACATTAAAAAGAATATCATGTTTGTGCAAATACACTTCGCAGACTTTTAGTAGCCAATCCAGACCTTTAATAGAGGGACTTATTAATACTATATCATCGGCATAAACTAAGTTATTTATCCTTGTGTTATCTATACAACATCCCACTGTTGCTTCATTAAGTGAAGCAATTAATCTGTCAATATACACATTAAACAGCATAGGAGAGAGCAAGGAGCCTTGTCTCACCCCACAAGAGGAGCCAGAACATGTTGATAATACATTGCCTTACCTAACGGTGGAAGATTGGTGGGAATACCAAAATTTCAATAAATTTAATATGTACATGGGAACCTTCCTGTCTTCTAGTTTTTTAAATAAAATATTGTGGTTCACTCTATCCTATGCCTTACTTATATCTAGGAAACAGCTATAAATAGTTGAATTACTGTCAGTGTATTTAGAAATTGTTTCTTTAAGTACATAGATAAACAGGTCACTTGAGTGAGACCTTTTAAAACCAAACTGATTAGGAGATGTCCATAGGTAATCATTTAATCAGAGTAACAAGAAGCAAGTTTTGAGAAGCAAAGCAACAGCAATAGGCCTGTAATTATTGCTGGACAGAATATCTCGATACTTACTTTTGACCAGGGTTAAGATATTATACCCTGATGAACTCTGAAGGGATATGGCTATGAGTAAGCATGGCTGATAAGAGCAATGATGTAGGTATGCAAACATACTATGTCATTGGCATATTTTAAGTGCTCATTTGATAGGTCATCTACCCCTGATGCAGAACCAGTCTTTAACTCATTAATTAACCGCTTTACTTCAGGAACTGATATCAAAGTATTTTCCCTTGTCCAGGGTTGGCACCCAAAAACCCAACCCAAAACCTACTGGAATTTTCAGTGGGTTTTTGGGTTTTTGTTCTGAGATGTTTATTTTAAAATAATTGAAATTTTTCTGATTGCTACGTTGTTCAATTGTAGCTAATTAGAATGATTTGGCATGTTGATTATTTCAAGTAAGCTGACTTATAAAACAATTTTTGAATTATGCAATATGTACCGTAAATAAAGATTATGAAAAATTGAAAAGTTATTAAAAAGGATTTGCACCCATTGTGAACACTATGGGCAATTATTGGATCATTTGACACATTGCTCCAACCACCTTGAATTAAAGTTAAAGTAGAATTGACAAGTCTTTTTTTCAATGAATCCAGTACATACGGTACTTCATTATTCACTTTGATTAGCGAGTCATCAGATAATTTTTTTCTGCTTGGAGGACAATAGCCTGGTCTTAAATTTTGGACCCATTTAATAAATTCTTTATTCTCTATAACTACAAATGGAATATTTGCTGAAAAGAAAAATCTGGCCATTTGCAAATCTAGTTGTTCTAACCACATATGGCATTATCTGACCTTTTATTTTCTTGGCTGGAGTAGAATGAAAAAATGGTATGGAAGATTCAGAAGCGGTTGAAGTGAATGAAGTCTCACTACTGTGAATTGTAGTGTCATCATGAACCAGGCTTTCATATGATTTGCTTGAAGAGGGTCTACTGTCAAAACTGCCGTGTCTATGTGTAGGAGGAAGAGTTGCTGATGTAGCTGTATTTGTAAGCTCATCTGCTTCATCACGAGCCTGTACCCATTTTTTATTGCATCGATCTAAATGATGTTTCACTCGTTCTATTTTTTTTGAAGATACACATCTGCAGTATTTGCACTGAACTCTCTTTGGTTGGTCACTCAACATTTCTACTTCATCCCATTCAGCAGCTTTAAGTCTGCCACCAGTATGTGCGGGTCTAACTTTCTCTGGATGATGTTTCACACACACAATTTTTTTAGTGATACTTTCTTTGCAATAATTGCATAGTACTCTAGTAGGCTGATCACTTAGTAAAGTCACCTCATCCCATTCGCTAGCTTTAGATCTTCCACCTCTATAACTCTTTGGCATCTTAAAAATTTAAATTTGAGTTAAGTCTAAATAAAGCTGAAATCTGCTGTTAAGAAATAAAGGAAAGATCTAAAATGAAAATGGAGAAAATTCTAATATGTCATTATTATCTCATATCTGAACTTTCTGTGAAATAAAGCTGTCTTTTTAATATATATGGTAGATTAGATAAATAAATTAATAAAATAATAGATATATTAGGCACTACATAATTATTGAACCTTTCTAAGAAAAATTTCAACCCATCAAAAACCCAAAAACCCAGTTGGGTTTTTTTGTGTGTGAAAAACCTGGGTTTTTGCCAACCCTGTGGCTTTCACAAAGATTTTTCATTGGGGAAACAATGCACCCCTTTATTCCTACACCAATATGTGTGACATTTATAAACTTGTGATGGTTATAAATGTTAACTACCTTAACTTGCGTGATGCCATCACAGAAAGTGTTGCGTGCTAGGTGTGGGGTTAATCAGTGGTATACTGATTTTAAAGCTTATAACGATGGTCCTATGGTGATTACTAAGAGATCAGTTTGTTCTTTTGTGACTTAAGTGAAGAGATAGTTGATTTAAAATGTAGTATATGCAAGATGATGGAAAGACTTGCAATGCTTGATGAGGGCAGGGGTAGGCTTACAGTTGATGAAGGCCAAACCTATACTAACATTGAAGACGTTAGTAAGTTGAAGGGTGAGGTTAGGAACCTAATTTATAGTATAGGTAGCTTATCAGGAAGGTTAGACAGAGTTGAAGAAGGGGTTAAGGTTAGTCTGAGATTAGTAGATGGGGAGGGATTTAGAGTAGTTAAGGGTGGAGCTAGGCCACCTACGTTAGGTGATAGGAATCCCCCCTATCGAGGTTTTGAACCCTTCTGCCCATTTGGCTAGGGATGTGAATGAGGGGGAAACGATATTAATTGGGGATGAATCCAACCAAGAGGAGGGTGGTCTGTCTACCAGGGGCCAGTGTTGACAGAATTAGAGAAGTAGAAGATAGGATTGATGTTTCCTCCTGTCACTCTATGTTGGTAATGATGGTAGGGGGCAATGACTTGTATAGGCCTGATACGAGAGTGCCTGACCTTTTGGAGAGATATAGGGGGTTAACTAGGTCCCTGAAGGCAAGGTCAGATAGGTCTTTAGTTCTAGGTATTACCCTGAGGCACGGTTTAAATTTTATGATTGTCAAAAACAATATTTTTTAACACTAAACTGAGAGAGATTTGTGCTCAGGAAAATGTACCCTTCATAAAACTGTGGTCAGAATTTAGTGATCCTAGCCTTTTTATAAAAGATGGGGGGTGCATTCCAATAAAATAGGGAATGCTAGGCTAGGTAGGTTAATCAATGAGAATGTTTGAAAGCTGTGGTTGAAGCCCTTTTTAAACATGGGTCTGGGAAACCAGAAATCTGTGGTAAAAAAATAATTTTAACATCTTTTATTATAACAAGCGTAGTATTAGAAATGAATGAATTTTAACCTCCTTATTTTCTTTTTTTAACCCCCTGCTCTCTTCTTTCTCTCAAGCTAACCTCAGAGTGGATCTTAGGGACTTTGTTAGCCTGAGCTTCTGTAGATCTGTAGATATATTTACTACACAATTTCCACCCATTTTGTTATGCTTTCAAGTACAGGAATACCTTGAAATTCATCGTTTCGCAGATTCGTCATCAATCTTTTACTACCTATAGTTTCACAATCCATCATCCATGTTTGTAGGTTTGTCATTTTTTGAAAAAAATGTAAAAAATGATCAAAATTGATGAAATTCAACTGTTTACCAACGCAATATATTATTATATTTTGCCAGAAAATAATTTGATTAAGAGTCATTCCAGCTCAACTGGTACAGATTTCAGAAAGTTGGTCGGGTGACCATCTCTGATTTTCTTCAAATTTTCAGGGTTGATTCATACACCATTCAATAGCTTAAATCTAAAATTTTAGCTTCCTCAGTCAAAAATGTTTAATTTTATGGTCGCTTAAATGGCCCCCACCTTCGACAAAAAATGCCCATGTTGGGCTTGATCGGCAAACGCCTTCATTTTGAGAGGCCTTGAAAAGTGTCTTCTAATAGGAGTAGAAGCTTCAAATTTGTCATGCCAATACAACATCTGGTGGGCTTTTCAATTTTGCAAGCTAAAAGGCTGTGGAACAAATATTTTTTGAGTTACAAGGGCTTAAACATGGCTCCATTTTGAAGCTTGCATCAATTCCTCCCACTTTTACAACTCTACCATTTTCAAAAGTTTTAGTTCTACATCAATCACAGCTGTTTTAATACTCCTAATAGTCTCTATGGGTTGTAAATTTATGAGTGAAATAAAAAAACAACCAAAAAAGGATTTATTTTTATTTTTAAAAATTTCCAAAAGATATTTTCACAAAATTTGAAAAATTAACATCAACTTTGGGGCTTAATATAAAGGTGTCCGAAATTAGTCAGGGAGTTGATACTTCTAGTAAAGAAAGATACATATGTGTACAAAAACATATATTAAGGAATAGATCTCAACTCAACTCCTTCATATAGTTTTGGCTATTCAAAGAAAAGTACTTTTTGTGAAAAATTCTGAATTTTTTCAAAATTTTGAAATGTTTAAATTTCTTTTTACAATATTGAATTGTAATTTTACTTCCATTTTATTACTTGGTAAGTTAATTCACAAATGTTAAATTATCTAAATAAGTTTTACTCATAAAAAAGACATAATATATACCTAGATTATTACTACATTTGCAGTTAACACAACAGATGGACCAGCTTGTAGGCTCAATACTTGGATCTACCTAAGTAAATCATGTAGAACCGTGTTCTGCTGCTCTTTAAGCACTTCCTAGTAATTTAAATTATGCAGTTAGTACAGATAAACTAGCAGTAACCACCATTTTCAGTACAAAACCTTAAATTTAAGTAGCTTTGTTGTATTACTTCCCTTAATACAAGTGTACAGTACTTAGCTATATACAATAAGGTGGAGTGAAAATATCATTTTTGGATTTTTAATTTACTTGAGTGTGGAAAAGTTGCCAATGGGCTTTAGAAACAAGCATGTGAAATTATAATACAATTGAAGCATTGCTTGATTGACCACCAGCGATTTTAATATATGGCATATTTCATGTTTTAACGATCGCTTTGCCCATCAGGAGTCATCCAAGATGCTGGTCTTTCATCCATGTTTATGCAAATAATTAACAGCTTAGTTTGCTGTAGACTGTGTTATTGCATACTTGAGGTTGACATTTAAGATTACAACATGTGTGGAATGTAAATTAATGGCAATTACAGACATAATGGCAGAGTTATTCGGCAGCTTGAGGAATTACTACAAAAACCGCTGCAATGGCTCGTGTGCTTATTACATGCTAACGAGCTCCCCCTGCGACACCTGTTTCAGCATTTAGATGGAGCAACTACAGGACCTAAGTGCTTCTCAGGACCGATAGGGAAATCTCTCACAGCATGCACGGAACTCCATATAACATCGTATGAACCTATATCTCCATTACAGCCACTGCCGCATGTTGACATGAAGGACCTGAGCACTGACCAGCAGTACCTGTGGCAGATGTGTCAAGCTGTCAGTGAAGGACACTGTCCCTGTGATCTAGCATTGTGAAAACCGGGACCATTGAACCACTCGCGATGGTTGACAACTGCCAACAGAATCCTCCGCCTCTATGTTGGCCTCGATGCACCATCCAACAACATCAAAACTCTTGTCACATTCATCATCCGGGTCTACGCCCCAACATGGTTCGCCATCAAGATGCAGCCATCATGCAAAGATGGAGCCAAACATCTGCACGGGATGATGGTGAGAACACGGTACCTCAGCTCCTCTCTAAAGAAAGTCGTTGACCTGGTGATTCGGCGAAACGGCTTCTGCGGACACCCCGAGAACGTGCTATTAGCCATGATCACAGATGAGCGACCACATATAAGGGAACTCGGACTCAGAAGAATCATGAAGGCAAGATCACATGTGTCTGCAAACAAAATCCGCAGGTTTCGAGTGCCACCGCTCAACCTCGACGCGACCGAATACCAGGACATGGTCGATTGGCAGACTTTGACCGTGATGGAGCCTCCTGTTACAATGGATATGATGGACAACGAATTGAATGACATGATCTCTGCTCAAATTTCACCAAGTGTCCTCTTCCCTCGCTTCCCTTGTCACACACAGGTGGTGGAAAGATGCGTGAACCTAGTTACCGAAGCTTCAGCCGCTGTGTGTGGCGAGACGTCACGCCATGGATTTATTCGGGCTCACGTCGCTTCTCGGCAGCTTATGCCGAAACTTGAGTCTAAACGTGACTATCAATTCTGAATTAACCATGCATGCATAACTCAGACTCTATCGTTAGCATAATAGTGTGCCAAAATAACTAAAAATATATAGTCTGATGTTTACTCGTATTTTAGGTATTTTTGTGTAAAATCGTATATTATTGTAAACTTATAACATCTGGTGGTCGATCAAAAGATTGTCTGATTTTAATAAACTTTTTTGCATATTGTTCTATTAGTCCATTGGCAACTTTTAAAACCTCAAGTAAGTTAAAATTCACAAAAAAAAATGTTTGGGCCATTTTCACTCCACCCTAATATACAATAATGAATTCCTGAGTTTTTAAGCATGTGAATTATTGGCTATTTGTTCATATTCTTTTTTTAATTTGTGTTGTTTTATGTAAATTCGTATGTAAACTTATATATAGCTAATAACTCTTATGTTTAGACACTGACTCAGGAATTTATTATTGTACTCAGGCTTTAAGTCTGATTGTCTTCAACACTCCATGGCCTCACAGCCATAAATTGGCAATTTATTATTCAGCTTGATACACTGATACAGGTCTGTAGTTACTTAGGCTTTTTTTAAAATTCTCCTCACTTTTAGATAAACAATCATTTGATAACTTGTACTGTCTCCCCATTTTCCCAGCAACTGTAGGTGGTTCAATTGAACACAAAACATGTTGGAATGGAATCCAGGAAATGTCCTCTTGTTCAGGCCATTTAAAAGGATTCTTTTTCATGAAATTTACTAATAGATCCTTCTCAATATCACACACTTCAACTATGTTTCCAACAAACCAGTCACCTTCATAGAAACAGGCCACATATGTACCAGGTTTATATTGGTAAGCCACATTTTCTTGTGTAGCATTGAGGAAGGAAAGTTGTATGTTAAAGAAATTTTCATCACAAGAAATTTTGTACAGTTTAATTGCCTGTTGATGAAGGTCTAAAGCAGTGATATGAACGGGTTCCTGGGATTGTCTTAATTAAGGAATACCTTTTTTCTAACTCAAATAAATTAGCATTTTCCTCAATTTTAGCTGAATCAATGTACAGAAATTGTATACCATTAATATTAGATTTGCACCAATCGAACATCTCTTTTGGATTGGTGATGTGACCTTACTTGTTGCTTGTAGACTTGCCTGGGGCCTGGGCAACTAACCTTTTGACGGTGTCACCAACACCATCACAGGGGCTCTTTCCGTGAGAGGTGGCAAAAAAGTTCCATTCACATGTTAGTTGGAAATCTTTTTCATGTAACACTGAATTAATGATGTTTTTATAGTTTTTATATTGACTTGCTGCGCCATCACTAAAGTAACAAATATGTTTTAGTTTAGGATTCTGACTTTTAAGTAATTTCAAGGCTTCACATAAAAAAGAATGAACTGCAGTTGTGTTGTGTGTAAGTGAATCTGATATTACACAAAAATTTGTAACTTTTAGTTCACCATCAACTTTTTGATAGCAGACTACCAGATGCAAGGTAGCCTGGGTATTGTCCCAGTGATGCCCTTGTATGGCATCCTGAATTATAAAACTATAGTTTTCAGAGAAGTCAACAAGCACTAATGCTGTAAAATCATTGAGGTTTTCTTTACAGTCGGACAAATATTTTGATTGGGCTTTTGCTATGAAATGGTGTACTTTCAACTTTTTTGCACTTTCACATATGTCTTCTACTACATTCGAAACACTTTTTGTCATTGTGACCAGTTGGGTATGGTCTGTATGAAGCCACTGCTTAAAGGAAACCTCATCATCCATGTCATAATCATTGTTTTCAAAAATGGTAAGAAGCCAATCCCGTAGTTCATTTAAACCAGGACATGTTTTGCAGTTATTAATCATGCAGTTTCTGGTTTCAGTGTTGCAGACTATTTTCCCGAGTAACTCTCTTAATTCTACTTTGATGGGGAGTGATTCACATAAAAGTTTAAAGTTCTGGTGTATTTCACAAATGCATACATTGTGTGATCCTTTACTCCCCGCACCCATACACCATTTTGGTCTCAGTTCAAAAAACTTTGATTTGGAGATTTTGTTGTTTGGATATTTATTTTTGTAAAGTGTATATAATTCTCTGATATTTGTCAACAACAGTATTTTCTGCTTGTGAACCTTCCCTTGTGGTGTTTTTATTGATTTGTAGTCTTTTTTACCAGGGCATTCTCTAGTATATTCATTGTTTTGGAAAAATTCTATCACTCTTTCCTTTATTTCTTCGCTTATACCCTTGCTACTCTTTTTATTTCTCATTATAGGAAGGATACCTTCTTTTCTCTTTAAGGCCCTCACAGCATTAACCATTCTGGCTGATACTTCAAATTCTTTCATAATTCTTTCTCTGGACCAGGTTTTACCAATTGGAAGGAGTGTTAGAATTTGTATCTTTTCTTGTCTGGTACTAGTTTTACACTTTTCTTTCAGTTCCTCTATCATATGCTGATAACTTTTCTTCCTCACTCTCTATAGGTTTCTCCGCTTCCTCATCCAAAATGCTAGGCTTCATATGAAGTACTTTTGACAGCTTTGATTTTGTTGATGTTTCAATTTGCTTTAGTTTCCTTTTCGCATAAAACTTTCGATCTCTTGCTCTTACATACTTAATGGGTGAGCATTCTAGTGAACCTAACGTTTCGTCAAATGTCTCCTTAACTATTTCTTCTGGAACATATTCATCACTACCTGAGTCTTTTTCATCTTCAATCATCTTGGCTCTAGAGAAGCATGTTGAGCAAAGTTTCTGTCCTGGTATCAGATTCAGTCTAGTTGCTATGTCTTTGTCAATAATTTGTAGTGATTCTGCCAATAAAGTTTGGTAATGTAAACTCTAAACACATTGGAAAATAATTTTAAAACTTCAACATTTGGTTATAGGCTATTCGTATAAAATATTCAAAACATATGCATTCAGTAGCACAGTATATAGCCTACCCTATTAAAATTAAATAGCTAATTTAGGTTACAATTTACAATATAAACTTCTTTGTGAAATATAAATATATTAGTACCTATATTTACTTACTTGTTATCTTCTTTCGACGATTTCTTCATGGATCTTGGCAGCTACGTTGCATTTGTTGGTAATGCATTCCAAACATTTTTTCATGGTGGTAGCATACAGTAGCACTATTTGGGTTGATTACAGTTGCTTTTGTTCTCCACAATAGCAGTTTCCTTGTTTCATCTGTCAGCTCATGTAAGGTCATACCCACCTTCCTGATGAGTCTGTGTTCATGACATAGATCATCCAAGTACATACCAAAGCTGCACTTTGATTCTTGATTAGAATAAGCCATTATTACAGGCAGTAAAATTAAGTTAATTGCTCTAGTTAAATTTTCTGAAAATAAAAGATCATGATCTATAAAATAGACCTGGACATTAATGATTAACCATCATGTTTTACATTTATAAGAATATACAAAGCGAAATGAGCTACCCAGAGCCCTTCGAGTCGCTGGTTGTTTTGACAGACATATTAAATTTCTTGTGTTTTAAACTTATTTACATATTATTACAATTGTAAATCAACTTAATAAGTAATAAAATGGAAGTAAAATTACAATTGAATGTCATAAATAGAAATTTAAAAATTTGAGATTTTTCACAAAAAGCACTTTTCTTTGAATCACCAAAACTATATGGAGTTGAGTTGAGATCTATTCCTTAATATATGTTTTTGTACACATATTTATCTTTCTTTACTAGAAGTATCAACTCCCTGACTAATTTTGGACACCTTTATATTAAGCCCCAAAGTTGATGTTAATTTTGCAAATTTTGTGAAAATATCAACTTTTGGAAATTTTTAAAAATAGAAATAAATCCTTTTTTGGTTATTTTTTTATTTTACTCATAAATTTACAACCCATAGAGACTATTAGGAGTATTAAAACAGCTGTGATTGATGTACAGTGCCCGCGAAAAGTATCCGATCACCCTTGAAATTTGTATTTTTTACATAAAAAACAATGTTTAAATGTATACTAACCTTATATTAGTATTTTGTCATCTGTCCTTTGGTTTGGATGACTTGTTCTAGACGTTTTGGCATGGATTTAATCAAGTTTTGACAAACTTCCACTGATATTTCCTTGCACCATACCTTTTTGATGGCCTCTTGTAATTTTTCGACTGAGCCAGTGTCGTGGCATTCAACCTTATTTTTTATTATTAGCCACAGATTTTCTATCGGATTGAGATCTGGACTATTACCAGGCCAATCCAAAATATCAAATTTATTGTCAGTAATCCATTTTGTCACTATTTTGGCCCTGTGACATGGTGCACCATCATGCATGTATGTTTTTGTCCTTTGGATTGCCATTGCCATTAGAAGTTTATCCTGTAGCATTGCTAAATACCGTGCACCATTCATAGTTGTGTTCTTCGGAAGAAAATATAAGTTTCCACGCCCATAGTAACCGAAACAACCCCAAACCATCACACTTGGAGGGTGTTTCATTGTCTTTAGGGTGTATTTAGGGTCCATCCTATTTGAGCCAATAGGCCGGCGAACCTTTTTTGGACAACTTCTGAATGTCAAAAATGTCGACTCATCGCTAAATAAAACCTCTTCCAGTCATCAACAGTCCAATGAATGTATTTTTTACAAAATGCGACACGTTTTTTACGCATTTTTTCATTAATGAACGGTTTCTTAGCAGCATGGCGAGATGGTAATCCGAGTTCTTTTTGGAGCCGCTCCTGGATAGTTCGTTCAGAAACACCAGATAACAAATTATTCATATTAAATTTTATTTCTTTCGCAGTTATTGTTGGGTTTTTCAATACTAAACGTTTCATAAGTTTGTCTGTTCGCGAATTTGTTTTTCTCGGTCTGCCAGATCGTTTTTTAGGGACTGGCGTGGTTAGGCCACCATTGTTCTTAGCCCGTGAAACCCATAAATTAACGGTACTTTGGGATATGTTTAATTCCTTAGCTATCTGTCTCTGTGATTTCCCACATGCATGCAAAGCAACAATAGCACCTCGACAATCACTCTTAAGTTGTTTTTTAGCACACATTATATATAAATTTTATTTACACCACTTTCTGTAAAAAAAAAAAAAATATCAAGAAATTTACACAAACAGTGAAATCTGACAAATTTGAGACACAGCCACCCGCAACGAAGGCTACCAGAACACTAATTTGAGAATGCGTTGGATAGCTCTCATATCAGCGAGCAACCTCAAAGTTACCAGATGTCGCTAGAACAAATAGAAAGTGAATTACGTGTCTCTGAATATTAAGGGAAAATATTGTATTTTCTTGAGTGATCGGATACTTTTCGCGGGCACTGTAGAACTAAAACTTTTGAAAATGGTAGTCGTAAAAGTGGGAGGAATTGATGCAAGCTTCAAAATGGAGCCATATTTAAGCCCTTGTAACTTAGAAACTATTTGTTCCACAGCCTTTTTGCTTGCAAAATTGAAAAGCCCACCAGAAGTTGTATTGGCATGACAAATTTGAAGCTTCTACTCCTATTAGAAGATACTTTTCAAGGCCTCTCAAAATGAAGGCATTGGCCGATCAAGCCCAACATGGGCATGTTTTGTCGAAGGTGGGGGCCATTTAAGCGACCATAAAATTAAAAGTTTTTGACTGAGGAAGCTAAAATTTTAGATTTAAGCTATTGAATGGTGTATGAATCAACCCTGAAAATTTGAAGAAAATCGGAGATGGTCACCCGACCACCCCTGTACCAATTCAGCTGGAATGACCCTTAATTAATCTGTTTAATAACATAATATGTACAGTAAAATGTTTTCTCATTGAGACATGTTATAATCTACCTCAAATTTCGTCATTTTGTATTTTGTTGTTATTCTGGAATGAATTAACAACAAATTTTGAGATATTCCTGTACAGTCAACCCTCATCCAACGCATGTTTGTCCAGCATGAATTTGCTTATACACAGAAAAATAAATGTGAACAATTATTTGCCAAAAGCGGAAAATTTGATTATATATGGTTCACCAAACACGCTGTAATACAGTAGTACTGTACATGTGCCAATGCGTGCTCTAGTGTTATCTCCTACACACTCCAACATTCCCGCATCTCCCTCCCTCTTGCGTCACCCTGCATCACCCTTTGTCTCAGTTCCGCTACTGCATTAAGTTCAGTGAAGTTGTGTTGGATTGTTTTTGTCATATTTTGCCATTGTTTTGCTGTTACCCTTAGACAGCAGTGAAGAGAAGAAAAGTCATAAGGTTATGACATTAGCCAAGAAAATAAAGATTCTAGATAAGTTGCATGGTGGTATGAGCATAACATCACTTGGCCGCAAGTATCATGTAAATGAGTCTACCATGCACACCATCCGAGTGAAGAAAAGATATGTGCTATTTTCATTTAATATATTTTTTTCATATGTAAATATCATTGTTTATGATTTTATGTTCTTATTTCATATACAATATAGGTAGGGAAATTCATTTGTGTGTGAATAAAAAAATCTATCGTAAGTATTAATGAGAGACTTTACACAGCCACATTCACATATCCCCATTTATCCCATAATGTACCGGTATTAAGTTTGTCCAATACAGATTTACCTAATACGCCATTCTTGAGGAACCTAACCCCCTCATTGGACGAGGGCTTACTGTATACAAAAAGCAATTGGAAGACAAAACTTTGCATTAGAAATAACATAGGTATCAACCATGTAAGTGATTGTCAACAAAATCAAGTCAGGATTGCCTACCCTACCATCTGATGGCAGAGTAATGGTTTCATTCCCATTCAACTGATTAGCTCAGTCAAATAGGTGGGCTTTGACCAGTCAAAAGTCAAATTGAGGTTATAATGTATAATGGTTGGATTCTCGAGTTAGTTGAATATTGAATGATTGAATCTTGGGAGTTGCCTGTATTTGTTTTGTTTGTTCACCTCTCATTTGGAAACTAATATTAGCTTACTGACTAGAGCTTTTGGGATGGAACTGCATAACCTTAGTTTTGTAACATTAAAAATAGTGATGGGACGATTAATCGGAATCGGAAGAATTGAGCATTTTTCAGGAACTGGAATCGGAATCGAGAGAATTGTACCATGATTTCCGATTCTTAAAACGATTCTTTAACTTTTAATTGAACCAGTTTTGCAATGTAAACTTTAAAATTTAAATGAAAGAGGATAACAAATTTTATTTTTATTGTATTGTAGCTATACATTAAAACATGTATATCCATGATGTGTAATCAAGAAGATTAAAATGAATTGTTACAACTTACAGTTGATTTTTATTTTTAAACCAATCTATTAAAATTTATAATTTATATTACCATACTCATAATGTAAATAGTTAATCTTACCAGAGTAAAATATGACAATTTCCAGAAAAACAAGTATAGAATTATATTTAAAAATATTGAGAATCGGAATCGGAATCAAGAATCGTATCGGAATCGAGACTTTAGTGGTATCGGAATCGGAATCGTTAAAAATTTTGGTATCGTCCCATCACTAGTTAAAAATAACATGGTTTTGTAAATATATTTTGCAGATTTTTAAAGACAATCCAGACCCTTAACAGGGATTTATTAATATATCATGCCACAGCCTAGTTATTCTTGTGTTATCCATACAACATCCAACTTTTTCCTTCCTCATTAAGTGAAGTCATTAAGCCATCACTGTGCATATCAAACAGCAGAGGAGAGCAAGAAGAAACGATACATTACCCCATTTTTTTTTATGCAGGGAGGAGTGGCCAAGGGTGAATGCCCACAAAAGTGCCCCCTACCCCCATAGAAGAAGAAGAAGAGAGCCAAAATCAAGGTCCAGGGTTTTTGAAATACCTGGACACTGCATTTGAAAGATTGGAGGTCATAGTGGGAAAGATGGATTGAGGAAGGTTGTTCCAGAGTTGACTGGTTGAGTAGATGAAAGATTGAAAATACCAATTAACCCTTGCATTTGGGAGTTGGACAGAAAAGAAATGAGAGTGTGTAGAAAGTCTGATCCTGCGTGTTCTCCTTGAGGGAGGAGGCATTTAATTGAAGAGTTCAGAAGAGCAGTGTCTGTTATAATAGTTATAGAGTGTGAGGCAACATTGCAGTAGAAAGGAAAGCTTTGACATTTTGAAAGAATCAAAGTCAAATTTTTCATACTTTTTAGTAGAGTTTAAATTTAGTTTTCATTTAGGTGATTAGAAGTGGTGATTTTAAGTTCATTTTAGTGAAATAATTTCAGTCACATGGCTTCAGTCTAGCTACATTAATCTGTACCCAGTTCTTTGTAGGACAGCTTTAGACTGATGAGAGGAAATGATATGAGCAATCCAATCCACATAGATATGATATGATATGATTTTAGCTTTCAAGTAAAATAGACACTGGTACCATAGCAATCTAGATTCATTATATTTTTTTGTGGCAAGGTAGTAGTAAGCCTTTCATAAATGACAGTATTATTAACTAATAGAGCATAGAGTAGTTTATATTAAATAGACCTACAGTGGCTGCTAAAATTACTTGGACCACCCCCAGATTTTTCCTTTTTTTTTTTATATAAATCCCAGAGAAGGTAACAATTCTTAAATGGCTTATCTTAATCCTTTGGAAACCTTTTCTAGATTTCATTCCATGCCACATATTTAGGTAGTCCAAGTAATTTTAGAAGCCACTATATACTACTGTATATTGGGGTGTATAAGTCTACAGTCCAGATTAGTCAATCCCCAAACTTTCAATTTCAAATTTAGATTTTAGCCTATTCTGGGTGTTTAAGTCAACCACCAACTTGCCAACATAAAAAGGAAAACTTTGTAAAACCCTTGTAAAAATTAGTTACCAATCCTTCATAATCATCATCTGACATCATAAGTTCATTATATACAGGGAAACCCCAATTATTGCAGTTTTCGAGTTATTGCGGTTTACAATTTGATACCAAAAAAACGATTATTGCGCTAATAATTAGAGTTATTGCGGTATTTTTGTGCCAACCAAAAATTTACAAATGCTATGTATGTTTGTACGTACGTATATACATGCTGAATTCAAGCAAGCTTCAGTATTGCTGCTGCCTCCGTAATGTGCATATCATTTTGCTGCTTATTCTGTGTTATTTTATTGACAAGAAACCCCCCTGATATAAAATGAGTTCTAAAAGAAATAGTGAAGCTACAACAGAAATAGATAATGGAAGTGTTCAAGAATTGCTCCAGTCTCATGATAATGACCTTAATGATGAAGACCTTATTAATCTAGAACAAGAGTGGGCGTACGATGTTCAGGATGGTGACACTGAAGAAAATGAAATTGAAACCAACAAAAGAATTCATGTTAAAAGAACTTGATGAAATGTTTTGTGATTGTGAATCTCTCAAGCAGAAAATAATGGATGGGGATCCTAATGTCAAGCGTGCAATGAAGGTGCGCCGAGAAATAGAAAATTTAATTCGCTGTTATAGAGTAATGTACCAAGAGAAGAAGAAAAATTTGAAGCAAACAAATCTCCTAAAATATGTTGCCAAAAAATAAAACATTTCATGCATTTTTTGTGCACATGCTGGTGCACTGCAATAAACTTTTAAAACTAAAAACTGCATTTCATTTATTACCTTTATTTAAATACGTACATGAATAAATACCCGATGTTTTTAAAAAATCAATAATTAAAGTTTTAGTTATCATTTTGGAAATTTTGGCAAAAATAACGTATTTCCCATAGGTTATGGTTCCTGATTATTGCAGTTTCGCTTATTGCGGTTTTTTCCTGGCAGCATTAACCGCAATAATCAGGGTTTCCCTGTACATCCTGAGATACATTTGCAAGTGTTTCATCATATGGATCCAATTCAGATGTTGACCAAAAGTGAGCTAATGCAGGATTGAGGACCTATTGACAGGTAGACCTGTCTTTAAATACAAGCTAAAATGGAAAGTGGAAGGTTAATTTTTTAGACTGGGCCTATAAGTTGACTCCCTACTTCAGGGGCATAATTTTAAACTTAAAATACCAACTTATATGCCCATTATATGGTATATAAAATTTTCTGTCTATTTATTTTAAAATGTACCAAGTTTCACTGAGCTGCCATTTCATTTCATTTTCTATTGTTTTCCAGTTTTAGATAAACAGCAAAGTGGGACCTACCTAATATGGATGTTGATGAAAATATCCATTCAGGAAAAGATGATGATGATGATAACATGAATTCTGAGGAGGAACAAGTTCAGGGAAATGAAAATTTGGAATTTGAAAACAGTGAAAACCAACCATTGCAGACAGAACATACTGTAGAGAGAAAGATCTCTGATGCCGAGAATGCTGTCAACTTTCCTTCCTCTGAATTGAGTAGAAGCGACTCTCAAGTTTTACATTCTGTAATTGCTCAGTGTGATGAAACAATAAACTTTGAGAATAATGTCATGGAAAATGATATTGAATCTGAGCAAGTTGATGAGAAATTAGGTTCAGCAGTTGAAGATGTTGAAATGGAAGCAAATATGACAAGTATGAAATCAGATGAGGGAAGTGTGGCTTATGAATTTAGGGATGAAGTGCAAAATAACACTGATTTAGATTGTGAACCTAAACAAGAACTTTCAAATATAAATTGTAATATAAAAGAAAGCAATGTGTCCATGAGTTCTAAAACTGGAGATGAAAGACCTGCTGATGAAAATGAATTAATGGAAGAACAAATAAGTTCTAGTGAAAATATTGACCAAACTGTAGATATTGATAAGAAAATAGTAGAACTTGACTTAAACTTGAAAAAAGAATCTATGGACCATATTTTACCCAGCAGTGAGAAAAGTCATAAATTAGATAATGCACTCGGTGAACTTCAAAATGTAAAGAATGATTCTAATCAGAACCTTGACCCTATTCCTGTAGAATCCTTAAATTCAGAAAATACTGAAGTTTCTCATGAAATAAATTTATCTGAAACAGAATCTAAAATTACCAAAGATGATTGCGAGAGCCTAATGGAATCAAATGAAGATTTTGATTGCAAATTAAATGCTCCCAATCAAACTGATAGTGATTACAAAAATATTGATCTTGCAGTAGAAGATACTAATACTGATTACGATAATGAAGGCTTAACAACAACTACACCCAAAGATTCTTCCCAGACTGCAAATGAAGAACATAAAGGGGGTGAAATTGAATCTAAAGTCATTGAAAATATTCTGGAAGATAATTGTATAAATTTGGTGAGTGAAAATAAGCAGGAGGTTGCTGCTGCTGATAAAAGCTCTAGTAAACCTGGAGAATCTAGTAATTTAGTCAGTAAAGATGTCTTAGATATTAAAACAAAAGCAGTCTGGTCATCTGAAATAAATAAATTTGTGCAGGCTGAAGATGCAAATAATGTAACTGTTACTGAGAAGTTAGATACTGTGAAGCTTTCATACGATAGTTCTGATTTAGAAAATAAAATTGAACACTCATCAGAATTAAAGGAGGAAATTTCAGCTGAAATTGCTCTTTTGGAAAAAGAAGTTGAAGAAATGGTAGCTGACAGTAAAGATGAATGCGAGTCAGTAAAGGAAGAAGAGCTTCATATTCAAAAGCCCCTTGGTGATGTTATTGCTATTGAAAGTGATGAAACAGAGTCTGATTTTGAGGATAAATCCAATGGTTATATCGATATTTCTCGATTCTTAATAAATTTCAGTAATATGAATACAAGCCTTGAAAAGAACAGTAGACTGGATAGCAATCTTATTTCAGGTTTAGAAGAAATTGATGATGATAGTTCAGACTCAAAATCTGAACTGGATGAAGACATAGTGAAAGAAATTGAGAGTGGGAGTGAAAATTCTTGTTCAGAAAATGAAGATGGTGGTATGAGAGAGGAATCTCCTGAGGGTATTGAGTGCCAGGTACACGAGATAAAAAATGAAGCCCTCAGTCTGAAAGATAAATTTAATTCTGATGAGGAACCAGAATGTAAAGACTCAGTCATGCAGATGTATGAACCAGAGCTTGCCACAGACTCAGATTCAGCAAAAGAGAAAAATAAGGAAGGAACTAATGAAGAATCTGTAGAGAAAGACATTACAAAAGAGGTCAAAGAAAGTGAAGAGTTGAATAGTGAAGATGAAAATATGCTTGATGATCTATCAAATTTTGAGGTTATTGATGAAATTTTAGATGATGACGAAACTGATACAGAGGAGGACAAAATTGGAACTGATACAGAGGAAGATAAAATTGAAAATGAAACAGAGAAGGGTAAAATTAAAACTAAAATGGAAGAGGACAAAATTAAAACTGAAATGAAGGTGAACAAAATTAAAAATGAAATGGAGGTGGACAAAGAAAAACCTGAAATGGAGGTGGACAAAGAAAAACCTGAAACGAAGGTGGACAAAGTAAAACCTGAAACGAAGGTGGACAAAGTAAAACCTGAAACAAAGGTGGACAAAGTAAAACCTAAAACGAAGCTGGACAAAGTAAAACCTGAAACGAAGGTGGACAAAGTAAAACCTGAAACGAAGGTGGACAAAGTAAAACCTGAAACGAAGCTGGACAAAGTAAAACCTGAAACGAAGCTGGACAAAGTAAAACCTGAAACGAAGCTGGACAAAGTAAAACCTAAAACGAAGGTGGACAAAGTAAAACCTAAAACGAAGGTGGACAAAGTAAAACCTAAAACGAAGGTGGACAAAGTAAAACCTGAAACGAAGGTGGACAAAGCAAAACCTGAAACGAAGGTGGACAAAGCAAAACCTGAAACGAAGGTGGACAAAGTAAAACCTGAAACGAAGGTGGACAAAGTAAAACCTGAAACGAAGGTGGACAAAGTAAAACCTGAAACGAAGGTGGACAAAGTAAAACCTGAAACGAAGGTGGACAAAGTAAAACCTGAAACGAAGGTGGACAAAGTAAAACCTGAAACGAAGGTGGACAAAGTAAAACCTGAAACGAAGGTGGACAAAGTAAAACCTGAAACGAAGGTGGACAAAGTAAAACCTGAAACGAAGGTGGACAAAGTAAAACCTGAAACGGAGGTGGACAAAGTAAAACCTGAAACGGAGGTGGACAAAGTAAAACCTGAAATGGAGGTGGACAAAGTAAAACCTGAAATGGAGGTGGACAAAGTAAAACCTGAAATGGAGGTGGACAAAGTAAAAACTGAAATGGAGGTGGACAAAGTAAAAACTGAAATGGAGGTGGAAAAGGTAAAAACTGAAGCAGAGGAAGACACGGTAAAAACTGAAGCAGAGGAAGACACAGTAAAAACTGAAACTGAGGAAGACACAGTAAAAACTGAAACTGAGCCAGGCAAGGTAAAAGCTGAAACTGAGCCAGGCAAGGTAAAAGCTGAAACTGAAGAGGATAAGGTAAAAACTGAAACAGAGGAGGATGAAATTAAAACTGGAATGGAGGAAGGCAGAATTAAAGCTGAAACTGAGGAAGGCAGAGTTAAAACTGAAATAGAAGAGGACAAAATGAGAAATGTAAAAGAGATGGATAAATCAAAAATAGAAGACAAGAAAAAAAGGAAAATTGTCATGATAACTTGTGATGATTTGCCAAAGTCATCCAAAACAAGTTACAAGAAAGGTTCTGTAATTGAGGTAAGTTCCAATATTTTTTGTTTATTACTACTATATTATTGTACACTAGATTATTTTCATAGATGTAATATGTATACAATGAATTTCACAATTAAATGCCTGAAATAAATAAATGATGCCCATCCACAAGGAAAAATGAAAAGTGATTCCAAGGCCTTTTGTTTATTCAGTAATACACCTCATCATGGAATGAAGGGAAAAGGCAAGAAGCTAAAAGATATATATATATATGGTACTGTATATCTGTACAGCATAAACAAAGTGGGAGTTATTCGCAAAAAAATTAACTATTAATTTAAGGAAAAGGGTATTTTTAACAAGATGTGGCTCATTTTTTGAATTGCTTTCCATTTTTCCTTGTGGCTATATATATATATATGCCTGTTGATAAATACAGTATCCTACATTTTATTGAGGAAATTCATGTAAAATATGGTACATTTATTTGAAAGTGATGAGTTATATTTAATTTGCATTAACCTAAATAAACAGGATTTTTTAGAGTTAAGACTGTGGTTATTTGAAACCTTATCAGTTCATAGAAATCATCCATAGAAGGTTAAATTAACTTTATATTAAGATAAAGGCCAAGAGCCAGAGTATAGATATTAAGATAAAGGCCAAGAGCCAGAGTATAGGATAGTAAAGTAGCCCTTTATTTTTCACTTAGGTCTTGGGTGAAAACATAGTGGCTTGTGTTTAGCTAAATGCAAAATATTATTTTGTGGGAAATGACAATGGTTGAAAGTAGGTCTACTAAAAATTAATTACTATTTATCCTTTTAAGCAAATAATTGGTTATTTTAATTCAGTCTGTACGAGGTTAGTTACCATTTAAATTTCTAGTATAAGCTACTGTTATTAGTAAAGATTTAACTGTATTAAAATTATTTCCATTCAGATACTGGAGAAGAAATCAAAGAAGGGATTTTACAAGAGTTGTAATTGTTGGGAATACCTATCTTTCTGCTTTCAGTAATTCTTGGCCTTCAGATAGTAAAATAAGGCCTTTCTTTTTATGTAAGAATAATTTGACTATAACTGAATTCTACAAAGAGTTTTGTAACCACACTTATTTAACAGATAGCGAAAATATACTCGTGATATTTGCTATTGGTTTACATGATATTGTTAAGTATAAGAAATATAAGTCAAAAAAATGTACTGGAAAACATTCACAGTTAAAGCTTCCACGGTGTGTCAAGGGTTCTTCTGGTGAGTTTATCAGCAGCCTCACGGATAAGATGCAGTTTGTAAAAGAAAAGTTAGAGGCACAAAAATCCATCTCAGTTGTATTCAGTTACATTCCTGAAGTTAGTTTCATACATGATATAAAAAATATATTCAAAGCTTCACGTGCCCAAAATGAAAATTGTTCTTGCTTTTTCACTCTCCATAAAGGAGATCATAGAAATAATAATTTAGAGTTTTACAAAGCTAGAAGCACTTTCAATCAAATGATTTTCTCAAAGAAACTGAATGAGGTGGAAAACAAAGGGTTCTTTGAGTTTATTCCCCTCAACCTTACCTACTCGAATGAAGAATGGAGGTTTGGTAGAGAGAAAGATGCAGGTACAGGTGATGGAATTACTCTAAATGCAAAGTTGAATGAACTTCTTTTTGGTACTAAAATAGGTTCTTCATCCAAGATTCTGCTTAAGGATTTGACTGCAATGAAGAAGCAGTTATTTGGAAAGAATTCAAGCTACAGAATCATCATAATAGGTGACACATGGCTTCAAGCTATTTTGGAGAATTGGTCAAGTGATTTTAAAATAAAGCCTTTCTTTTACTATAAGGAGGACTTGAATTTGAAAGAAATAAAGAACCTTATTCTCTCCATTGTAAAAGATGAAGAAAATACATTAGTGATTACAGCTGTTTCTTCTGGTGATTTATTTAGCTTTGAGCCTTATTCTGAATGTAAAGACCACAAACCATTGCTTTTTCCTGTTCCTAAACAAGAACTTAGTGATTCTCCTATGAAGTATGCAGATCAGCTATGCAAGAAAATTGATTTATTTGAAATGGAACTAAAGGAGAGCAGAAAACATTGTAAGGTAGTCTTTATGACATGCTATCCTGTTATATTTGAATTCTATTATAAATATTTAACAAAACAACATCAAGATGAAACTAGACAAAAGCACATAATTTATGAAAGACTTGTGGATTTTCATAAGTGTATTGAGTTCAAATCAAGTATGAGAAGATGCCTAAGAGCCATCAATAGTCATCTTGTTGAGGTGAACATGGAAAATGGGTTGCACACTTGTGATATTTTTTCTCTTGCAACACATCTGACCACAGTTAAGTTTGTTTTCCCCTCATATGTACTACCATCAAGAAGTCCACCTACCTTTATTGTGGAAAAGTTGACCTCCCTTATTAAAGAGTATCTAGAAAGTACAAATATACTGTATAAGAAAAAGAAGTTCTCTTTTGAAAATATTTTAATGGCTGCAGAGTCAGGAGACAAAGTTAAAAAAGGGGAACACGCTACCAAAACAGGTGTCATTCATGAAAAAGAAAGGGGAGACACAAGCATTGATAGCAGCAAGGTCTCCAAATCATCCACTTCATCTGAGAAACATTCTTCAGCTAAAAGAAGTGAGAAATCAAGTGATGAAAAGAAAGCATCTTCACAAAGACTTCACTCTAAATCATCAGAAAAACACTTGGCTATGAAACAGGATGCAAAGGTCTCTCAGAAGAGGTCCCTAGAAGATCTACAGACAGAGGAAAATAAATTAGTGGTTAAGAGTCTCACATGTTCTTCACAGCATCGGACAAGCCATACAGAAGTGGCTCGATACCCAGAAAAGTTTTATGATAAAAAATATTCCTCTTCTGATAAACATGAAGCTAGGTATCCTCTGGAGGGAGTGAAGTATTCACATAAATCTACAAAAGAATCCACAGACAATGAGACATTTGAAGTGAGATATCCCAAAGATATATATCCAAATAGATCTAAGGATGAGTCTCATAAGACATCACATCATGAAGTTCGATACCCATTGCCTGATGATAAATATGATGATAAATATGATGATAAATATGATGATCAATATGATGACAAATATGATGACAAATATGATGACAAATATGATGACAAATATTCAGGATTCAGCAGTGATAAATACAAAGACTCTTATAGAAGGACACCAAAGTCCCCATCAGACATCGCAGACTTGAAACATGGGTAAGAGTACTTTGTAGGCCTAACTCAAAACTACTTAGAATGTTGTACTAGTAACTAGTTTACTCCATTGTTACAGTAGATTAGGGCTGGTGCCATATTGTAATTCCTGTAATCTTAAGAGTTTACTGAACTTGGAGATGAATATGGATTGAACTTCTCAGTTCAGTCAATCATGGGCTTTTAGGGTTTATGATCTACATAATGGTGTGAAGCCCTTCACTTCATCTCTTAATAATTGATTATACAAAGTTAATATGTTTAAATAAAAGTAATGAAAAGCTAATTTCAAATTTCATTACAATAAATTAAGCAGGTAGATATACTCTATTATTAGGGTTGCAGACTAAAAAAAGTATGTGGTGGCTGATTAGGTGAGGGAGAATCTTGATTGTGATGATGAAAGTGTTCTAAATTTAGGCATTTTTCCAGGGTGGATACAAGGTTACTCCTTTACTTTTGAATGTGTGATTGGAACAGTTTACTGTTTTATGCTGTTAACACTCGACAATAATAATAATAATAATAATTATAATAGCATTCCAAGTTAATAGAATTTTCACTTAATGACAGTCATCATTCATGAAAAAAGAATACAAACTAGTTGCAGTTGCCATCTGGCTATGCTTTAAATATTGAAAAACCCTTTTCATTTAGTTTCATTATTTTTTACGAGTGTAGTACGCTTCTAAATAAATGATTTGGTGCCAGTTTAATGAACAAGACCTTTGTTAAAGTACTTTTGGGTTATTTTGCCATTTAATTAAATTTTTATTGCAATTTTTCAGTTCAGATTACCATCGAGGTTATAACAGTAGAAGATGCGAAAGTCCAAGTAGATACAGCAGAAGATCATGGAGTAGAGAGATTAGTTACAGAAGAAGCAGGAGTAGAAGCACTGGCAGAAGACAAAGAATTGAGAGTAGAAGTAGAAGATATAGAGGTAGAAATACGAGTCCATTAAACAAAAGGCAAAGAAGCTATAGTCGATCCAGATCTAGATCAGGATTTAAGTCAAGCAGATGTAGCCCTAAATCATCTAATCAAAGTAGAACAAGAAAAAGATCAAAATCTGCCAGTCCAGGAAGCTACAGTAAGAGGTAAGTTACCCATGTGACTATTTTTTTTTTTTCTGATAAAACATTAATGAATTGTAAATATAGTACAGTATTTGTTTTCACCTTTTCAGTTTTCAGTGAATAGGATTGTCTTATTACAAAGGTAACACTTATTTAACAAAATATATTACAATACCCATTATATTAAAAGCAGAAAAACTTAATTTTATCACATTCAAGTTATTTTGCATTGCATTTGGTGATAAAGCCTTTTCATAATTGTACTGTGATCAAAGATAAAAATAAGAAAACTCACTTTGTTACAACTCAAACATATAAGATAAGTAAGGCTAATGGTTTATTTTTTGCCCCCTAACCATGATGAAAGCAGACAGTTAAAATAAAAATTTTTAATGAAATGATAATAAATACAGTAACAACTTAATTAAAAAAACACTTTTTTTCAGTATATTGAATTGAGAATATATATATATATATATATATATATATATATATATAATATATATATATATAATATATATATATATGATACACACAGACATGCATGGAACAAGGAACTCTTCTGGGATCCCAAAGCTGGATCCTGTCTGCTTTGCAGATAGCTGGTGAGGGAAGCTATATTTATGGGACCTCTTTGCGAGTGACCCGTTGCCCATGTCGGGCTAGCATCATGAAGAAGAAAAACTATGGTATTTGTCATTTACCATTACTTATTCAGACTATAGTGGATTTAATTATCCCAGAAGAGTTCCTTGTTCCATGCACAATCTGTCTGTATTATAAAAAACTCAGGGGACCATTCTGAGTTCATTCCCATATATATATCACCAAAAGTTACGTTTGCTCCTATTCAGTGCTGTCTTTTGTATCATTTTCCTCTTACACAGAAAATAGCTACAACTTTGTTGTAGGTGTTTTTTGGGGGAGTGTGGGGGGGGGGGGGTCACTTTAAGGTAGGGGTCATTCCATGTCAGTTCAATGGAATTTTGGGTCAAAAAAACGTGACCATCAACGATTTTTTTGAAAATTGGCACCCTTATAGATCTCGGTGAGAAAAACAGAATGGTACTTGTTTTGTTAAAAAAAAGGTCAATTTCCAAGGTTATACCATATTTCAACATGAAATATCTCGGCTCCTATTGCACTTACAGAGACCATTTAAACACCATTTTAAAGCTTTTAAGCAGATCTACAACTTTGTTTCTATTCATATTTTACCTCAATGGTAAAAAAAAAGTTGATCTTATTTTTTACCTTTGACCTTGTGTAGGTCATTTGATGTCACAACCAATTTTTTTCTCCTTTCACCCAATTTTGGGTACACATGTCTACCTTAACCTAGAACAAGATTTTTAGTGTTGATTAAGTTAGTACTATATAGACGCTACAGCCATTTCAGTGGACCATACCTACCTCCATTTTGACCAAGTACCTTTTTCCACCAAACTTTGGAGCGCCGTTTCTTTGGGACTGTTTGAGTTAGTGTTGAGAAAAGTACCATTAGATTTGTCTCACTGAGATCTATAATGTCTGCTGTTTTTAAGACAATTTGCCTTTTAATATGTATATTAAAATAACCTATCCCTTTATTTTTACCAATTGAGTTATAAGAACCGATTCTTGTCTAGCTGGGTGAAACCATGAAAAAAGAGGCATCAACATAACTTTATATTTAAAAAAGGCAGTTATTAGGTATTTACAATATATTTTATTTTTTTCTTTCCCACCTACCATCTGCTCCTTTTACAGAAACATAGTCTTTCAACCCTGGCATTTGTCTACTCACATTCTGGCGAATGATAGAAGTCAATTACTTTGGCAGCAGTTTCACTATTCAGGCGTTTCCCCAAACGCGGATTAGAGTTGAAAGCACTCCCTTCTCCCTCACCAAACTCTCTGCTTGCCTAGCCATGTAACCTGAGCACTTAAATTCTTCTCTGATCTTTACTTGTGTCCATCTTTTTGGTAGGATGGTAAGAATTGTCAGTTTTTCACTTCGACTTGTCACTTGATTAAATTTCTCTCTTAGTTGTTGTTGAATCTCCAGTTCTGTATCATCTGAGTCTGCATGAAATTGGTTGTTTAGTTGCAAGTTCAAGCTTTCTTTTCACAACTCCTACTTTCCTCAACTTTCTCTTTGCGTGACCAGTGCTGTCAGAGAGTTTACATGGTTTTATTGGGGTCTCATCAAGTGTGGCCAATGAAGCATTGAATTTACTAAGCTCATACTGCATTTCAACTACATCTCCAACAGTTTCTAGCTCAGATGGGGCACTTGATGAGGTGGATGGTGATTTTTCAAGTGTTTCACATTCAGGCATTGGGGATGGATGATTTGCTAGTATGTTTCGACAGGTTGCTCATGCTTTATGATTATTTGTTAGTTTCAATTCAGGATTTTTATCAATCAAATTTTTAGTCAATGCACGAATGCCTTTTTTCACTTCCTTCGTGTTTTTTAAATGGGTCACAACAAAACCTGCCCATATTCAAACTGCTGAAATCCATGTTTATCTAAAAAGAAAAAAACCGTATGTAGCTTAAAAGCCAGGGTTGCATTCAGTTACACAAAATGGAAACCATTACAATTTTTTTCTTTTTCTTCAAATTAATTACAGTTAGTATTGTACTTCACAATTTCAAGATCAATTACAATTAATTTTGTCTGAATCAATTACAATTACACAAATATAACTATCTATTCTATATATCTAAATATATATCTATATCTAAGTATAACTAAATAAACTATCAAAGGTTTATTTTCATTAGATGATGTATGACTGCCAGATCTAGGGGTATAATTTTTAACAATTGACATTAATTGATCATTTACATCAGTTATAGCTCAAAAATCAATTACAATTACTTTTTTTTTTTTTTTTTAATCAATTACAATTAATGGAAATTAGGATCAATTAATTAAAAATAATTATAATTATTCATTGTATCCAACCCTGTTAAAAGCTATTTTTGCTTAGATGGAACAAATAAAATTTGGGACCTACTGATCTTGTTTCAGAGGTCTACAACAAGAAAAAGTGTGCAGTTTGATTTACAGATTGGAATAAATACAGATGCCAAAAAAATCCTTGCTCCAAGGTTTAAATAAGCTTATTTTCACATGGGTACATACTGTTGTACACAATGAATAAATACACAAAGTTAAGTAATTCTATTAAAACTCATCTAACTCTTAAAATGGAACTTATTCTATAGGGTAGTACCTATAGCCTAGTAAAAGGTACTTATATACATACATAGCTTTACCTTTAAACAGGATAGCAGGTTCGAAGTTCTTCACACTTTTGAATGTCCATATAAATTAATTAATTATGTAATTTAAATTACCTATATTATATAATTCTCTGAAATATAAAAAAAATAATTAAATTTTATAATAGGGCTGGATACTTATTCGACCAAATAACTGGGTTAGGTTAGGTTAGATAATTACTGATTTTTTGGAAAATTAACAGACATTTTATATCTCAGTAAGAAAAATCTAATGGTATTTTTCTCAAAACACTTTCTCAAACAGTTCCAAAGATACGGTGCTCCAAAGTTTGGTGGAAAAAGGTACTTGGTCAAAATGGAGGTGGGTATGGTCCACTGAAATGGCTGTAGTGTCTATACTAACTTAATCAACACTAAAATCTTGTTCTAGGTTAAGGTAGACATGTTTACCCAAAATTGGGTGAAAGAAGAAAAAATTGGTTGTGACATCAAATGACCTACACATGGTCAAAGGTCAAAAATAAGATCAGCTTTTCTTTTTGACCACTGAGGTAAAATATGAATATAAACAAAGTTGTAGATCTGCTTAAAAGCTTTAAAATAGTGTTTAAATGGTCTCTGTAAGTGCAATAGGAGCCGAGATAGTTCATGTTGAAATACGGTATGACCTTGGAAATTGACCTTTTTTTTACAAAATTCGAATGGCCATATATATCTCCAGAACCATATGACCTAGAGTGTTGAAACAAGCATCTTTGTTTTTCTGAGAGATCTATAAGTGTGCCAATTTTCAAAAAAATTGGTGATGGTCACATTTTTTTTTTGCTGTTGAACTGACATGGAATGACCCATAGGTAAACCTAACCTAACCTAAATTAAAACAAAAACTGCGTGTGTGTGTGTGTAAAATCCTGAGGTAGCATGATAGTAGTAGTAGTAGTTTGATTTTGAGTTTTTTTAATTAAAATCATAATGCAAGTGAAATTTAAAAAAAAATAATCATCATTATACAGTCTACTAAAGAAGTGTATTCTCAAAACTTTTTAATGGAAACCCACCCAACCTTTACTTAAATGTAAGTGATTAAAAATTTGAGAAAATAATAGCCATCACTTGTAGGAGCTAATTTAACTTCAATGACCACTGACGAAAATGTAAGAGGAATTTGGGGATATATTTAGGAATATATATATATATATGCTCCTAAGTATTTGTACAGAGAAATACTTCAGCTATATTTGTCTTTATCTTTTGTACTACGCATAGGATAGTTATAAGTTTACAATTCATTTCAAAAAGTTTAATAAATAAAAAAAAAAAATTCAACTCTTAACATATAATGTCAAAGATCAAAGAATTTGAGGAAAATAAAAAAAGTTCAAATGCAAAAGTTTTTGTAGACCTATTTACAAAATTTTTTAATAATTTGTGTGACTGCTTTGGGCTTGAAGAATTTAAAGTTTTTAGCAGTAGTTGGCTCTTTACTGATTAAAGACTTGGTAATTCTGAATATTAGAATTTCCTCTTTGAATCCTCATGGAAGATGGATGACTGTACAAGCCATTAGTAAGCAATGGGTCATTGGGGTAAAGTGATGTCTACAGATCTTAAGAGATCTGTTATTGCTGTACACAAATCTAGAAAGAGGAGAACTTCAAATTCCATTTATGATGGTTGCTGCAGTTATAAAGAAATGGAAAGGCTTTGGAACAATCAAAACTCTACCAAGATGTGGATGACCTTCCAATATTTCAGAATGTACACTTAGCAGGGTTGGCAAAAACCCAACTGGTTTTTTGCTGGGTAGTTGGGTTTTTGGGTTTTTGCCAACCCTGACAGCTAGACAGATTAAAAGAATGGCTGCTACAACCCCACAAGTGACTGCAGGTGATATTTGCCATCCCTCTAATATACATCATACATTGAGAAAGAATGGTTTGCATGGAAGACACTAAGAAAACCTTTGCTATGAAAAATGCACAAAGAAGCTCATTTAAAGTATGACAAGGATCATCATAATGATGAGTTTGCATTTTGGAAGAAAGTTCTTTGGACAGACAAGACCAAAATTGAATTATTCAGGAACAAGCAATGGTATGTTTGGTAAAAATCAAATCTGACATTCAAGGAAAAAGATGTCTTTCCTACAGTTAAACATGGTGGTGGTAGTTTGCTTCTTTGGAGATGCTTTAGTGCTTCTAGTCCAGGAAGGCTTGTTGATATCAATGGAATCTTGAATTTGAAGAAATGTCAGGAAATTTTAGAAGAAAATGTATTGCCTTCAGTTTGGGAGTTGTGAATGGGTTGCAATTAGTTACTGCAACAAGATAATGATCCAAAACATGAAAGTAAGAGGACCATGAAATAGCTTCAACAAAAGATTTTTCAAATTTCTTGAGTGGCCCAGTCAAAGCCCAGATCTCGATTTAATCTAGAATTTATGGTTTGATTTGGAAAAAAGCTGTCTACAAGAGAAACCTTTCAAATCTGAATGAATTACAACAATTTTCTTTTAAAGAATGGGCTAAAATTTCTACTGAGAGATGTTGAGATCTTGTAAAAAATACCCAAAATGAATCATTGAAGTCAATCAATCAAAAGTGGACACACTAAGTATTAAACAATTTTGTAAGTAAATCTATGAAAACTTTTGTACTTTAAACTTCGATGTTTTATATTACATGTTAAAGGTGAACTAATTTTTTAATTGTTAAATTTTTCCAACAAATGAATTGGAAACTTTTCCTAACTATCTTTGAGCATGGTACAAAAGATAAGGATGAATATATAAAGGAAAACTTGTCCTGCTTATCAGGCTAATTAGCCTGATGAGTGGGGATAAGCTCTCTTTTATATGTTTTCATCTCTGGGTTTTTTTTATTAGTTTTTGCCATGGTAATTGGATTCTTAAGAACTCCATATATCTACATACAATATTTGGTGAATATTTATAGGCTTTCCTAATAACTTGCAGGAACTACAATAATGTTAACTATAGATATCCCCTGATCCCTGTATTCGTAAATATTTGGGTCAGATTGTAATTTCTCCCAGCATCAGAAACTAATGAAGTGATATTAGTATTATCGGGTGATATACATTTGGTAGGTAGCCATCTTAGTCCATTCACCCAAATCTTTATTCTTCTGATAATGCTGAAAATAATTGTTTTGGGTTTTTATGAAAGGCTAAAAGAGTTTTTTTACTTTTAGACTTATTTCCTGTGCTTTGACTTTAGTAAATTATAATTACTGTATTTCCTGGTGTATAACGTGCACCTTTTTTTCCCCCAAAAATACTCCAAAAATCACCCTGCATTAAAATTAACTCGTTAAAATTGTACATGTGAAGTGAGGTAGGAGGTATATTTTTTCCTAAATTTTTATTTTCCTAAATTTTCTCTTCAAAATTAGGGTGCATGTTATACGCTGGGAAATACGGTAGGTCCTGAAATTAATTTGAGTTAATTTTATTGAGTATTTTGAAGTTTATTTCCCAAAAATTTAATTTTGTGGTGGTTGTAAACTACTGCTAATGGAATTTTAGCTAGGTTATACTCTCTTGGAAAGCATTATCTATTTAGAGATGAACCAAATGGTGAAAGTTACTCAGACTTTGAAAGGCCAGGCATTTACCTGAGTTGGTTATTGTTAGAGGTCTTTTCAGCAAATTTGAGTATTGGGGAACTTATGATTTGGTTAGTGATAGATTTATTGTTTATTCCTGTGCAAACCTATCCTCTACTAACAGAAGTATGGCCCTTTTGAATTTTGTTTTTGTTCAATGAGGAAGTTTCAAGTGAATTATCTTATCTTGTAACATTTTCATCATTGTTGTTGTAAATAGTTCATGCAATTTTCTTTTTTGCAGCAATAGTAAAATCAATTGTATTAATTTGCATTAAGTGAATTAAGCACAATATCTGTCTGTTACTACCCAGATAGTAAGCATCCATTGAGCCAATATTGGTATATGAAATATACCAATATCAATGTTGTTAACAATATCAATGTTGTTAACTGGGTAGTACTCTTGTGGAATGTTTTGAATCTTGCATAACATGGTGTGTAGTAGTAGTAGTAGTAGTAGTTGTTGTTGTTGTTGTTGTTGTTGTTGTTTTGGTGGTTGTTGTTGGTTGGTGTTAGTGTTGGTGTTTTCCCTGAATACTGCATCTGTTGGTGATATTAATCTTTATTTTCCCAAATTATTGGTATGGTTCATTATTTACTGATATCTCTATATTTTTTAACCTTTTAACACCAACTGTTGTATTAGAGGTTATTTTGACTTGAACAGGAAAAAAATTTAAATAAAAATTTCATAATTCAGGCATGAAAGGGTTAAACACTTCTCATATGCCACAAAAGCAATAACTAAAAATATTTTTTAACTTATGCATGTGGAATTTCATCAGAATTCTTTAGGAACTAATAGTGTCACCAGTCATAGCACTAAAATGCATATTTCTTAACTTTTTAAAGTGTGCATATATAATTGGTGGGTTAGGTTGACCTGAATTGATGGGATATGTAGTGAAATGATTAAATAGGTAGAGTGGTACTTGAAAAGCCATAAAAAATGTCAGAAAGTGTAGGAAAGTGAGTGTGTTCCAGGCAACTGAACAAAAGCTGTAATTGCACCACTATAAAAATAAAGGTAAAAGAAATGAATGTAAAAATTATATGATATAAGTCTTGTAAATATAACTGGAAAAGTAGATAGAAGAGTGTTGAAAGAGTAAACAATATTATGGTTCTTTTGTTGAAGATAAACAAATTGGCTTTAGGAAAGGAAAAGGATGTGTTGATCAAGTGTTTGCAGTGAGACAGATGACTTGGAAGTTAAGCGATAAGAAGGAAAAAGTGTATACTGTATAGCATTTATGGATTTAGAGAAGGCATTTGACAAAATGAATAGATTTGCTTTGTAACAAGGACATAGAATGTCTAATGTCAGTGATAAATTGTTAAATATAGTGAGAATATTTTGTGTAAGAGTTGAGGTTGAGTTCAGTGACTGGTTTGGTATAATTGTTAGAGTAGAGCAGGATTATGTGATGTCTAGAGCTATTTTTTTGTAATTTAATTTAATTGAATAGCCTTTATTATTATTAATAAAATAAATACAATTTTTACAATATTTGCTTTTTGTTTTAACAAATAATTGTGAAATTAGACCATTATTTTATTTTGCCCATAAGCTTTAGGCTTTACTGGGCTCTTAATTATTAAAAATAAAAGGTATTATTAATATATAAATCATGAATTAGAATTATTATTAGAGTATATAGTATTAATCTTAAGTTAGGTATTATTATAGATATAAAACAAATGCAAAGTCATTATTAAAGGTGTGACACCAATACTATCCAAAGAAATTAATATTAGACACGAGAGATGAACAGTAACAAGGAATGTACATTTAATCCTAGATTACACATAAGAAATGAATAAATAGTAGTAATGTACATTAGTATTCCATTATTAGTCAAGATTTCAACTTGGTTTTAGACCAATTTACATTCACAATATTTTTTATATCAGCATTTAAATCATTCCCTAGTTTGGCCAATGAAAATGGGTAATTTTTGAGGTGAAGACAATCTAAATTAAAGAATAACATGCTTTGATCCATTTCTGGTCTGATATGAGTAGATTTCTTAATGAGTTACAAAATATTTATTTACCCATTGTAAGTTAATGATTTTGTTCTTACACTCTTAAATAAAAATAAAATGTGCCACCTTCATTACATCTTTGAGCTCCAGTAGTTTTAGCTCTTTAAATAATGCACTAGAATGATCATAGAAATTAGCATTAGATAATAACCTTGTTGCTCATTTTTGGATGACAAAGATACTGTTTAAAGCATTGTTAGTTGAGTTTCCTCAAACAAGGGTGCAGTATGTTATATAAGGAAGAATAAAAGTATGATTGAGTTAATAAAACCTGTTTAAGGACTACATTTCTAAGTTTAAACATTATAGTAATGCTCCTTGAACTCCTTTTTGAAATATAATTTACATGACCCACTCTTACAAATTATTGTCTAGCATTACACTAAGAAATTTTGTTAGAGTACACTCCTTTACAGTGAGTTCACCAACATTTAGTTTAAGATACACATTTCGTTTATTAGTGAAAATCATGAAATTTGTTTTACTGGTATTTAAAATGTATATGAACCCTCCGAGGTGTTGCTAAAGAAGAACAGATGGTATTAGGGTGTCTTGAGTCAGAAAAGGTTTGAACCACCACACTAGAGGTAGTGTTAGCCTTGACCTTTTTATAATAGGTAACGCTGGATCCTGAGATTGGAATGGTACCTTATTCCCAGTGGTAATCCCAATGTATCTTTGGGTGTTTGGTTGATTTCAATGTCATGGGTCCTTAGTTCAAGCATTTTGCCCACCTTATGGAGAAGAGAAGTGGGTTTTAGAATAATGGATGTATGTGACCTCTGCTTTGGACATTAAATGTTGGACCATTTCTTTAAATGCTCAGAGTTAAAGAAAGATATTTAATAAATAAAAAAAGTTAATTTATTGCGGCCTCCCAAGATATTCAATGATGAAGCTTATTGAATTTTTTAAAATCATCGCATATGCTCCTCAACATATTGAATATGAAATGGGTTCCCAGTTAGACAATATAATGCCTCAAGTCCTCTATTTATTATTGCTTAAACACTTAATTATGAAATATTTTTTCATTCATTACCAAGGCAGTTGTTTGGTTCATCTGTGTAAAATAAGTGTTGTAGAATACTTCTTATGGACATATTCTCTTTTGTGAATATTTTTCAGACCGAGACAGTCAGCTGCCAAGGAAGAAGCCGTTTCGAACCTTTGGGAAATTCATAATCGTGAGTGTGAAATGTATCGCAAGAATCCAGAAGCTCATCCTGACTATGAGCGGGTGAAGCGTATGTGGTATGAAGTGATGACGAGTCAGGGGCTTAACCCTTATGATTTCAGTTTAGAAGTTCATTGGAGAGATTACTGGCTGAAGAAAATGGAAACAATCTTCAAAGAAAACTGGGAAGATAAAAAAGCCAAATGTCTTTCTCTTATCTCTTCGAAATCTCATCATTCAAGACGCTCATCTTCCAGCTCCAGTTCATCTTCATCCAGTAAAGATGCTAGGAAAGGTGATAAATACAGACATAAGAAGAAGAAATCTAAAAGCAAGAAATCTAAGTCTAAAAAGAAGTCCAGAAAGGAATCCCCATCTCAGTCAAGCTATAAAACCAAAAGTAGAAGTGGTGGGGAATCGTCCCATAAAGCTCGTGATACATCTGGCATAAAAGATCCAAGTCTCATATCAGTTGAAGAACTAGAAAGTCGGATTAATGTATTTATGATGAAGGCAAAGCAAGGATCAGGTCTGTCTTTGGCTCCAGTTAAGCCAAGTATGCGTGCATCATCCGTGAGTGAAGCGGTTCGTGCAACTACTAGTACTGCTACATTTTCAGGTTTAACGAAGAAGGAAAATGATAAGTTGTTAGATGTTACAACTATTCTCTCTCAAATCTCAGAGAGATTCGGAGCTCTTGGGATGTCATTGTCAGTTTTACATCGCAAAGTTGTTGAGGCTTTGAAGAGCGGACAAAATCCTTTGAAATGTATCGATGAAGACGCTAAAATGCTTCTCGAACTTATCGGTGATAAAATCAAAAGAATTTTGGAAGATAGTAATTTAACTCTTGTACAGAGAGCAATTATTCAAGAGGCGCACGATAGGCTGATGCCTTTCCTCGAATCGTTGGATAAAAAACCCGATTCTAATTTTGGCTTAGATTTAGATATTATAGCTAAAGCGACCCTTGGAATGCATGTTCCTGAAATTGTTAACTTCATAAAAACTGCTTTGACCTACAAAAGAGTGGAAAACGTTTCGAATGACGATCTCATGAAGATTTATCTGGAAGTCAAAGCTATTCAAATGAAACATGTGACACAAAAGCAAGGTTCATCTTCAGTGAATGCACCGAAGTCGAACGTTCAGAGTTCATACAAAAGGACCTCTTCCGCAGATAGTAGGCCTACTATTAGCAGTCTCTTCACCGGATTTCCATCGGGTGCGGCTGCGGCTGCTTCACAATCTCCCCATAGCTTCAAGTCATCTTTGGATACGAAAGTGGTTACTTCAAAATCGGCTCAAATAAAGAATAATTTCCTATCCCTTTCGATGAATGAAAAGCTGAAAAAGTTTGCCGAGTTTCATTCTCTTCCATTTGAAGAGAAAAGCTTTTTGCTTTCACATTTGGATGAGTTGGAGAAGACTGAAAAAGAACTCGCGCAGTCTCTGAGATATATGATATCGCGAAATAGGAGCAGCCAGTACTGAAGGAAGAGCCATTACGCTGAGTATCTTAGTTCTTTGCTCCGTTTAAGTGGATCCAATTTGCATTAAAAGTGGTGCCAGTGAAATGGGATTTAGCGTTGAATATTAAATTAAGTAGCAGATAGTATTGAATTCTTGATTTACCCCTAATTGATTGCTTTATATTTAGATTTTAATTCTAATTCCACTGTATTAGAATTTTTGCTCTAAAACTCTTCGTTGTCCATTTACACAATATGCATTGCATTGTTTTTAATTGTAAACTGTTAATATGTACTCGTTTTGCCAGCGACCGTAGCTCAGTCAGTAACACCGTTTCCCAATAAGCGAAGTGAAGGTACTGACGTCGGGGATTCGTCTCACAGTGGTGCTGGTATTAATGATCCAGGAGTTAGTGCAATGGGCCGCGTTAATTTAGCCTGAGCGCTGTGCCAATTTCTGGCCCTCCTGACTTATTATGTACTAATTTTAATGTGATGGTATTCTGTAATCAAATACACCTAGAAAAGAAGCCTCGTGTTATAGATGACCTTTCCAAATTATTAAAAAAGGACCTCACTGATAAAAATTAGAAGTATTCACATAAGAAAATTATTTTGAACTTTATTTCAGAAAGGCCTATCAGTAGTTTATAGTTTATAAACGTATCTTAACTTTATTAGATTTGTTATTTTGCTTTAAAAAATTTAGTGTCTGCGAATTTTCTTAACGAATTGTCAACGAATTCGCTTAACTTTGTTTTCATAATCAATTATTTGTTACCAGCAAGAAAAAAAAAAAAATATTATCAAGCGCAAAAGACTTCACGCTCAGTTTTGTTTCATTTTGATCTAGTTTCTGGAGTAATTGTTAATTATTTAGCAATGACCTTTGAGAGGTGAAGGCCTCCTTCAGAGGTTCTTGAGGTATGATATACAGAGGGTTGACAAAAGTAAATAGACACCTTTGGGTTTTCCCCCCCCCCCCCCCCCCCCCCCCCCCATAGTTTTTCATTTGATGATAAAAATCAATAAATAATAATAGAGTTATTGAATCAATATATTTAGAATCGTGTTGCTTTCCTCTTTGCATTATGTAAAGCTGACACGTTCTAATATTTCATTGATGAGCTTTACCATTTGTTCTTGACGACAATCGTCATGGTGTCTATTTACTTTTGTCAACTTTCAGTACCAGTCTTACAGATCGTCTAAAAGTACATATTTTATTTCATGCTATACTTTTTTTAAGTTATAGTTATCCCTGTGAAATAACGAAAAAAAAAATTTCAAATCACCAGTTCCAATTAATCCTTTAGATTTTTTCAGATTCGAGTAATGTACGGGCTCGTTTGTAGCGCCGGAAAGCGTATCGTGTTTTTGTTCATGTTTACTGGTAAGTCTAAAAACTCTCTGTTTGTAATGTGGTCAAAACGTCATTTCGTATTCAGGAAAAGGTGAAGTAAAGAGAGTTTAATTTTTTCCTTTGATTATTTGTTGTGTATAATGGTTACGTCTCTGCCTATCTCAATTGGTTGGTTAGTCAGTTTTTAAACTGGAGAGATTTTCAAGAAGTGGGTTTGGTGAGTGTGTTCATTATTTCAGAATAGTTGTATACTTACACTTATTAGTTTCTTGTACATTTGCGTGGACTTTGCAACCTTGAAAAAAAGGTAACATCCAAGAAACTCATTTTCCCACGACCTCGTCGGGTGAGTGTGCCCGAAAACCCTCGAATAATATATTTATTTATTTTATTTATTTAATCTATATTATTTTGGGGCTACGTCGTAGCCAATGTCGTAACACTGCTTCCCGTCGATCAACGAAGTTAAGCGGCATTGGGTCCGGGTAGTAATAGTTGGATGGGAGACCGTCCTCCGCGTCCTGCGTCCAAATTATCATACATATGCGTTATGAAGTAGAGTAAGGGCATGAGAGATGTCGGTGATTTGCATGGTAAATTCGAAGGAACTTAAAAGTACATTCATTGTGGATTGAATACGAAAGAATTGGAATTAAGTATTTTGTGAAATAATACTTATGAGGAACAGGATGAGGACTCTCACAATTCACTAAGCAAATCATCGACATCCCCAATGCCGAAACTGCTCATGGCCAATTTGAGACCCAATCTATACTTACTAACATCCCTCTATCTGGAGCCATAAATACCAGCATTAACCAGTTATTCGAATCTGATGGACCTGAGCAAAAAGGGGCTTCACCGCTTCAGTAACCGCCTATGACACATTTCATAATCAGCATTTATTCAGACAAATGATTCATTAACTGGAGTTACCCCAGCCATGACTTACATATTCCTCTTTTATACAAAAGAAATGGCTACAAGATTACCTAACCAAATTTAACCTACTACAGGTGATTAGGGTTGTAATATTCCTGGAAATTTGGGAATTTTCGAGAACTTTCTTTTCATAAAAACGAAGAGGTGCATAGTCTTGAATCGGGGTAACCTGCGTAGTTTAATTGAGGAAAGTGTAGAATAACGCAGCAAAGATTCAAAATGCAGTTGATGTTAGCATATGATTCGCTTCAGTATGTTACTGGTATATGACAGTAGAGTTAGAGATGTTAAAATAGGAAACCCCACTCCTTGGATTACTTTTAATCTCCAATTATTTACAAGAAGAAAATTCCCGGAATACTGAAATGGAAATTCCCATTAATTAGTGAATATTAAAAAGGTAAATTTCCTGCGTACTGATTTCAAATTCCTATTTTTACCATGTATATTCCCAGCAAATTCTCCTAACCTCAATAAAAACAATTTATATAAGAAGCCGGAACTTTTTTGTTGGGTCGAAAACACTTAAATATCTTATATTTTACTGTGTGCTGCAGAAAAAATAAATATAAAAATTACCTAAAATTGAAAATTCCTGTAAAGTTTCCATCCCTTTGCAACCCTAACGATGGTAAGTTTCCTTTTTATAATCCTTTCCACTCCTAGAAATTATTGCAATACTGTACCTCGAGAGTGGCGCCCACAGTAGGGGACGCACTATACGCGCGTACGTATACAAAATTTTCTCGTAATTACGATGTTTTAATGGAACGTGCGTATTTTTTTTTACCCGGGGAATGCAGAACACGTTAAAACATTTATTGATTTTTTGTACATAAATCTTGTATAAAATAAAATTTGTTTTTACAATTATCTAATTATTTAATAGTTTTATAATAATCTAATAACGTTCATCAAGATGTAAACATAAACATTGAATCAATTCTGCACGCGCAAGAGGCTTCAAGACATCGTTGTATTGCCCTTCTCTTAGGAAAATAGTAAATTTATAGTTGTAATTATTTCTCGTTTTGAAATGTGTGTAATGCTTGTATGCAATTTGTACCGTATTTCATTGATTTTATTGGAATATTATTTCGTTTTGTACAAAAAAAAGTGCATATCTTTTGGAGGTCTGCGGGCGCCACTGCTGTACGTAACGTAATTTAAAAAAGGAAAATCTTGACTACACTTCTTAACTAATAAAGGGTCCATTCACACTCGTCCGCATTCGTCATCGTCTACACTTAAAACTTGTCATTCATACCATCGTCACGAGTCTACCCTCTTATTGATTCTGCCGTAACTGCAACAGTTTGAAAAAAGAAAAAATGTTACTGGTATCTTCTAAACTAACTAATAATTAACGAGGATGCTGATATATATAAAACGAAATGTAAACTTTGAATGTTAGCTGAGTTAAGTACCTCATATCCTTGTCCTTGGTGTTAGTTCAGTACCGTACAACATTTCCATCTCAAACATGACTGGTTGACGTACGCTTTATCTCGGATTGAAACATTCAAAGAATTTACAAGAGTGGATGATGCAGTCTTCATCGGGTTAAAATCGAATAATCGGCCATCGTTTCCGTGGATTTGAGATGTAGAAAGGGCGATGATGTCACAATATGGATGACGGTGAATGGCCCATAATAAAACGTGGCAAAATTTTCACCAAAATATATTGCAAACCTACTAATACTAATTTAGGTAGCAAAGTCCATAATTATAACCTAGTATATACAAGTTTAGAAGTATGAAACTTAATATTCCCTATTTGCAGCATCTAATTGTTTTTAAAAAATAATTTCCCTCAATGGGATGGGAATGAAGAATGCACTCGCCGTTTCTTTTAGCAGGAAAAGGCAAGAACGTTTTGGTATGTGGAATGTCAGAGGAATAAATGTAGAGTTAAAGGGGAAGAAAGAACATGGGACAGGTGGAGTTGACATTAATAAAAGGAACTGCGAGTGCAATTTGAGAGTTCTAGATGTGTAAAGTTTAGAATAAGAAAGGAAAAGGCGAGGTTAAGTTTTTGTTGTGTATACTCCAATCGAAGATTCAGCATATTTATAGTGGGTGGGGGGCGACGTCCGGAGCCCCCCCTCAATTTCCTGCAAGTGCCGTATGTGTATGGCTCTGAAAACAAATTCTGATTTTGTAAATAGATCATGGTTATTTTATTTTGAGTCTTTATCCATATACATTGTACTTCCAAATTTGTAGTAGTAATGGTTTTCATAGGTGCCCTTAGTACTGTTGCAGCCATATCACTATTTTTATATATCTTATTCTGATAGTTCTTTTAATTGGCAAGACATTTGTATTGTTTGAGAAGTTTTCTGTGATAACTGTTGTACCCAAATTGGATTTTTATTTTGTATCTTATTTGAATGGGACTAATCTAATAAAACAATACAATTTATTTTACTCTCGCTCATTGGTGGTCTGTTTTAAGAAAAAAAATTTAGGACTTCCCCTTACTGAAATGCCTAGATCGGTCCTTTCAAAAGTGAAAGGGTGTTTTTGGAGAGAGTAAATGCAGTTGGACACGTGGAAGGTGGTGATAAGGTATGATTGGGAAAGTTTAAATGAGTCTGAAAGGTAGTGTTATGGCTATTTGGAGTACCAGGTGAAAGGTTGAATGAATGTTTTGTGTCGGGGTGACTTTTTCCTTGAGCACGAGGATGCACATAAGTATAAGTGGTAAAGAACGAGTAAAATGAGACGAGAGAGAGAGAGTTGGTTAACATTATTCCTTGAAAGTGTGTATAGTGTATAACGCAAAGCTCCAGTGGTAGGCTTTTTAGATCATAATGGTTCTGTTATTTGAGTAAGCAAAAAGTAAGAGTAACTGGGGAGAGGAGATGTCTGAAGATAGAAAGACTGAATGTGTGACTCAAGCGTCGGAGGTGGTGTGTGGTAGAAAGAATTTAGTAGGGGTCGAGAAGGGAAAATAGCATGGTGGAATGATCAGGTATGTGAAAAATGGGTAAGAGGAATTCAAGAGAGAATGAAGGTTCTTTAAAAGAAGGGTGACGAGATACTGGAAGAAAGATGAATGAAGCGCGTGTTGATAACAGGAAGTCAGAAAATGTGATAAAGAAAATGGGTGTTTTATTTTAAGGGTGGAACATAATTAAAGTGTCGATGGAAAAAGTACATACTTGAGAAAGATCACGTGAATATTTTTTACAGTTGTTAGAGCAAATGAGAGAGTGACTGAGATTGCAGCTCCTAGAATGGAATGGGTGAGAAGTGATGATCTGGTGTAGACGAGAGTTTCAGAGTTGAAAGTAGAGAGCAATTAAAAAATTGATAAGGTAGCAGGTTACTGAATTTACATACTAACAAAGACCTAAGTTTATTGAGGTGGTTTGGTCACGTGGAGAGGATGGATGTATAGCGTTGTATGAAGGCGGCGGTGACTGCAGCCTGGTTTTTGTGGCGATCCAAACTGGACAATGAGGGAGCTATACCCGACTATTGGGAAATAAGGGTTCCAGTGATGCAGTGTAACTAACGTAATCTCCAATTTATTTAACTATTTTGAGGAACTACTTGAATGAATTTTATAATCCCAAACAACATTTACTTACTGTTAATATAGATTTACAATATTTTAGTATACCCTATTTTGGATTCATTAGAGCCAAAGTTCCATAAACTTTTAATCGTATCCCATGTTTACTCGAATCGGTTTAGATTCATATTCAATAAGTACAACATTTGATCCATATTTACTAACGAGGAAATGACGGGAGAAATGTGTTTATCAGTAGTCCAAATTGATCAACGATGTTAGCCGACGTTGGACGTGTTCAGATGATGTAGCGACCCATACGTTGTTCAGATACTACGTAAAGTTGTAGGGCCCCTCTGTCATAAGTCCTTTATCGTTACGAACGAGATTAAACACTGTTTACTGACGTAAGAGAAACTTCTGTTTTTGTTATTAATTAAAAGATTAATAAAAATTATGAGAAATATACGTGTTGATATAGAGGATATGTGGTTTGTGTATAATGACGGTTTTTTATTTATGATTATGTGCGATGGGGATCGCAAGAAAGCAACTCGCTCCTTTATCAGGCCAGCCCTCGAGGTGGGGCCACCAGCTTTACTTTCGTTTGAAGAGAGACCGACGCACAGAATTTTTACCAGGTTTATAATTAGGATAAATTAGAATATTAAATTATGATGAGCAAAGTTAGTAGATCATGTAGATATCTTTATTGGCGAGATTTGATGGAGAGAACTGCAATAAGGAGTATAATTCTAAGGTTATAAATCTTAATTAATATAAATAATAATTGTAACATAAACTGCATAATGATCAGCGAAGTTGGGAGATGTGTAGTTGGGTTTAATTTAGTAAAACTGAATAAGGTTGATGTATGTTATAAAAACGAGATCTTTCAGGGCGAGAAAGATCTCGCCATGAAATTCGATGGGGAATTAAATTTTAATTTCGGCAAAAAAAAATTAAGCTAAATAATAATAATTTTTAAATTCACAGGCTTGTATAAACAAAAGGTTTGAGATTTTTATTGAATTGAAGCGAATAATCTATTAATAATAAATACATTGGTTTTACAATTTACAGTGACATAAATAATTGTGAAGCTGAACTATTTCAGGTTGAGTATGAGATTACAAATGTTTGTAGCTTTTGGTCCCGTTTGTGTAGAGCATGCCTAAGATTGATACAGATATAGTGATGTCGCCTCAGAAAAGAAACACACGCACATTGTTTACCTTGTTCCTAAGGAATCATACACCTGGACTGATAATAGCTGGGAGTATCTGCAATTCAAACTGACGAAAAAGGCATAAAAGTGGATTTGTAACTAGGGATTTTATCTAAGGTTAAGTCGTGATATTTTTGTTAAACCTATGGGAAAATTATTGAATGCCCGGTTATGTCCACTGTACACCCTTGACGATTGGTTAGGTTAAGTTGTGATAGTTTCGTTAAAACTAACGAAAATATTACTACTAAAACTTATATGAAATCCCGTTACACAGAGTTCCTGTAACAGATAGTTTTAAATAAAGTGTTTGTATATGTTTGAAAAAAAACTAACTGTTTACAAGCTCTATATAGTCAGTGACTGCCTGTCAACTTGACGATCCGATGAAAATTGCATTTCTGATTTACTACCTTGGTCGATGACAGAAAGCCTACACCTTTATGTTATAAAAGTGGTTGTGTACAGTATGTGTAGGTCTTCAAAAGACTTTTAAGTGGTTTTCAATTAAATTAGTTTGCTTTTGGTATGTAGCATAACTTATGGTAAAGAGTTAAAGTACTTGTAGGCATTTGTAGACTACGTTAGGCGTCTTTTGTTATAATGAATCATCGCAAGCAATTCACTGGGATAGGTCTATCCCATTCATTCGTTAATTTATTCACTCGGAGCTTGTAGAAAGATTAACGCTGCACAGTGTTGCCAACATTATCTCCTGAGAGTAAGGCTAGATTAGAAGAAAATAAAGGCTATAACCCTAATAAAAATAGGCTAAACATTTTACTATAATATATAATAGCTATACCAAGGAATTTGGTAACACTAATGTCTGTTGATTCATCTAATAAAAGGCTGTACCCTTCCTCACCAATATCTTCCTTTAATTCACTTAAAAAATGAGGATGCAACACATTTTTTATTATAGCTGTACACTTGGTCCGGTGTATTTTCATTTGTTGAGCAATTTCACTGTCTGTGAATGATTGCTTACAAAGTTCTGTTAAATGGTCACATGTGTTTAATGAACAATGTTCTGCAATAAACAGAGCTTGTTTAGCTTCTGCAAAACATTTTTGATCATCTGAGGATTTATTAATTAAAACAGTCTGAATAGGCCTCAACAATTTACGTGAGGAAGATATATCAGAATGTTTTTTTGATGCAGCATGTTGCTTTATATCAAAATATTTCGCACGAATGGAAACTGCAATACGCACAATATGCTTTGGTTGAATCACCTGGACGTTCTCTTATCCAATCCTTGCACAAATCATCTTTAAGCCATTCATTCCTAAATCGCTGTTGGTAGGCTGGCTTCGACATGTTTAATGGGCTATTACTTAATTAACTTACAGTTTAGAAAACAAAGCTGGAAAACAACCACAAAGATAAGAAAACTCTTATCGACAATTCAGAACTATGACGGGGAACTAATGATAAATATATGTGAATTTATAATAACAATTTACACTATACAATACACATTCACGTACAAGAAGAACTAACAACGACTGAAACCACTTCTATCAAATCAGTACAAGATAACACACTTCCGACGTAATTGTACATATTTTGACACGCTACAACGTGAAAAAACATTTTAGTACGCTCGCAATTTGATATGAAAAGAGGCTAGATTAGAACAAAAAGTTGCCAGATTTAAGGCCATAGGCTATTAAGTAAAATAAAAGGCTAGCCGAAGCTAAAATAGGCTAAATCTAGCCTGAAAAAGGCCAAGTTGGCAACACTGTTAACGCAGCTTCTTCGCCGAAAGCAACGTTAGCAGACAGAAAGTCACCAGTCATATAATTATGTATTTTCGTTACTTTTTTCCTCGAAATGTTTTTAATGAAGTCGGTAATGGAAAGTTTGGTGCGAAAAGAATACGTTCTCTCGTCTTATTTGTTGTCACTGTAGGCCTCATGGTCTGGTCTCTATGATAGTAGGCCCAATGCCTACATATTATTTTCTTCTTTAGTTCCACCTATGTTAATTTTCCATATTACACTGGTCAACACTCATTTTATTGCCAATCATATTAGAGTGATTTTGGGGTAACTTTGTGGTGCTGATTCCGAATATGACCGGTTTTGCTAGATTGGCTCTAATTTATGAGATAATTGGTACTCCATTGAAACACGTAAAAATGCAAAAAAAATAATGTTCAGGCGGAGCCTACTTACAAATCGCATTGAAATTGTCTCAAATCATACAAAAGTAAACACATGAAATACATAATGGCATTTTATTCAGTCTCACCATCTAGAATGTTCCGGTAGTTTCCCATATGCACGCGTTATGGTTACGTTTCCTATTAATTGAGGGTATTCATTATCTCAAGAACTAGAGCCAAATCGGAAAAACTACTTTCATTTTGGAATTCAGCAACCCCAAAATACCCTAAATTCGTACGAATTTCCTTGGCAACGAAAAAAATATTTTTTTTTGTTGACCTGTGTTATCAATGGACTCCACCCCAAAACCGATGCAGTTTGGAGTTATACAAGACAATAAATTAATATTGTGTATTAAATTGTGACAAAATAAGAATATAATTTTTCGATACTTTTTGAAGGATATAAAGTTGTGTAGGGTATAGTAATCGTATATTTAGTATGATAGCTCCTGAATGAGACGAGACTCGGTAATTGGAGTATGGTCTATGGTTTAACTCCTGAAGGACCAATGCTATAAACAACAAAGTACATCTTCATTGACATTTACATAACGACACAACATAATTACGACATTACGGTTGAAAGAGCAAAATAATAGTATAACAAACGAACAAAACATCTTTATTGCGTATCATTCACAATCCATAGGCACTTAACCTAACATACAAGTACAATCTTTATGCATGGGCGCCCGCAGGTAGGGGCAAGGGGGGCGCTTGCCTCCTGGAAATGCCAAGAAAATATATTAAATATTTTCTAAGAAAATATTTATATCCTAAACTTGCTGAAAAGTATCCAACTGCCTCCTAAAGGGTGAAAATTTTTATTTGTGTGCATGATAAAAGGTTGCTACCTTTTTATTTGTTCAGAAGTCCCCCCCTTAAAATTATCCCGCCAAGTTGGCAGCGCCAACTCAAGCACCTGGCTGCATGCAGTCAGGGCCGGACTTTCACCTGCTGAGGCCCTAAGCTATATGAAATTTGAGGCCCTTCTCTAAAAAAAATTCGGGTAAAAAAATTTAAAATAATTATTACTATAATTATTATTTTTTATATTAATGTTAATGATAAAGAAAAAATAATATATATATATATATATTTTTGATGAATTAGTGTTAAAGAATAAAAACTAATGATAAAATAAAAAATATTAAAAAAATGAGGCCCCCGAGGGTGTGTGGCCCTAAGCTATAGCTTATTTAGCTTATAGGTAAGTCCAGCACTGCATGATGCAGTGCGTGTAGGACTGTAGGTGATGCTCGAAACACCGTTTTCAAATTAGGTACAACATTTACTTCAGTGTGCTTTTTTCTTCATTCTATCATGTTTCTGTTATAAATAAAATAAATGATTGTTATCATGTGCATTGTATGTATACTATATACAATATATATTTGCATTTTCCATTACAGAAAATGCAACACTAAACTTGCTTAGAATTAACCTGCTGGTTCCTAAGGGGTCAAAAGTTTTTTGCTTGCTCCGGTCCCTACCTATTAATACATTAAATTTTGCACCCCCCTTGGAAAAAATCCTGCGGGCGCCCATGTCTTACGTATACATTGAACTTAATACAAAAATAAGGTCAACATAGCCACTTAACCTAGTATACTGGTTGATTAATTATCTGAAATTTTATGTATGTTGTTATTACATGAGACATAGCACTTGTAACACTTACTATAACTGCACTATAACACTTATCGTCTTATTATAACAACTTAATATGCGTAGATAACCTTTGTTACATAACAAAAATAAGGTATTGTAAACCAGACAACCAAAGACTGCCATGTAGGTGAGAGATACACAGTATCTGAAGACGACATTTGTTCAATAACACATTAGACCTGTTTTGGACCCTAGTAATGAAACTATGTATATTCTTCCAGATTAACATTTGGCTGGTAGGTAGGTTACGCGTAGTAAACAAAACTGGCACTGCACCATTTTGGTTCCCTACATAGCATACGAGAAGTATTATAAGCAACAGAGCTTATTCATAGCAGTTTTCGTGTAGTTCCACCACGGATGGGATGTATTCAATGCAGTACAGTAAGTTCTAAGCAGATAAATTTTAATTGATTCTGAACACACCAAATTTCCTTACTAACATGTTACCTTGTACATACAGCTTTTTATATTGCCTCTCAGCATCAAGTTCATCTCGCAGCGCGCGAGTAATTACATGACTGTAATTTATGTGTGTCTTTTTCAGGTGTAGTCTGACTATTCATTTCAAAAGACCCACATGATACATGTTTCAGTAGATTACACCTAAAACTCAAAATACAACTCTGCCCCATTATGTGATCATTTTCTATACCATATTATTCACATATTTCTAATAGTACTCGCAGCCCATGGGGAGAGGGTAACAGAAGACCAAGGTCATCAGCATACATCAAAGGATTAATTTTTTCCTTTCCAATGACACAGCCAGTACGTGCAGTTTTTAGTTCATTGGTAAGGTCATCCGTGTATATACAGAAAAGATAGTGTGATAATATATATCCTTGCCTAACACCATTAGTTACTTTAAAACCTGGTGATACAGTGTTAGAAAATCTAGAAGAGGAAGAACCATTGTTGTCCCAAGGCGATATGATAACTAAGCTGATTGATGCAGCATTGCTTGTATATATTAAGTTAAGGTGTATATATATATATATATATATATATCCATCTCATAATTGTAAGGTTAGTGAAAAATTCACTTAATTTAGAGCTAGAATTTTTGGGCTCTTGTGGCATTTTTTGGGGCGCTGCGCGTCTTTTCTACTCGTTTGTGGAATGCCGTACTTACAGGGTGTGGTCCTTCAGAACCGGATTCTAGCCCAAGACTGAGTCAGTGACTATTTTTTGGCAATGTTCTGATTGTGCAAATTGTAGCCCAAGTTAGGCCTAGGCGGGTTGAGCATAATTGATTTAAGGTCCCAGGGTAGAAAGTTTAGTCGCCCAATTGCGGAACTTGGCCACTCGTCTGTCGTTGTTTTTGGCCTATATTTTTACCGGTTTGGTTAATTTTGGTTTATTATTCGTAGGCGAAGGTTGCAGACTCCGGTGGAAAATTTGGTATTCCATACTGGTGGTTGGTCAGTACCGCACCCAGCAATTCAGTTTATTTGAAAAAAGCAAAATTTGCGTTTGATCAGTTTGGTTAAGTATTTTTGCCAATTCAGCTTATTTGGCATTGAGCCCAATTGTTGTTTGCATTGAAGATGAGTGCAGCTCAATTGAACAAGTTTAAAAAAAGGAGAAGCGCCTACAAAGGTCTAATTGCAAAGGTCATTTCCACTATAGATTCTGCCATAGAGCAAGAGGATTTAAGCTTAGTGACTGCGCAGCTTTCCATATTAGAATATGCATAGTTACAGGGTGTGAAGTAAATGTTAAAATTGAGGCTCTTATAGAAGAGGATGAAATAGAAAATAACAATTTATTTTGAAGAGATTATTGATAATATAATTAAAGTATGCCACCGAGCAAAAGAGTTTAGCAGCTCAGTACAGTTAGAGACCAGGTCTAATAATGAAACACAACCCTCAACAAATGGTGTTTGTGAAGTTAAGGTTAACAGATCTGCAGTTCAATTACCGAGGCTTGTACTCAAAGCATTTTCTGGGAGTATTCAGGAATGGCAAGGATGGGCAGACAGTTTTCAATCAGCAGTTCATTCTAGTCAAGTGTTAAGTGTGGTGGAGAAGTTTAATTATTTGCAGTCTCTCTTGGAAGGGGAAGCAGCAAAGACAATAGCAGGATTAGCATTAACAGAGGCTAATTATAATGTGGCTTGGGATATATTAAAGAAACGGTTTGGTAAGCCAGAGATCTTAATTAAAAGCCACCTCCGTGAACTTTTAGCTATACTTCCTGTTAATAACCCCAATAGTGTCAAGGAGTTACGGCAGTTATATGATGAATTTGAAGTTAGAACTAGGTCCCTGGACAACTTGGGTGTAGGAATGGAAAGGTATGGTATAATGTTGGTTACTATACTGGAGTCTAAATTGCCTAGCTCAATTGTGCTTGAATTAAGTAGGGGACACTCTACAGAACATGTGTACATCCCCCTTCAGCAGATGTTAAGTCTTTTAGGCACAGAATTAGCAAGACGAGAGGGAATTGAGTTTGCACAGTGGAATGTTAAACAAGCGGACAAAGGCAGGCACAGCACCAAGGTTTCTACAAAAAGGAATAGCCCAGGTACAGTGTCAGCTCTACATGCATCCTCTGAGAATAAATTAAAGGGAATCAAGTAATGCATATTTTGCGAAGGCAAACACAAGTCATATAAATGTGAGGTGGCTGAGGCTTTACCTTTTGAGGAGAGAAAGGACAGGGTAACTAAGTCCACAGCATGTTTTAAATGTTTTTTGAAAGGTCGCAGAGCGAGCTTTTGTAAGTTTAAAATTTTGTGTAAAAAATGTCATGGCAGGCATCAGCCATTATTGTGTGAAAACACTCCTAGTAGGCCTACCCCAGAAGTAGAGACATCAGTGGCACATGCCACTGCTATGAAAGGGAGTAAACGTAAAGGGGGATTATTGCAAACAGCTGCAGCCTTATTAATTGGGAATGATGGAGAAGCTACTGTAAGAGTCTTGTTTGATAGTGGTAGCCAGTGTAGCTTTATTAAGACCAGAATTTCCAGAAAATTGAAGTTTAAAGAACTTAAGAGGGAAAATTTAAGAATTTCTGGGTTTGGGAGTTCCGTTCAAAACCGAACCAAAGTTAAGAAGGTAGAAGTTCTGGTTAGGGGTTGTTACCACAAAGTCCCACTATCAAGGTCCAAGCTGTAGAGATTGAGGAACTTTGTGCTCCAGTCACTACTTGTTTAGATATGGCATGTGTCCTAGAATTGCAAGTTAAAGGAATTAATTTGGCCAATAATAAGTTTGAAGGAACAGAAGATATTAGTCTTTTGATTGGAGCTGACTATTATTGGGACTTCATCACTGGTAATATTGTCCGCACATCTCGAGGCCCGGTAGCTATTGAAAATAAGCTAGGCTGGATGCTACATGGTAGCTATTGCAATGAAATGGAGGTTAAAGCTCTTTTTGTTAAGATTGAGGAGAACAGCCATGGTTTGGAAAGGCATTTGAAAGCGTTTTGGGAACTTGAATCCATTGACATAAAGGACAAACAGGCAAGTACAGTGAACAGTGATGTTTTAAAGCAATTTGAAAAAGGGATTGGGTTTAGAGATGGTTGCTATGAAGTTGGCCTCCCTCGGAAGGATTCTTGCAAACCCGGTTCAAACCTTCAGCTAGCTAATCGGAGGTTGGAGACTTCATTGTACAGGCTAAGAAAAAATGAGTAGTTGTTAATTGAATACAATGAGGCCATCCTAAGCTATGTAAGGGAGGGCTATGCTGAAAGGGTGCAAGGTGAGCTGGTGAGCCAGGAGGCACATTATCTGCCACACCATGCAGTGGTACGGCGAGACAAAACTACCACCAAACTGAGGGTAGTTTTTGATGGCTCAGCCAAGGACAAAGGTGGTGTGTCCTTGAATGACTGTTTGGATGCTGGGCCAAATTTAAATGCAGATTTATTTTCCTTGTTACTGAGGTTCAGGTTTGGTAGAGTAGCAGTGACTGCAGATGTGAAGCAAGCCTTTTTGCGGATAAAGTTAAAACCAGAGGACAGAGATGCAGTAAGTATCTGTGGGTGGATACGAAAGACTTGTTGGAAAATGAACCTAAGGTTCAAGCATATAGAATGAAGTCAGTGTTGTTTGGCCTCAGCTCTAGTCCATTTCTGTTGGCAGCTACTATGCAGTACCATTTTAAGAAATATTCTGAAGTCTATCCTAACACTGTTGAACGCATAAGGAAACATTTTTATGTTGATGATTTGTTGTGTTCCGTGGATAATACAGAAATTGCTAAACAGATATTCATGGAGGCTAGAGCTATAATGAGGGAGGCTGGCATGGAGCTTAGAAAATGGCAGACCAGTCATTGTCAATTACAAGTTTATGAGTCAGTCCTGTGTAGTACCTGATGAAGCAGAAAGTATTGAGGATTCTGGTATTAAGGAGTTGTGGGCAATAGACGCAAAAGTGCTAGGCATTGTTTGGCAGCAAGGAGAGGATTTGTTTACCTTCAATGGGAAATCTTTAGTAGAGCTGGCTAAGAATGAGACAAGGTGGACAAAACGTACAGCTCTTAGTTTGGCTTCAAAGGTCTTTGATCCTCTTGGATTCCTGGCTCCAATTTGTGATAAAGCAAAAAATTTGGTTTCAGAGCCTCTGGGAAATTGGACTTGGTTGGGACCAAGAGTTACCTGATCATATGGTGGTAAGGTGAAAATGTTGGTTCAAAGAATTGGCACATCTTGGAGACATTGAAATCCCAAGATGGTACTTTGGAGAGTTGAACAATAGTCCAGACAATTTGGAGCTGCACATCTTTTGTGATGCAAGTGAGGAAGCCTATGCAACTTGTATTTATATAAGAGGCACATTGCAAGAGGAAGTAAGTTGCAGGTTGGTTGCTGCAAAGAGCAGAGTAGCACCTTTGAAAAGACTTTCTGTTCCAAGGTTGGAATTGATGGGTGCAGTTATTGCTAGTCGGCTTGCAGTTACAGTGCAAAAGTCTTTGGCCCTCTATGAAATTCCAAGCTATTATTGGACAGACTCCACTATAGTTTGGCACTGGTTAAGAAGCCAGGCAAGGAAATGGAAACCATTTGTTGCCAAAAGGGTGGAGGAAATTCAAGCGCACACAGATCCCCAAGCAATGGAATCATTGTCCAGGCACCCAAAACCCAGCTGATTTACCAACACGAGGAATTTCAGTGAGAGATCTTGCACAGTCAAGTTTGTGGTGGAATGGGCCAGAGTGGCTAAAACTTGGAAGTGAAAACTGGCCTTCTAATCAGCCTATTGTAGGAGAATGCCAGGCCGAAGAAGCATGGGTGAATGAGGTGAGAAAATGCACTGTGAACAGTTGTCAAGTTATGCAGCAGGACCCCATATTGAGGCTTGAGGACATTAGCAGTCTGAAAAGGTTATTAAGAGTGACAGCATGGGTATATAGATTTACCAACAATATTAAGGGAGAAACAAGAAGGGGAGGAATTCTGAACAGTAAGGAGATTCAGCAAGCCAGGAAATACTGGGTGGTATATGTGCAGAAGGAAAAATTTGGTGAAGAGAGAGAATTGCTCACCAGCCATCCATTACAGGTTCTACCAACACATTCTGCGCTCAAGGGTTTGGATGTGTTTTTGGATCAGGATTTATTGAGAGTAGGAGGTAGACTACAGTTTTCTGGGCTTCCAGAGGAGAAAAGACATCCAATTTTGCTACCTTCTGGGGGGCACTTTGTGGACCTTTTGATCCTGGATACTCATCATAAGCTGTTACATGCTGGAGTTAGAGAAGTGATAATAGAGATTAGACAACAATTTTGGATTCCCAAAATTAGACAAGTAGTAAAAAAGGTCTTGCATAAATGTGTGGTTTGCAAGCGTTGGAGTGCAAATCCTTATTATGAAAAGGTGGCTCCACTTCCAAGAGAACGGTGTGTCTATACTGCCCCATTTGATGTAGTGGGAGTAGACTTCGTAGGTCTAGTCTATGTAGGCTGACCATATTTCCTTGAGACAAAAACGGGACATTGGGATGGCAAAAAAGGGACGGGGGTTATGTAATATTCTGTATTCATGAAAAAGTAAGTACATAAACATATTGAGCTTACAATTATTCTTCAGTGACATAACCCATACAAAACGGTACTGTCCCGTTCAAAACGGTACGTATGGTCAGCCTAAGTCTATGTGTATGAGCAAGGGGAGTCTAACAAAGGTTATACATGTCTTTTCACATGTACTACCACCAGAGCAATCCATTTGGAGTTGGTAAGCAACTTAAGTAGTGATGTATTTCTTTTGGCCTTTAAAAGGTTTGTGAACAGAAGGGGTTTCCCAAATAAAATCATATCGGATAATGCAAAAACCTTCAAAAAGGCTGAAAAGGAACTCCAAGAAGTTTGGTCCTTGCTAAAAGAGGAAGGATTCCAATCCTACTTTTCACACCAAGGGGTACAGTGGGAGTTTATTGTTGAGAGAGTGCCATGGTGGGGAGGATTTTGGGAAAGGCTAGTGAGAAGTGTAAAGTGTCCATTAAAGAAACTTTTAGCTAATGCTCATTTGAGCAAAGAAGAATTCTGCACTGTTTTATGTGAAATAGAAGGAATGGTGAACAGTAGGCCTATCACTTTTGTTTATAACAGTATGCAGGATGCAGAGCCATTGACACCAAATCATTTTCTTTGTGGTAAACGATTAACATCAAGCCCCAGTGTGCCAGATGACTTGCAGCCTATCCAGAGCACTCAAGGAGAGTTAACCAGACGGTTCAGGTACCTTGAAGAGCTACAAGATCAGTTATGGAAGAGGTGGCAGATGGAATACTTGCCAGAACTCAATTTATTACCTATCAGGCAATGTAAAGGGCTCCAATGCAAATTGTATCAAGGTGGGAGAAGTGGTAATGATTGGGGATGAAAGACCAAGGCAATGCTGGAAGCTTGGCATAATTGAAGAGATGTTTGTTGGCAAAGACAATTTAGTTAGGTCTGCACTGGTAAAGACTTCAGGAGGAAAATTAAAGAGACGTATACAAAAACTCTATGCTTTAGAATTCAGCAAAAACACAGATAGTCAAGATGAAACATTTGAGTTACAGCCTCATGGAGAAGGCTTGGCTAACCTTGCAGAAGGTAATGACGACAATGCCTCTTCGGTGGGGGTGTTAGAAAATCTAGAAGAGGAAGAACCATTGTTGTCCCAAGGCGATATGATGACGAAGCTGATTGATGCAGCATTGCTTGTATATATTAAGTTAAGGTGTGTGTGTATATATCCATCTCATAATTGTAAGGTTAGTGAAAAATTCACTTAATTTAGAGCTAGCATTTTTGGGCTCTTGTGGCATCATTGTTTGGGCACTCTTGTGGCATCATTTTTTGGGGCGCTGCGCGTCTTTTCTACTCGTTTGTGGAATGCCGTACTTACAGGGTGTGGTCTTATAGAGAGCTCTCTTGCAATTCAGTTTGGTTGTTTAGATACAAGATTGTTGCATCGTGCAATAGTGCAGGTTGTGTTGTTGTTGCAAGGTTTAGAAAGAAGACCATAAATAATGCCCCTTTTGTTTTTTATCATAAATTCATGCAACTGAGGCTTAAGGTAGGCCCACATCGAGTCAGCAACCCTGAGGTAGGACCTAATAGGACCTCCAAGTCCGTAAGTTTTTAATTCTAGCTTAACTTGAGCTGTAGGTTGAACTGGCCCTTCAGAGCTTGGCCGTTCACGGCTTAGCTGGGATTTTTAACCCCCCCAAAAAAATAAATAATAACATACAATGCTTTTCCATCTTACAAACATGGTCTGCTCTATATACCAGAATGCAAGTATCCTAAGTATATATTTAGGTACCCCTCGACACAAGAGTTTCTTTGATAAGTTTGTGATGGTTAACTCTATCAGATGCTTTTGATGCATCCAAAAAACAGGAATATACATTGCTATTTGACATCTTGTACTTTAGGACGGCTTCCTTTAGCATATAAATACACATGTCAGTACCATGTTTCACTCTAAAGCCAAACTGATTGTCATAAGTCTGCCAGTAAGTACTTATCCTATTATAAATGACATATTCTAACACCTTAGAAAGTATACTGGCAAGTGCTATTGGCTTATAATTTTCTTACAAAATAATTACACAGCTTGTGAAGCACATTTCAAGCATAGGTATTATACGAGGGCTACATTTTAAATGTTCTGCTTGTATGCCATCTAGGCCACAACTTTTGTTGTCATCTAACTTATGAATAGCCTGCCAGATTTCTGAGTCATTAATTAGTAGCTCCTCAGAGCGTTCTGCATTTAGCTACCCCGAGACAAATAGTGTTTCATAATGATTTTTCCACAGTTCTGCAATGTTTTTTGCACCATGTACACCCTCTACTACATTTGGCAAGGTAAGATTACTATTGTTAATTTTATTAACCTCTTCCAGAATTCCCTACTGGAAGTATTGCCATTGCCTAATTTTCTGGCTAGAGATTCTCTTCATTTTTCCTTATAAATCTTAGAGCACCCTTGAACCTAGCACGAGTTCTATTTTTCAGTTGAAAGAGTTCCCCCTGCCTAGGTTTCCCCCATAGCAACCCATTCCACGAATACATTTTTTGCTACATCATACAAATCAGCACAGTATTCTGCCCACCCTGGATTGACATTTGCTTTTCCCCATTTTTTATTCTTAAAGCTACTTCCACTTGCAGCCTTAATGGTGTGTTCAAGCTCATAGTAATACTTAATTTGAGAAATCTATATGTTTTACATCATCAGAGGAGGGATTCCTACAAACCAAAGCTTCTGCAGGAATCCTCACAAGCCTTACTAGTGCATCAGTCTGCATTGTATAGCAATCTACCTCAGACTGGCTAAGATTTGACCAATTAACCTTATAGTAATCAGCATTATCACATTGTCTCAGTCAGGTGCTACCATACAATCAAGCCCTACTACAAATGGGATATGATCAGATTCAAATACATCATAAAGTATGGACATGCTATTGATTATATTATAACCATCGTCGGAGGCTATACAGTGGTCTAGCCACGAGTGAATCCCCCATGCATCACTAACATGTAAATGAGTCATTAAGGAGTAGCAATTTCCTTGCAAGTTTGTAGTCGCATGCTTCACAGTAATTGATAAGAAGCTTAACAAAATCCGAATCAGGTTTAGTGATATTGCTGTTAAAATCACCAACCACTACAACACATGAGTCCACCTCCTCTAGCAATATATTTAGTTTGCAGAGTCTATCTAAATGTACCTTATCATTTTCAGCATACTCATAAGGCATATAAACATTGAATATATACAGTATTTTGTTGTCAATAGTTGGTTTTATGGCTACAACCCACTCATATTCATAACTAATGGCCTCTATAAACCTATCCAGCTGTGAGTGCCACATTATAGCTACACCTTCCTTCCTATTCTGTCTGCCCACAGTAATAACTTCACTATCATCATTGGGTGAGAGCTATTCCCCTGTAATTAGGCTTAATATTGTTTAAATCTTTGAACTTGTTTAGAGAGCCAAGTTTCCTGAAAACAAGAAATGTCATGTGCAGATAAAAGTTTATTGATCTCACTGTCAGCATTGTCTTTGAAGCCTCTACAGTTATAGCTACTAACACTGAGTTTGTGAAACTGGGCCATTATTTTTATACACATTATCACTGTTCTCACTGGGTGTCTCCCTGGGATTGCATGGTGGAGTCTGCTTACGCATATTTTCGTGGACTGAGTTTTTCCTGAAGTTCACGTTATATAAGGTGACCAGAGTCCCGATTTTGGGCGGGACATTCCCGAATTTATGACGTGTCCCTCTTTTCAAAATGTCCCGCATTTGGAGCAAATTTTCATAAATGTCCTGCTTTATTAAAATTAGTTACATTAGACATTAGCTGTCCTTTATGAATTAATAGAATTATGCCAC
>JAJOZX010000340.1:302500-387500 GCA_023014485.1 Bathynomus jamesi
ACGACATCCGCAGTCCAAAGTGCGGATGCAGATGCTGATGCGAGAAAATGTGCGGATGTTCCGCGGATGCGGATGCGGATGCGGATGTGACCTACATCACTAATCTATACTCTTGTTTTGCTGTTTGAACCGTAATAAATGTCGTAATTATGTTGTGTCGTTATGTAAATGTCAATGAAGATGATGTACTATCTTTATAGCATTGGTCCTTCAGAAGTTAAACCATAGACCATAGTCCGATTACTGAGTCTAATTTCATTCAGGAGCTATCATACTAAAGTGAATATACGATTACTATTTACAATTACTATACCCTACACAACTTTATATCCCTCAGAAAGTAGTGGAAGTAGTTTTTCTTGTAAAAATTACATTTTGAAAGATGTAATCATTGACTTGTCGTAACAGTACGATTATTGCTTATTACAGTATTAACAGTAATCACGATTTATAGTTTATAAAATAATAATAATAATAAAACTAAATAAGTAAGTGGAAAATTATTTACATATGTATCATTACTAACTTACTTACTTCTTACTTTATCTCCCAGGTAGGCTGGTTAGCCTGTCAGTGGAGCCAGCCTCCTTCGCCACTCCGCCCTGTCCAGCAGCACTCCCGTTTCCCCGAGCTCTTGCATGCTGGTCAAGTCGTATCTTCGCAAGCTCTCCTCCACTTCGTCCCACCATCTCCTTCTCGGTCTCCCCCACGGTCTTCTGCCATTCCCTGGTCTCCACTCCTAGCACCTCCTCGCAGTTCTCCCCTCCTCCATTCTCTCCAAGTGGCCCAACCATCTCAATTTGGCAGCGTCGATTTTTCTCAAAATCGGCGTTACTCCCACATTGACTCTTATTTCTTCATTTCTTCATTTCTTGTCCTATCTCTTCGCGTCTTTCTCAGAATACTCCTCAGCGGTCTCATTTCTGCCGCCTGAATTCTACTTCGATTCGCCATACGCATTTTCCAGTGCTCCGACCCATAAATCAGTATTGGTGTTAAAACTGTTTCGAAGATTATTTTCTAGTCCCAAGGGGCATATATTCATCTCTCAGTAGCGGGTATAACATTCCAACATTTTTACTAAACTTTGCAATTCTTTCAGTTATTTTTTTGCATATTGCCACTTTCTTTAGTAAACATGCTCCCTAAATATTTAAACTTTTCAACATTTCTTATTTCCCTATCTCCTATTTGAACTCCAAATTCTCCTTCTTCTCTTCGACATACACTTAATATTTCTGTCTTTTCTACATTCATCTCCATTACCCCCTCCTTCAAACGTTCTTTCCAATCAGTTAAAGCTTGTTCTATATCTTCTTTTTCTGTCGTCCAGAATGCTATGTCATCCGCATATGCCATTATTCCATTATTATTATTCATTTCATGACGTCGCTTGAAACTTGCAATGACTGTGTCCATGTAGGCTATAAACAGGAGTGGTGATATTACACTGCCCTGCTTCACCTCTGTTCTAACTTCAAACCACTCATCATTTTTGTGTCCAGTCCTTACTTTGCATTCGCTAACTTGATACAAACTTTTCAAAGCCCTAAGAAGTGTCACCCTTACGCCATAAATCTCCTCCAAACATCTCCACATTCTTCCTCTGGGCACTGTATCGAATGCTTTTTTAAGATCTATGAATATTACATAGATGTTAGTATTGAATTCCCATGCCTTTTCTATAACAGAACTGAGACAAAAAATAAGATCTACCGTACTTCTATCTTTTCGATAATCATGCATGCTGTTCCTCTCCCAACCTTGTTTCAATTATTTGCCTTGCTCTTTTTTCCATTATTCTTTCATAAAGTTTTGTTATATGATTAATAAGCGATATTCCCCTATAATTCTCACATCTACCTGAGTCACCCTTTCCTTTATATATTGGAACGATGATTGTTTTTCCTCAATCACCGAGGACTTGACCTTCTCTCCAATATTTATTCAACGGGTTTCGAATTTTTTCTTTCATGGCTTCGCCTCCCTCCTTTATAAGTTCAATCGGAAACTCATCCACTCCCGTTGACTTTCCATTATTCATTTTATTAACAGCCTCTTCCATTTCTTCTCTGGTAATAATTACCTGTTCTGCTAATTCCTAGTATATTCCATCCGCTTCCTCCACTTCTTCTGGATCTCCATTCAATAGATCTTTAAAATAATCTGACCATCGTCTATTAATTGCTCCAAATTCCATTATCACATTTCCCGCTTCAGCACGTATAAATTAATGAATTTATTGTGCATTTCATCTTGAATCGAAACTCGCATAATGTTCTTTTAATTTTATACTAAATTTGCGAGATCTTCAAATTATACTTATCTGAAATGCTTCCCCTACAAGTTCTGATATATTTTTATATAATGTTTTTGCTGATTAACAGATGTTTATGTTTTATGAGTTTCTTCGTCTACTTATTTTTTTATGAAATTATCAATTTATCATGTTTAATTTCATTTTTTTATGGATATCTCGTGCTTAACTCTATTTTGAAATACATTCTTACTGTAGAAAAATAAAGGGTTTTGTTTGTTTGTTTGTCGATGCCGACCACCAAAACTAAGTAAACAAAACCCTTCTACAATAAGAATATATAAAATGAAGTTATGCAAGGTATTCATAAAAGAATGAAATTAAGCAGTATAAATTGATAATTTCACGAAAAAAAATAAGAGGACGAATAAATTCATAAAAGAATAAAACATAAACATCTGTTAATTATTAACATAAATATATAAAAATGCATAGGAATTAAACGTTTTAATAAAGCATATATGGGTACTGTTTAAAAAAACTTTAAATATTGAACTTCAGTTAACCTTTAAACTTTGTTTTCTTTGATTTGACAACAAAGGGAGGCAGTTTTTATTAAATTTTCAAGATGTTCAAATATTACAGGGTGTTCATAAAAGATCTGAACGATTTCAATCTTTATTGTGATAACCCAGTAACATGCAAAGAAATAAGTTTGTCCATGTGACTCCGCACAGCTAAAAGTTTTACATACATGTTTAATAAGCTTCAACATATGCGCCATTGGTCGCCCGTACAACATCCAATCGATATTCAATTTCTCGCCATGTGCATTCAAACGTGCCACCATCGACCATCGCTATTGCATCTCTGATCCTGATTCGTAGTTCATGGATGTTGACAACCTTGGTCTTGTACAAAAAAAAACTATTAGTTGCTCTATCGCATGCACATGCTTCATGCTTTATATTTTATTTAGTATGAAAAATATTAACGAATCAAATCGTTCAGATCTTTTATGAACGCCCTGTACGTTTACCTAATTTTTCCCTACAAATTCCAATACGACTTTTTATATAATTATTTATGCTGATAAACTGATGCTTTTTTTTTATTTTTTAATGAATTTACTCACATATTTATTCCATCATGAATTTATCGATCTATCCTCCTTAATTTCATTCTTTCATGAATATCTTATGTATAACTTCATTTGGTAAAACCTTATTTATTTATTTTTTTTAACTTCAAGCAGTTTAAATGTACAAAAATGTGTGCAAAACTCTTCTTTATATATATATATATATATATATATTTATTTATTTATTTATTTATTTATCTCGAGAAAAATTCTTAAAGTAAGTACAGTACACAGTTACATGGCTGGTGCTAGGCTTCGCGGCCTGGCGGTCAGTATTTGACGAATGGTCGCACATCCGTTTCTTTGCATCAACCCCCTCTATATATAACCTCCGAATCATCGTACATTCGAATACAGACTCCCACAAAGCCAAACCAGGAATTCCCGAGGCAGGTCCAAAATTCTCAAATACGTTTCCTCTTAAATATTTGCAGTTTTTAATGATTTTTAGTATTGCTTACAACTGTAAATACTATTTATTCATTGAGTTTAGGTAGAAACAAAATAATAAGTGCTTTCTTAGTTGTTCATGCCTGAAATAAGGTAGTTATTAAGTTCTTATTATGAATTGAACAAAAGTATTATAGTTAAAATTATGAAAATTTATGCAGAAAATATAGAATTCCATGAATTTAACTTACATTACTACCAATGCGCTTGAAATGCAAACTACCACGACCAAATTCGCTGAAGTCAACCTGACCAAGCTACTATAACCACCAAACCAAATGAAACTTCTTTTATCTCAACCTACCCTATCATATATCTTCCTTTTATCTTCTAATTACTTATATTTAAAGATTTCGTGACAGTGTTTAATAAGTAGGCCTATTATCCTATAGCAACGAAACTGTGCAGCGGGAACTACTACACAATCTGTATCATGATATAGTCACCGCTGCTCAAAGTTTCGTTACTATAGTACTTACTAGATACTGTCATGACTTATTTGAACAACTAAATGCCAATGAAATATGTTGGTGTAGAGGGCCCCTCGCCATCTTCTGACAGTTTTCACGTTCTGTGTCCAGGCGGGATGTTTGAAGTTGTCTGATGATCTAACAGAAGTATCTGAAATATTAAGAGCTCAGTACGAATCATCTTTCAGTATCCCAAAAACTGACAAACTGATATGCCGTAGAAACGCGTTCTTTAAAGAACTACAATGGGAAAGTATAACGGACTCCTACTTTACGACAGATGATATTACACAAGCTATAGGGAAACTAAAAGTACACTCAGCGACAGGGCCGGATAAATGAAATGCCACACTGAACAAAAACTGCAAGAATGCAATCGCTGAGACCCTATATTGGATATGGAGACGATCACTAGACACGGGAGAAATACCGGGCATCCTGAAGAGCGCGAACATAGTTCCAATATATAAAGGAGAAGATCGATCCGAGGCCAAAAATTAATTATCGGCCAGTGTCGCTTACATCCCATCTCACTAAAATATTTGAAAGAATAGTTAGACAAAAAATCTGACTTATTGGAAACTCAGAAAAAATTAAATGATAACCAATATGGGTTTCTATCATGCAGATCATGCTTTATCGCAACTAATGGAACACTACAACATTATTGATGCATTTGAAAGCAATGAAAACTATGATGTAATAAGAGCTGGGCACTTCCGCAAACACTTCCGCAAACCGCAAATTCCGCAATTGCGGAAGATGTTTTTCGTTTGCGGATTTGCGTTTGCGGCAAAGTCATCGCAAATTAGTGAATTTGCGTTTGCGGATTTGCGTTTGCGGAAGTGATTTTGAGTTTGCGGATTTGCAATCGCAAATCCGCAAACTCAAAATCACTTCCGCAAACGCAAATCCGCAAACGCAAATTCACTAATTTGCGATGACTTTGCCGCAAACGCAAATCCGCAAACGAAAAACATACTTCCGCAATTGCGGAATTTGCGGTTTGCGGAAGTGTTTGCGGAAGTGCCCAGCTATTTTTTAATTTAAAATTAAAAAATAATAAATAATAATAATAATAAATTAAACACAGTAATATACAGACTTTGCCAAAGCGTTCGACAAGTGTGACCATGGAATCGTAATACATAAACAAATATATGGGAATAACAGGAACAGTAAAGAAATGGATATATAATTTCCTTAGTGAGCGGCGGCAAGCCGTTACAGTACAAGGAGTATCAGAATCAGAATCAGATGTCCTCAGCTCAGTACCACAAGGAACAATATTAGCTCCACTACTCTTCATAATCATGTTAACTGACATAGATGAGCATTGCACAGTGAAAATAGTGTGCATGTACCTGTCCATTGTTTCATCAGCAATAATTGACCAAAATTTTGCATTTTTTATTCGATTGACCACAGTTTGCTTTACTAAATCATCAGCTGCAGAAATAAGTTCATTCTGAATTTGAGGCGATTGGTAAGTCGCATTTCCTTTTGCAGTTTCTAGATGTTCATTAAGAATTGAATCCCCTCCTCTTAGTCTATATCGCAGCAACGCACGAAAATCATTTACATCGAGTTCTTTACCGTCTGCAGCTACAGATCCAGCTTCACCACCGTGGCCACGAAGAGAAATGTTTTGTCGAGCGCAGGTGAGAATTGTGTCTACTGTACTAGTGGTACCAGTAGGTTTCTGTTCCTTTGAATTTCCCTCATGTGCCCTTCATCTACCTTAGATTTTATATCATGTTCACCCGCACAAATACCTTCTCAAAATCCTCCATTAGCAAAACACAGGTTTTGTGGTATTCATTTCGTTGGTGAGATGACAACGCACCATTGTTCCCAGTCAAATCATCAAAACGAGTTAATGGCTGTGTGACGAATGTGCGAGCACATTGACTATGTCCTCCAGAACGGCCATCAACACCTGATGTAAGGAAGAGTACACACCAGGCCCGGATTAAGGGTATGGAGGACCTAAGGCTAAGGGGAAGGAAGGGCCTAAATATATGCAACATAAATTCATAATCCGTAATAGCACATACATTAATGATTAATCACACAAACTATGACAATTTGACAAATGAAGGCAAAAAATCTCCAAGCACTTATGGAATTGCCAGAAATAACTATTGATTACGAATCTATAGACAAATAACCTAATTGTTAAGTTGTGGGTCATAAATCATAATTGATCGTAAATTTAATACTTAGTGTTAATTTTGTAATCCAAAGTAGGTAGTCACTTTATATGGGTACTATCACCATTAGTAATTGTATAAACTACATTCAAATAACTGTCAGAAATCGACCACAATTTATTTAAAAAATCAATGAATACTAAACTACTGTTGGTAATTCAAATGAGAATGTGTACTGGAAAAATTTGACAGTATGAATTAGCAAGACCAACTTTATTGCTCAGTTCAAAAACAAATTTTGTTCGTTTTCCATTCATTTTTACGTTTTCTATGAATCATTCATAGAAAACGTAAAAATGGCTGCTGGAGTGCCCATGGTACTCAATTGTGGACCAGGATTCTTTACATGCTTCAATGATGGAAAGTCTGATTCCTTTGATGGGATCCAAGACTTCATAAAAAATCCCTTATTTTCTGCAGTAAGTGTTCGTCCAATTGCATGGCCTATTTCAATTGAATGTGCAATTTGTGGATTCTTTGGCACAATAGCTGCTATATTATTTTCCTCAAGTTCTGGAACTGAATTCGATGGAGCTGCGTCTGATGGCCGGTCAGTATTATCAGATGACGAAGATGCAAAAAATTACTTCATAGTCAGTTGGCACTTCTTTCTAGCTTTAGCTGGTGGCTCAAACATGGCTGCAACAAAAAAATATATAAAGTCAAAACTATGCTAGATTGTAGATAAATAAATATTAAAAAAATACTAAATATTAAATAAATACTAAAATAAATAAATAATAAACCATAACTAATAAAATATCTTTATCAGCCTGATAAGGATATTTTATTAGTTATGGTTTATTATTTATTTATTTTAGTAGTTATCATGGCAAATTACTATGAAACAATGTTTACAATTGAAAATAATGGCAGAATTAAGCTTAATTTCAAAATGTCTGAGATTATTTTAATCATTCGTAGCCCAGCCAGGCCTTAAAAATAGTTGCCTATCTAGGTAGTCCAATTAAGCCAAGTCGAAATATTTTGGTTTAGGTAGGCTGGAGTGAAAACAATGCACTGCTCAAATCACTCTATGTATTACACTATTAATAATATTTAGTCTAAAACATAAGCATATTTGCGCAACCTTACATAGGCAGAAGTACCAAGCATAACACTATAAGTGGAATTGTGCATTTTTCGAGCATGGCGTAACGATGTAAATTGCCTACAATTAAATATACATATTAGTAACCACACCTAACTTTTTGACAAGAAAAAGTTACTGATTTCATAGTCATATAAATAGCTTATTACTAATAGCTTTAATTAAATAAAAAATGTGAGCTGAAGTTAAAAATAAAAAAAAATATTTTATCAAAAAAACCATGCGTTACATCCTTAAAATTGTTAAAACTTTGATTGGTATTTAAAATTAACAAAACAAAGTATTTATATAGATTGTGGGGTTTAATAAAGAAGAAATGCTTAAATAACATTTTAAACGAGTTGTAAAAATTGTGCAAATTTTTTGTAAGATATTTTGGAGTGGGGGGGATGGCCCAAGTGCCCCCCCCTGGCTACGCCCTTGCTTTGTGCTAAAGCGAATATGACTATAAGGAATTCCGGTTCTGTACAAGTGAATCTTAAAGACACTCTCTTTCGTACTTTCTGCAGTAATATACAGGGTGTCCCAAAAGTCCCTATCTATTTTGTTGAAATAGGCTGAATTTCAAATAAATGTCACACTGACCTGAATGCAGATGTATTTCTATACAAATTACAAGTATTACACCATTAAAATCTTTAATTAGTAGTTTCCACATGTGCTCCATCTGTACAGTATCTCTGCAAATATCAAAGCAGTCAGCTGCATTGCGGAACACCTTTCCGAGCATTTCAGGGGTTATTTTCTCAACTGCTTGCCTAATGTAATCTCGCAGATCTGGTAAATCTCGAATATTTCTGCGATAGACCTCTGATTTAATGAAACCCCAAGCAAAGAAATCCAATGGGGTCAAATCCGGAGATCGCGCTGCCCAGGGCCTATTTCCCTCACGTCCAACCCAACGATTTGGAAAACGCTCGTTTAGGTATGTCTGAACAATTCTGGCATGGTGCCCCATCCTGCTGAAAGATTACATTGTCGAGAATGTCATCTTCAAGAAGTTGAGGTTCTAGAAAATTTTGAAGCATATCAAAGTAAACAGGCCCTGTCACTGTAGCCTCTGCAAAGATGTGGTCCATTAAATTGTTATTTTGAATTTGTTCGACCAGTTCCGCACATATGGCTGCTCTTTTTGGAAAATCTTCCTCGTGTAAGCTGTGTAACAGCTGAATGTGATAACACTTCTTCTTCAGCGTCGAACGCAAGATTCTGTGAACAGTTGTTTTGGGTATGGTCAATCTGTGGGATGCTTGGCGAACTGACATTCTTTGTTCGTCTTCGAACATTATGCGAACAGATTCAATGTTTTGTTGTACTGTTCTTGGGCGTCCACTTCTTCCTTCATCATGCACAGATCCAGTCCTTTTGAATTTGTTCACCAATTCACGAATTGCTTTATCTGTCGGCCCAGGCTTATGAAACCTTCTTGAGAATCGGTCTCTAATTTCACAATATTTCATTCCTCTGATGCGACATGTTACTATCATAACGCGTTCATGCACATCCATCACCAATGATATGGATCTGAAAAAATTAATTAAAAATTTAAAAATAATTAAAATAGAAATCTAATGCATGTACTTGTCTAGAAAGATGCATGCAATCATGTCATTAAAACATTCATTTCAAATTCAGCCTATTTCAACAAAATAGATAGGGACTTTTGGGACACCCTGTATACGGACAGCAACTCTGGGTGAATTACAAAAAAGGTTCTGGCAGAACCCTAAATTTGCTGTACAACAGGTCTTTTAGACTCTTACATAAATTACCCCCGAGATGCTCAGCTTTGCAAATGTTTGTTACCCGTAATGTCCCAAGCTTCTCGGAGGTAACAAGACGTGCTCAATACAGTCTAATGCAAAGAATTAAAAAATCAACCAACCCGATTATCCAAGCTATCCATGAGTCCTGCCGTTTGTCCTCTAAGCTATGGAATTCTTGGTACGAAAATGTCTGTCTGTATTTCCACTTCGATATTACTATATTATTTCTAATCGATTGTATATATTTCTATCCTTAGTATGTGAACTGTCACTGTATTAATAATATTTGTCATATGGACTATAGTCTACCACTGAACCTTGATTTGGCTGTTTTGGGGCTGGTTTTTCAGCATGATTTGGCGGGTTTTCAATTTTTTACCTGGCAACACTGGCCGGGGATGACAGGTTTAGTATTAATATTTTATATTAATGCATATAGAATAAATTCGTAATAATTTAAAATGTATTCTTACTATAAAATATACAAACTAAAACAAAACCTGCTTATCTCTGTAACTGTATATACAAACTTTAGCACATAATTATAGAGATAAGCATATCAATAGACACCGGTCAAGGCCCAGTGGGAGGCGACCGCTTCTGTCGCCCCCCCCACTTCGGTACGCCCCTGCCGCAGATTGACGCGTAGCAGTATCGCAGACTGATAGACCTAAGGTGCCGGAAGTGCGTTGATGAGAATGCGGGGGAGGGGGGAGGGGGATCTCTATAGAAATTAAATTGGTAGGCGCAATAACAACTTGGATTTGTCATAATTTATGTTCGAGTGATCGTTCTGTGTTAATATCTAACTCACATTTGGGTATTAATAAAGATTTGGCTTATCGAAAGACTACATGTAGTATTGAGGCCTATTTATATAACCTATATTACATTGTGTAGTGAACGTTTTATTATTTTATTTCTTCGTTATTTATTTATGCTTCTTCCTACTTTACTATATCTCTATTGCTCTTTATTTCATTTAACTGTTTCTTCGTATAGTTTCCGGTAGCCACGCCGAGTTCTGACTCTAAAAGACCGTTACAAAACGAAGGGGGGGGAGGTTAATTAATACTCTTATTAACACTCATTACGTTTTATTAATTTCGAAAGTGGTTTAGTTAATTAGGGGATATGCGAGTATGAAATCTTACTAAATATATTTCGGTCGGAGAGGGCGCAAAACAATTTAACTTTAAGATCACATGGCTCTAAATCTTACGCGTATCGCGTCTACCTCAAGACTGAAAAACCGTTATAGGTATAGTCCACTCTCCGGGCCTATTTAGGATTACCAACCCTACCCATTTTAAACAATTCAAATCTAACAACCATGCTTTATCATAATCATCACAATTTTTAGTAAATTTATATTAAACATTATCTTATTTAATTAAACAAATTAATATTCTTAACTAAGCATTACTACACTTGTTTTATTGAGGTTTATTTAATTTAAGAGCCTGTTTGAGAGCCTACTCCTAATTATTGAATTTGTTATTATTAATTTATTATTAACTTTTGTTAATTAGAGCCTATCATTTTTACAAATTATCTTAGGCTTATCGAAGAGCCTAATTATAATAAAATAAATTTAGGCCTATTACACAAAGCCTAATTCGCAACTAATATAATTTGTTTTAACGACGTGAGGCTTGATCGTAAGTCTACCTGTGGTGGATTGGTGTGACTAAAAGTCTGCAGATCGACACACCAAAAAAACACCTTAATAATAATAACTAATATTGATCTGGCAGCACTGGTTTTGACGGATTAGGGGGATATGCAACGATGATGTTTTGGGATGATCATTAGCATTGCGATTATGGATGTAGTGTTGATTGTCGTTGTACTATTGTGAACTACTAGCCTATCTAGATATACTGATATAGCTATTGACTAACTAATAGACTGACAACTGCTAGACTAACGACTATTACTGGCTCTCTAGAATATTGTCTGGAACTGTTGTTCTATACTTGAGGTGAGTCTATAATTATTTCGTTGTGTAACTTAATTCTGGTTATTGTACTGCATCTGTATATAGTGTGTGAACCATAGCCTTATCTACCGGTCACTACATTGGCGACGAGGGTTTTTTTTTTTGTTGTTGTTTTTTGGTTGCATTTTTTGTCTTTTTTCTGCTTGGGGGAAGGGGCTAGTGAAGTGCAAATTGCTAACCTACAGTTCAAGGGTTCTTGTATTGAGCCTAGTTTGTGTTTAGGCTATTTTGATTATGCCTGTTATTGGTCAAATAGGCCCCTATTCGGAGAGCGAGGAAGATTTTGACACGTACACAGATAGAGTGGAGTTGTTTTTTGCAGCGAATTCTATACCAGATGATAAAAGGGTACCATCTTTTTTAACTCTAATGGCCCTAAAACGTATAGTCTAGTTAAAGATCTGGTAGCTCCTAAGAGTACAGCAGAGTGTAGCTATACAGATTTAGCTACAGTTCTAAAAGATCACTATAAGCCTCAAGTGGTAGTGATTTTTGAGAGATTTCAGTTCTATTCTCGAAATCAGGCTGTAGGTGAATCAATTGCTGACTGTAGCTAGCCTAAGGAAACTGGCTAGTACTTGTGAGTTTGGCCCTAACCTAACAGAAATGCTACGGGATAGATTTGTCATGGGTTTGAGAGAGGAGGCCACTCAGCGAGAACTATTGACAATTAAAAACCTAACTTTTGATGCTGCAGTAGTACTAGTCACAACTAGGGAAGCTGCTGCTAAGGATGCAAAGGCATTTGGTGATGTGAATTTGATCAGGCCTAAATCTAATATTAACTTAAATCGTAGGTCTACAGGAACTAAGACTAAAGATAATCCAAAGGTTAGCCAAAGAAACTTTCTAAAAGCAAATACTTCAAAAAATTGCCCTACGCAAAGTGCTAAACCTAAAAAACCTTGTACTGGCTGTGGCAAACAGCATTGGAAGGTAGACTGCCCTTTCAAGGAGGCAGTATGTTATAAATGTAACAAGGTTGGACATATAGCAAAGGTTTGCTTTTCTAAAATGCATAAACCTCCTTTATCAGCCAACAGTCTAAAGCAGTCACATAGGCTCTGAATATATTTTCAGTCAGGATGGCACTACAAATGTTGGTCCTTATATTATAGATGCTACTATAAATAAAGTCAAACTTCCAATGGAACTGGATACAGGTGCAGCTAGAACTATAATTTCTAAGGATTATTTTGTAGAAAAATTCCAAAACTCCATACCACTATATCATTCTAAAGCTGCTCTGAGAAAATATGGAAATGTCGAGATGCCAATAGTAGGAGAGGCTAAAGTTCAAGTTACAATAAATGATACAAAATATCACAAACAGTTAACACTTTTAGTGATTGATGAACCAGGTCTTACTCTTCTAGGTAGAGATTGGATTCATACTCTAAACTTGCCTATTCATAACATTATGGTTGATCATCAATCAATAAATTGTTCTGTAATACCTAATAATATCTCAATTCTTTTAAAGGAATTTCCAAAATTATTTGGGCCTACTCTTGGCATGCTCAAAGATCATAAAGTGTCTATTGAATTGGATAATGAAATCAGCCCTAAATTTTGTAAAGCTAGGCCATTGCCTTATGCTCTAAGAGAAAAGGTAGAATTGGAACTAGACAGGCTCACTAAGGAAAAGGTAGAATTGGAACTAGACAGGCTCACTAAGGAAAAGGTTATTGAACCTATATCGCATTCATTATGGGCAGCACCTATTGTCCCTGTGTTAAAACCTAATAAGAGTGTTCGTATTTGTGGAGACTACAAAGTAACTGCTAATAAGGCTATTCTAATAGATAAATATCCTATTCCTAATCCTGCTGATATTCTTAGTAAGTTAGCTGATAATAAATACTTCTCTAAGCTGGATATGTCGCAAGCCTCTGTACAACTGGAGCTTGATGAAAAATTTAAGAATATCACAACTATTAATACTCACAAGGGTCTATTTCGTTATAATATATTATGTTATGGTATTTCATCAGCTCCTGGCACTTTCCAAAGAACTATTAGTCGCATATTAGATGGAATTTCAGATGTGGTATGTTACCTGGATGACATCCTTATAGCTGGAAAAACAGAAGCAGAACATACGTCTAGTCTAAGGACAGTTTTGCAGAAGTTAGCAGCTGCTGGTTTAACTCTAAATAAGGAAAAATTTATCTAGATAACTAATGAAATTCAGTATTTGGGATTTAAGATTGATTCATTAGGTCTGCATCCTACTAAGGATAAAGTTGATGCTATTTGTAAGGCTCCTGCACCTACTAATGTCACTCAGCTTCAAGCATATCTAGGCTTGCTTAATTTCTACAGGAAATTTCTACCAAATGCTGCTACTACATTGGAACCACTAAATAAATTACTCAGGAAAGACACTAAATGGAGTTGGGGTAAAGAGGAACAGTCTAGTTTTCAACAGTCAAAGGAGCTCTTACTCAATTCTCATGTTTTAGTGCATTTTGATCCTAAACTACCTATAGTTGTAACTGCTGATAGCAGCTCATATGGCATTGGAGCAGTACTTGCTCATAATATTAACAGGGAAGAAAGACCTATTTTTTTGTTTCCCGCACTCTAAATACAGCAGAGAGGAATTATTCACAGGTAGAACGTAAAGCATTAACCCTAATCTTCGCAGTAAAAAGTTTCATTTTTACTTGTGGGGTCAGCAGTTTACCCTAGTGACTGATCATAAACCGTTGTTAGGGTTGTTTGCTCCTAATAAACAAATTCCTATCTTGGCTGCAGGACGAATACAACGTTGGGCTCTCATGCTACAAGCCTATTCTTTCAATCTAGTGCACCGGTCAGGTAAGCATTTGGGTAATGCTGATGCTTTAAGCCGGTTACCTTTAGATGCTTCCATTGAATGTGTCCCAATTCCAGCTGAATGGGTTCACTTAGTTGAATTTCTAGGGACAACACCAGTTACAGCTATGATTATTGCTCAGTGGACTAAATCTGATCCTATTTTGTCTCATGTTTATCAGATGGTCTCTAGTGGTTGGCCTATGAAGGTGGACAGTTCTTACCAACCTTTCCACCAAAGACGCACAGAGTTGTCTATTCAGGATGGATGTGTCCTTTGGGTCTCGGGTTCTTATCCCAGACCTGGGCAAGTCTCTTTTGCTTAAAGAACTTCATTCCGATCATATGGGTGCTACTCGTATGAAGGAACTGGCCCGAAGTTATTTTTGGTGGCCCGGACTGGATAGTGACATCCTTTCGCTTGTGAATTCATGCTCTCGGTGTTTGGGGTTACGTGATACTCCTAAAAAGGGTTTTCTACATCCCTGGGAATGGCCTTCCCATCCATGGCACAGAATTCATATTGATTATGCGGGTCCCATCAATCACCACTATCTTCTAGTCATTGTCGATGCTCATTCTAAATGGGTAGAGGTTCTTCCTACTACATCTATGTCTTCATCCTCTACTATTCGTCTGTTGCGTTCTATTTTTGCCAGATTTGGCCTTCCAGTTGTTTTGGTTTCTGATAATGGCCCAAGTTTTACTAGTTCTGATTTTTCTACGTTTTTGTCTTCCAATGGTATTCGTCATGTTCGTACTGCTCCCTACCACCCATCTTCAAATGGCTTGGCTGAGAACATGGTCCGTTCTGTTAAGTCTGCTTTGCTTCATGCAAAGGGGGAGGGAATTCAGGTTGCTTTGGATCGCTTTCTCATGAAATACAGGTTGACACCCCATTCTACTACGGGTGTTGCACCGTCCGAGTTGATGTTTGGCCGTCGTATTCGCTGTATTTTTGATCTTGTGCGTCCTCATGATTCTATTTGTCAAAGAGTTTACAGTCGGCAAGAGCGGCAAAAACGTGCCTTTGAATCTAAGACTCCTAGGACGCTAGAGCTGCTACCTCAAAATAAGGTCATGATTCGCAATTACTCTCAGGGTCCCAAGTGGGTACCATCTATAGTTAGAAGGCAGACTGGTCCTGTTTCCTACAGATGTGTGACTGAAGATGGTCGAATTCAGAATCGACACCAGGATCAGATTCTACCTCATTCTATGCCTTCCGCTACCCCTGCTATTCCTCCTACTCTAAAGTGTACACCTATTCCTACTACTCCAGAGAGTACCACTACTATTCCAATCGAAATGGAAAAATAATCCTCTCTGTCACCTGTGGCTGAACCAGAGGAATATCCTGCACTTGGAGTTCGTCGTTCAACCAGGGTTAAAAAAGCCCCGGAACGTCTGAACTTGTAGGGGAGGAGTGTGGTGGATTGGTGTGACTAAAAGTCTGCAGATCGACACACCAAAAAAACACCTTAATAATAAAAACTAATATTGATCTGGCAGCACTGGTTTTGACGGATTAGGGCGGATGATCATTAGCATTGCGATTATGGATGTAGTGTTGATTGTCGTTGTACTGTTGTGAACTACTAGCCTATCTAGATATACTGATATAGCTATTGACTAACTAATAGACTGACAACTGCTAGACTAACGACTATTACTGGCTATCTAGAATATTGTCTGGAACTGTTGTTCTATACTTGAGGTGAGTCTATAATTATTTCGTTGTGTAACTTAATTCTGGTTATTGTACTACATCTGTATATAGTGTGTGAACCATAGCCTTATCTACCGGTCACTGCACTACCAATTTATTATTTCTGGTACAAGATATAGTGAAGAGGTTTTTCTCTTTGACTAGTTACCGATAGTTGTTAACTCATTAGTATCAATAGTTCTTTTATTGTTTTTTTTGGTTCATGGTTTCAGCTTCTTTTTTTTTTGTCGCCCTTATCCTTGTATTTAAAAGTAAAATCTTTTTTTTTAATTTTTTAAGGGTTTAGAATGAGCGAACGAAAGAATAATTTGTTAAACTAGTTTCAAAAATTACCAAGAAAAGAGTGCATGAAGAATATTGAAGATAAATGATTGTGAAAACCTCTCACCTTCAAAAGAATGCACCCTGAACTCAGATGGGAGAGTATCTGAAGAAAACTCGATTTCTAAACTCAATGCTTCTGATTCATTGGAATCACAAAATGACGACATTGGTTTTTATTCTGACAAAGTTGTTGTAATGACGTCTCATAAAAAGTTAAAGGCAAACAGAATGTTAAAAATACCAGATACAACTTATAAATTCCCCACAAAAGGGGCAAAAAATTTGAAATTTCAAATAAATTGATGTTCATCAGTTTTACTGGTTGTTATATTCGAAAAGCCTTGATGGTGCTTTTTGTAAGTACTGTTTCTTTTTTCAACAAATGATCAAACGAGAAGTTATCAAGAATTAGGACAATTAGTTTTAATGTAAATTTGATACATGGAAGCATGCACTTGAACATTTTCGTTCACATAACGATGCCTCTTACCACAAATCTAGCATCGTAACAGCAACAACTCTATCAAAAATTGAAAGTGATGAAATCGTTCCAGTAATTTACAAATAGACCATTAACGCCGTAGACAAGTAGAGAATAACAGGAACTTGTTAATTCCAATAAATGAGACAGTCATATTATGTGGAAGACAGGGAATCCCATTGAGAGGACATAGAGGTTCGGGACCTATATCATTTGATAGGGAACCACATGAGAATGATGGTAATTTTCGATCACTTGTTAGATTTTGTGGTAGACACAGTGGCGGATTATCACTGAGGCTGTTGAGGCTGAAGCCTCAGGCTCCCATGCTTGAGGGGCCCCCCCAATCAACTGAGTTTCGATGATATAATTCGAGATTTCGCAAACTTTTTTGATTAAATATGACAGCTTACACAAACTGACAAATTTCCTGTTTTATTTTATGTTTTATGGGCCCTAAAGTAAAGTTTATTTTATACTGTTTGGTTTTGGCAAAGGGCAAAATACACTGCGTTAAGTTTCTTTTAAGTTTGTTTCTCAATTAGCCTAAGCACCGTACATATAATTCATGTAAATGTACTGTGTACTGTACAATGTACATGTACATTAGGGTGGCCCACTTTTCAATTTTTTTTTAAAAATATAGGTGATCGTGGTTTTTTCCCATTATTTGGCACTATACTAGCACATTGGTACCATTTTTACAAAAATTGATCAATATTTAGGGGTCTCGCATCGACCTTGAAATTACTAGTTTTTTTTTTTAAATGCGTACTTTTTAACTTTTTACTGAATCAAGATAAATCATTAAGTAGGGATGTTTTCTGAATCCTCTTAATGAGAGAAGTCGTTTGGTGTGCCTGCCAATGTCATACGACTAACGGTTTAAAGGTTGTGCCTGTATACATGTAATACTAATGTGCTAGTATAGTGCCAAATAATGGGAAAAACCACGATCACCTATACTTTTAAAAAAAAATTGAAAAGTGGGCCACCCTAATGTACATGTATTGTTAATAAAAAGCTATAGAAAAGGGCCCCCATATTCTTCATTGCCCCAGGGCCCCGAGGCGTCTTAATCCGCCTCTGGGTAGACATAATAAAAATTTTTAATCTAGATTAAGAACAGCCCCAGAAATGCTTCCTATATTAGTTCTTGATATCAAAACGATGTCATCAAGATAGTAGAAAATTTTATAATGGAGAAAATAGTTAAAGAAGTTAATGAAATACCCTATTTTACATTGCTTACCGATGAAACAGCTGATATTGCAGGCATTGAACAGTTCTCAATGTGTATTCGATATTTGATGGTCGAAAATAAGAACCAATCTAGATTAAGAACAGCTCCCCAAAATGCTTCCTATATTAGTCCAAGATTTCAAAACGATGTTATCTAGACAGTGGAAAATTTTATAATGGAGAGAATAGTTAAAGTTGATGAAGTACTGTACCCTGTTTTACATTGCTTGCCGATGAAACAGCCGATATTGCAGGCATTGAGCAGCTCTCAATGTGTATTCGATATTTGATGGTCGAAAATAAGAACCAATCTAGATTAAGAACAGCTCCCCAAAATTCTTCCTATATTAGTCCTCGATTTCAAAACGATGTTATCTAGACAGTGGAAAATTTTATAATGGAGAGAATAGTTAAAGTTGATGAAGTACTGTACCCTGTTTTACATTGCTTGCCGATGAAACAGCCGATATTGCAGGCATTGAGCAGCTCTCAATGTGTATTCGATATTTGATGGTCGAAAATAAGAACCAATCTAGATTAAGAACAGCTCCCCAAAATTCTTCCTATATTAGTCCTCGATTTCAAAACGATGTTATCTAGACAGTGGAAAATTTTATAATGGAGAGAATAGTTAAAGTTGATGAAGTACTGTACCCTGTTTTACATTGCTTGCCGATGAAACAGCCGATATTGCAGGCATTGAGCAGCTCTCAATGTGTATTCGATAGGTGATGTTCGAAAATAACGAACCAAAATTGTGTGAAAAGTTTTTAAAATTTACACCAGCTCCAGATGTTATTGCAGATAGGCTAGCAAATAATATGTCAAGAACTTTATTATCACTTGGAATTAATCTGAAGCAACTTCGTGGTCAATGATATGATTAGAAAAGAAATCCAAAGCTTTTTTAGCATCAACACCACTCAGGCGAATTAAGCCTTCAAAGTCTATTTCACACCCACTACACACAGCCATGGCAAGAACTAAACTACACTGGAAAAGTGACGTAATAGTGACGTACTATAATTCAAGAGAAAAAAATGTCATTGGCCAAACACCACCAAGCAAAGATGGCGATCGGTTGTTTGACGTATTTTAATTTCAACTTTAATTTCTTTATATCTTCTTATCTATGCGTTTGCACAAAAAAATAGTACATGTTCATTGAAGAAGTCTTGTTTTTGTTGTAGATTAAGTTTATATAGTTTTAACAAGAGATGCTTCTTATGTGTTAAGACAAACATTAACCCAAGAATTAAATAACTAACTTTTTCTTTGTTTCCTATCATCGAAATAAAGTTAAACTGAATTAACAAAGCAGGATCGAAAAAAATAGCATATTTCTAGAATACTTTCATTAATATTTTAGAATATTAATGAAATATTTTGTTAGCACTTATAATTTTTCTGGATTCATATGGTTTTAACAGAATTTTTCAGCGAGTTCAGCACATTCTGTTCTCAAAGAGATGGTAACTGTTGAGTCATTTACCGTTTCCCACTGCATTTGCGTCTGAACGCCATTATTCGTGATGTGTCAGGCCTATATAGTCTAGGTTATTCGTCTTTTATCGTGAGGTGAAGTAAATTTTTTGTTCCTTACCATTGACCCGTGCCAACTTTTAGACCATTGCATAAGTAGGATGAAGTAGTCAAATTTGGCTTGCATAATTAAATCTATCCCTGATTTCATCTCATTTCGACATTACATTGGTACAGCATAAAGCCGCTACGGCCTATCAAAATTAATCGAGTTAGATAATGATTTTAAGCTATATGGTCTGTATGAGAATATTTGGTAATTATTCGTTTTTACACCCAGTCTGTTTTTATGATGAGAACAAACGGTGAATTTGTGGTTTCGACCAACCATGGAATATTTTTATGAAAAATACGTCATTCGAAAGCTCTTCAAATTCTGAACAACTTTTTATTTACCATTTTGCTCGAAAATGAACGACAGTTGAATAAATTAACAGGACCGTTTTAGCCAATCAGCTTCGTCCTAGATCGCGCCACACGCACAGCGCTTTCATATGAAATCAGTTTGAAAATGGCGAGTCTGTGCGATGGATGCAGTTAAAATTACTGGGTGTTTATTAAGAAATTTTATCTTGATGACGAAGCTGCACTGCAATTTTTACGACATCACGGCGTCCTTCCATCTTCAGTACAGTAGTGTGTAGCGTCATTGGGCAAAGTGTAACGGATCAAGAGGCACATTTCAGGTTTTGTACAATTGACCTCCCTAAATTCAAAAATGAAAACAAATTTTTTTTGTGATAAGTGCAACACCTCCTTTTTCGCATGTGAAAATCGTGAAAATTGCTAGTTACCCATAACTTTTGGACACTTGCTTTCCTAGGGTTTGAGCTATCATTTGACCCCTTACAATGTACTGCTTTTCAGGAAAAATAGAAAAATTTATTTTTGGAATAAACATATACACTGTAGGTAGGTAGGTAGGTAGACTAGATAGTTTTATTTAGTAAATGATACATTAAAATCTTGTTTAGTTTTGAATGACGGCATAAAGTCACGGGGTTTAAGTACTGCTCTAATGTAACCATCTCTTGAATCCTTTCCATACACTACCCCAGACGCTTCAGTTACCATCCTAACACAGCGTTCTACACCTTGGGAGTGACATGGTATCCGGACAACAAGGGGCTCTTCAGTGATCTTATCGAGTTGTTCGACAGAGAACTGCTTCGTGAGTAGTGGTTCCATTGTGCACTCCGTCACTGGTGGAAGTAAATCTTTCAAATTTGTCGCTACATATAGCCGACAAATTCTGCTGGCAGTTGTAACCCATCTTGCATGGGAGATTGGTCCAGGCTTCTCTCGTAGAAGATCTTCATTAATGACACCAGTCCTTATCGCTTTCATCATTCTGTAGAGGTAGGCTTGGTCATGACTCATTTCAGTAAGGTCAACATCCGGGAGAGTGTGGCCATCAGCAATACATTGAATTCCTCAAGAGGAAAGTGGCAAACTTTCACATGTGGCCAAAGCTTTGCCAATTGGTCCTTTTCATTGAGTTGCAGATTCTGTTGGGCCGATGAGTTCCTTGCACAAGTGACATAGTGGGAGTTCATTTAAATGCAGACTACAGATGAACCAGTGCAAAGGGCGACCCAGGCGGCACTCTAGCAGGTGTATTGCTCCACTTCTGTGCCCTGTGTTTGTGGCTGTGCTGTCGGCTCCCACTGCAATTATCTTGTCTGCAATACCCATTTCTTCAATCGCATTTTGAAGTCCATTCGCAATGACAGTGCCAGTTCCTCGTTCCAGTGTCAGATGGCTTAGATAGAAGGTTCCAGGCTCTCCGACCAGCACATAGTGGTCCTCAACTTTCTTTGTGCTGTACCATTTGTTCCCCTTTTTCTCTTTGATAAAGTGTCATGTCTTTCCGCCCATCAAAAAATAAAGCAGTGATTTCCACATCGTGGTAAGTTACTGCTTCCTTCAGATCCCTCCGTACCTTCTGCCGTGCTCTCCATACTTTGTGGTGGTCAATTACGTTTTTCTGATCATCAGAACTAATGATGCCATAGTCAACCAATGTTGCAGTGCTGATAGCTGCAGCAGCCCTGTTCGATACACCATACCGGTCAGCTTCCAAAGCAACAGTGGGAATCGGTGTGATGTTCCTGTCCTCTTGGGCACTATCACCCATCCACTCATCACCAACACTTTCACCACTGGAGTCTGCTTCTGCTTGAGCTGATTCGACCACATCTGCAGAGGATGCTACCTCTTGCCGTCCGTCTTTCTTCTATTCTCTTCTTCTTGTCTTTCTTGCATCCGATCCTCTCTTGACTTCCTTCTCTCCATCATCTGAGTCACATTCGTATCCACCCGACTGATCTGCATGATCCGCGTGGTTCTCTGGTCGATCAGAAAGGCATGCTCTCGTCGTGGAACTTTCATTTCTTTTTCACAGTGGCATGCAGACAGATCATCGCATTGGCAGACAGCTATGTCAAACAATTGATTCAGGCTTTCCTCGAACTTCTTGGTTTTTGTGGCCTGCTTGCCTTGCTTCGATGCTTATGAGCCTTTTTCCATCAATCGGAGCAGCTTAGTATTCACAGTCTTGATTGGCTGTGATGGAATGTTAGCACGATTCCAAAGGTCAATGAGTGTTTGGTATACCTCCGGAAGAATCTCCCTGTTGCTGGTGTACTTGTTTTCCTTCAAGAAGAGGAAATGCCTTGCAACTTGTATACGGGTTGGAAGTTCAGACAGAGGAAGCTCTGATAGTGGAGAACCAAAGACAATGTGGCTGGCAGATCCCCGTGTTCTTTGCGTGCTCATTGTACAAGCAAAACTCAACAAGTATCACACAGGAACACTGAAACAAAAGCACAAACGTATAAATAAAAAATATATATGATTATGAGTATATACATATAAGGCTTGGTTTATTGGTAAACAATAAGTTTACCAATATATATATAAATATACTGCACACACACATATGTATTATGTATATAAATATCCATAGGTATATATATACACCCTAAAACATATAACAAACTTATAAACAATGTAAAACACAACAAAACAAAGAAATGTGTATAATGTATATATCACAAAACGCACCTTTCGTTAGTACCTTGGGGTTTTTGAACACCCCATCCACAGAAAAAACACTTGTTTCTCTCAAGCGAGCTAGCGTAGAACTAAGAAATTCCAGGGAATGACTCACTGAGAATAAGTAGAAAGCTGCCAGAAGTACCATGTCAGTCAATGTTGCCAACTGTAATTAACAAGAATTTTGTATTTTTTACATGCAAAAAAGGTGTTCTGCTTGTTGCAGAAAATTTTTGATTTCTTTTCTGAAATCAGCAAGGTTGATTGTACAAAACCTGAAATGTGCCTCCAGATCGCTTATGACGCTACACGCTACTGTACAGTGCCCGGACTGCGAATTTCCCTGTACATATAGGGAAGATAGGCATTCTTGGTATTGTGGGCGGTGGACCAATATAGCCAAGACAAAGAGGAGAAGGCAGTGCAATTTCTATACTTCTGACTACAAAGGAACTTTGCTTGACGAAACTCATCTCAAGCCGTCGGAAATAGTGTGTTTTGTTAACCATTGGCTACAAAAAGAGTGGAATCACAACACTATTCTTCAGTGTTTGAACTGGGCTTCGCACACGAGTGTTGACTGGCGAAGTTTTTGTTCTGAGGTGACTGAGTGGTGGTTTGACAATCAAGACTCGATTGGTGGTCAGGGAATTGAGGTGGGAATTGATGAAACATTATTTGTGAAGCGCAAGTACGATCGTGGTCGGCTGGTGAGGCAAGTTTGGATCTTTGGGGGTATTGAGCGGATCTCAAAAAAGTGCTTTATCGTGCTCCTCCTTGACCAAGATAAGGATGCTGCCACGTTAGTACCCATCATTAAGCAGTACATCCGTCCTGGTAGTGTAATTTACAGTGACTCTTGGTGGGCATATTGGAAGCTGTGCAACGAGGGGTATACGCACTTTATGATTAATTACTCTGAGCACTTTGTTGATCCAAATAACCCAACATCCATAGATAGATAGAATAACCTTTATTAATAATAATAAAATAAATAATTTTTTTTCAATTTACAGTGACATGAATAATTGTGAAGCTCGACTATTTATTTTATTTAATTTGGCCCTTAAGCTTTAGGCTTTACTGGGCTCTTATTAAAAATAAACAGCTAGCTGTTATAAATTAATAATAATAAAATAAGTAAATAAGTATTATTAATAGTTAAAACATGTATTACAATATTAAACAATATCAGTGGACATTAATCCAAGATTTTTGTTAGTATGCCATTATTAATCGGGATTTCAACTTGGTTTTAAACAAATTTACATTCACAATATTTTTTATATCGGCATGCAAGTCATTCCATAGTTTCAGTCCAATGAAAATGGGTAGTTTTTGAGATGAAGACAATCTAAATTGAGGTATAACAAGCTTTGATCTATTTCTGGTCTGATACGAATGGATTTCTTGATGAGTTACAAAATATCTACAGTATTTACCCATTGCAAATTAATGATTTTGTTTTTACACTTGTAAATAAAAATAAAATGTGCCAGTTTGGTTATATCGTTGAGCTTTAGTAGGTTTAGCTCTTTAAATAATGCACTAGAGTGATCAAGGAAATCAGCATCAGATAATAACCTTATTGCTCGTTTTTGGATGGCAAAGATACCATTTAATGCGTTGTTTCCCCAAACAAGGGTCAATAAAACTTGTTTAGGGACTACATTTCTAAGTTTAAACATTATAGCAACGCTCCTTGAAATCTTTTTCGCGATATAATTTACATGAATATTCCATTGCAAATTCTTATCTAGCATTACACCAAGAAATTTTGTTACAGTACACTCCTTTATGGCGATTTCATTAACATTAAGTTCATCAAGATATACATTTCTTTTATTAGTAAAAATCATGAAATTTGTTTTACTGGTATTTAGGAAGAGTTTATTGGTGGTCAACCATTTCATTACACTGATGAATTCTGAATGAAATATATTCTTAGCTGTATTAACATCTTTGCAAGAAAAAGAGACAGTTGTATCATCTGCAAACATTATGAAGTTCAATATATCAGATGAACGTGGAAGGTCATTTATATATAATAAAAATAACAGTGGACCCAGAACTGAGCCCTGTGGCACACCATGTTTGACAAGCGCTTTAGTTGAGCAAACCTTATTTACTGATACAAAATTATATCTATTGGACAAATAACTTTTAAACTAATCACTAATTGCTCCTCTAAAGCCGTAATAATATAATTTATTAAGTAGAATATTATGGTCTATTACATCAAACGCCTTACTCAAATCCATAAATATTGATATCATTATTTCTTTCTTCTCCTTAGCTATAGTTACATTTTCCATAAGATTTAAAATAGCCATTTCTGTTGTTTTATTATTACGAAAGCCATATTGATTTGGAGATAATAAATTGTAGGATTCTAAATATCGCTACATTCTACTTTTTACAATTTTTTAAAAAACTTTGCTGAACACAGATAATGAATACACCGGCCTGTAATTTGTTGCTAGTGTAGGATCACCCCCTTTAAAAGGGGGTGTTATACAACCAGTTTTTAGCATTGATGGGAATATTCCTTTGGAAATACTTTGATTGATAATTTTAGCCAAAGTTACAGATATCTTATCTTTAACAAGTTTCAATATAGGTGCAGGAATGTGGCTGTGGCTGTGGCCTTAAACAGTGGACCAAGCGGCCAGGGTTGAGTAGCGAGTACTTCAAACAGTACTTTTCTCGGTATTTATTCCTCCATACTTTCAAGGAACAGCTGCATCACCATTTCTTCGTCGAGGCCGCTCGATTATACCGCCCACAGTCGGACAGGAGGCGACCAGCTGGCCTTCCCGCCATCCGACTCCTGCAGGACGACGACTCTGACCATCAATCAGACAACGAGGACGCACCACACAGTCATCCAGGACCCTCGGAACCTTCAACGAAACCACAACCATCGACATCTCGCCAATAAGGTAAGGTGATCTATCTACTTGTGAGTTGCCCCGGTTAATTTAATGTCAGGTTAGGGCAACTGAATGACTGGTTAGGTCAAATAAATACCCGGTTGGGTCAATTGAATGCCAGGTTAGGTCAACTGTACGCCCTTGATGATTGGTTATGTTAAGTCATGATATTTTCCTTAGTTTTAACGAAAATATCGGGTAAACTTTAAATAGCTGTAACTTTTTAATATTCATTTGCGACAAATTTGAATTGAAGAGAAGTATGGAAAAACTATACGCGCTTACAACATGGTATCGTATGTGATACCTTTATTTCATAATTAAATATAAATTATTAATTAATTGAATTAAATATCTATACAAAATTGGCTCGGGATTGGCGACATAGCCTAATGGGAATGAGATGATTGCCATACATACATAGAACCCGTATGTAGGCGTCGGGTCTGCTAACCACGAGAAACATTTATTTCACGTGAACAAAATTTTCCATTTTCTAACTCATGTAAAATACAAGAGAGAAAGAGTCAACAACCTTTGCCAAATCAGCAATTTATACTAAAATATGAAGATATATTAAAGGAGTGGCCTCGGGGCTGTTTATGTGCAGCGAACGCTTTAAACAGGGAAGATGTGCTTTAGTCTTCCCTAAAGTTCTGAGTGAATTCCTTATAATAAACTTAATACTCATAAAAGGCTAGGCCTATGCCTAAAAGTGTTTATATTGTGACTGCCTATATTAATTACATCAAGCCAAATTCGTCGCGTAACTCCATCGTGGCGGCCCTACACCGAAAATGATCGTAACGCCCTACATCGAAGCAAACCAAGGACCCAGCAAAATTAAGGTGGGACAATTTCTTTTCATTAACATATAGGCATCTAAAATCCCGACGCTAAAATTACCGTAATCATATAAATATAAAAAGGTCCTTTAAAGACCTACATATTCATAACTCTCTAACGAAAAAACATAGGGCTTTTGTCGTTTAACTCTCCACTGAAATCTGCTGGAAATTTCCAACGGATGAGGGTATCAGGCAATCAACCCATAGCCCTATATAGTTTTTTCACAAGAAGTGTCTTAGAATTGTCGAAACTACCTATTGTAAAGACAAAATTCCTAAGATTCCGTGGTTGTACGAAACTGCAAATTTACCCTCATTTCTGTCGCAAATTACTCGTTTCCGCGGTCCCCCCACCCAAAAACCCCGATTTCCCACGGGCAGTGATGGGCAGTATCTAGATACATGTATTGCCGATACGTATCGATCGATACTTTTGTATCGGTATCGCTTTAGCTACTTGACAAAAGTATCGATTTATCGGTATCGCTTAGGTCAATTTTCTTAAATGTATCGAAAAAAATCGATACTTCGATACATCGATACATTAATAAGAATTTTTAAATATTTAAATAGATGTTATAATATGACACTACTGAGTTATATTTATGAATATACATAAATAAATAATAATATTATTAAATATTTATTTAATGACAGTACTACTCTACTGGTCACGTCACACAGTACGGCGCAACGTTTAAACACGTTTGTACTTGTATTATTGAGATTAATTAACCATAATAATTCTACGGGTCTTCCTGAAGTATAACACACCACTGCCATCCTCTGCTCCTGTAGAACGGTTGTTTAGTTTGGCTGGTCACATTCACGCTCCAAAAAGGAATAGACTGTCTGACCAGATGTTTAGCCAGCTGGTATTTTTGAAGGGTAATAGTAATTACTTTTAATTGTTAGTGTAATATTTTCAGTCATTCATGTATCCTACAAAATTAAAACATACTTTCATTAAATAAAGCAATTGTTTTTATTTACATCTATAAAACCCATTAAAATGTCGTTGATTTTACTTACAGTGCGTACAAATTACTAGTATAAACAATAATATCTAATACCTACATATTAAATGAATAATTATAAAAATGTACCGGCGATACATGTATCGGTATCGGTATCGCTTAAGACATCTAGAAAGTATCGGCGTATCGGTATCACCTAAGACGTTCTTCATGTATCGATGTATCGGTATCGCTTCAGCGATTTTCATGTATCGATGCCCATCACTGCCCACGGGTCCCCTTGTTCAACTGTCGTTCATGTGCGAGCAAAATGATAATTAAAAAAGTTGTTCAGAATTTGAAGAGCTCTCGAATGATGTATTTTTCATAAAAAAATTCCGTGGTTAGTCGGAACTGCAAATTGACCGAACAAACTTTTCGGGTCAATTTTGAGGTGTTTTGCACGAATCTGCCATCCGTTTCCTGTGCACATGCGTAGTTTTCGAGATATCGTCATCTCGAAAACTACGCATTTGCACAGGAAACGGATGGGAGTTTCGTACAAAACACCTCAAAATTAACCGGGCATTCAGTTGACATAACCGGGTATTCAATTAACCTAACAGGTTAATATTGGTTATTTCACCTAAATATCTTCTGATCTTTTCGTATTAGGCATCCACTGTCACATTTCGGGCAAGTTAAGGATGAGAGAATAACGCCGTAATTTATAAAAACATCCTTTGTCTTCATCTAGGGCACATGACGAATCAAGTTCTCAAAGTCAAAATCACACGAATGGCATGTCATAATTCTATCACAAACACCACTAAACTGAATCCAATTAGAAAAAAAAATAGCCAGAACAAAACCCAACAAACTAATTAAGTCGCAGAGTAGCGAAAAAATAGCCCAATCAGGAAAAATATTTTATGAAAAAAGTACATCTTTGGAAAGGAAAATATAGATTACAAAAAACAGATAATATGTGAAAAATGCTCTGTTTGAATTGGTCCACAATTAACCCACCCCTTATTTCTCCAGTCTAACTATAGAGTAGATCAAGTCTAGCCTAGAGGGGTCAGCCTAGAAATTCCGGAAATGGTCCAGAGCGGGCAGATAAATTGAGGTCCACAGTAGGATTCCTCACCAAACTAGGTTAGGGCAATCTACCTTTACCTTTGTTAAGCTATGAGTTGATGCTGGGTCTTAGGCCACAATGTAGGCCTAAGTTGTCTGACCCAGCTTAATTTAATGAGTTTAACTTGCTGGGTTAAAAACACAATTAGTCACTTACTGCTAGTTATTAGAGAGTCTCTTTTCTCCTTCCTGTATAATTGTCGAGAGCGTACTTGCTGGTGGGGATCTTTCTTCGGTGTCTGTTCTCGTCCCTTCTCCAGTTGCGTCCTCTCGCCCCGTTCTTCGTTTTCGTTCTCCTTTGTTCTCCTTTTAGCGGGGCTTTTTCCACCAGCGTCGTCTTGGTTCTTTTTCGGTTGGTTGATCGGTAATGTATATCTATTACCGAGCACGCTCTTGTCACACAGTATAAATATACTAGTGTGGAGAATAACTCTGGTGAGCAACCAATTGGTTTCATCCACCCAGTTATTGACATAAAAGGAATTTAATAATTGTTAGATTAACTACCTACCTACTCAGTGAACCATTTTCGTTACCTCCCAACTACCCACTCATCAGTTTTCCATATAATATATAAATTCTGGAAAATACGATATCAAATGGTTAGAGCAGGGTTGCCAGGTCTGTCCTATTTCAGGTTCGGTTGTCCTAAACATTTTCAAATAAAGGGGACAACCCAAAACTGTCCTCTTTTGTCCTATTTGAGAAATTTATCACATGCATTATAAAAAGAAACATCTAAGAACAAATATAATTTTAAACAAAGTATAAGAGAATATAAATATAACGTACATATATTTACGTTTCTTCAAATGGTTTACACAGTCTCGCCGCCACTGAAATATGTACATTGATAGGGTTATGACTTTTTAATTTTTTGTCATAAATATTGTTTCCTGTATCATCAACCGATGAACTTTTGCTTGAAAACAATAAAAAAGGGCCTAATTCTTCAGAATTAAAAAAAAATGTCACCCCGAAAGCAAATATAGTATATTAGTATATTCGAGACAGCTGCATTGCACCATTCTAGATTGGTTACCTGATGATTATCATAAATTGTCCAGTATCTTGCAACAATACCGAAAAGCACTAAATACTCTGGAAAATCACTGGAACAGAGACCCATCTGCAATAGCTATACCAAGGAGCAACCAATATTTATTATTTTATTAACTTTTTATTTTTTATTTTGGGGTGACGTTTTTTCAAAATATATCGAAAAAACTGTTATTTTCATTATCAGGGGGCAAAAGTACATCGATTTATGATACAGGAACATGAGGTTATAAAAATGTCATAACCCTAATGTACAATGTACGTATTACGTATTGAAACGTTTTTTTACATTTTGGCTATGCGTTGCAAAACATTAGTGTGCCGCGTGGCATGCCGCTTAGTTTTAATGCATAGACCCTAGGCAGCTAGACTATAGAGCCTATCAGTCGCGAATCAAACATAAATCAATGTGGTTGTGATTTTGTTCGTTTGATCATGTTAAGTGAATAACCAAGTTTATATAATATAGTTACATCGCATTATTTGAAATATAAATATATAGCCCTTCAATATGGGAAAGTGGAAGAATACATATAATGATAACAGACATTATAATAAAGACTGGGAAAACCAATTTAAATGGCTTTCGTGGAAGAACAGTTCTTGTATGTGTAAGTGGTGCAATTGTGTATTGACTTTTAGCATAAAATAACTCGGTATGGTAATAATTTAAACCTGTCCCTTTTTAAAAAATTTATAACATTGGCTGTCCCCTTTTTTTTTTAGTGTTTGTCCCATTTTAAGAGATATCACCTGGCAACCCTGGGTCAGAGCACAGCACAGACGATGAAGGCATCAGGAGCAGGGCTGCCACATTTGTTACGTTCGTAACAAATGTGTTACTTTCTATCTTTTTCATACTTTTGGTACGACGTTCAAAAAATTTGTTACGTTTTAGAGTTTTTTATATGCTTTATCGGTTTACCTAAAAATATTTAAAATTATTAGTTTTATAAAGAAATTAGCATATTTAAAACCATTAAATTACAGATGGAAAAAGTGCTAAATAATTTAGATGGCATATACTGTATATTTCTGATTATATATTTCGTCCATCGTTCGTTCGCGTATAAATCTCACGAGTCACGACTATACGTTTGAAAACGTTTTCGGTTCTCGGCTTACTGACTCAGTGACTCCCCCACGCTGTCTCAGTCAGAGTCAGTCAGCAGTCTGTCAGTGTTCCAGACAGGGTTGCCAGGTTTGGCTAATTTTAGCCAATTTGGCTAATTCCATTCATGGCTGACTAAAGATATTTGGAAAGTACTAGCCAACAACTTTTAGGCTAATTTTGGCTAATTGGGCCTATAACCAGAAATCTGACTGAAATTTATATCTCGTTTTATATTTCTTTATCTTTTTATTTTATATATCTTATATTTTAATTTATATATATCATATACAGTGCGTTCGAAAAGTCTCTCCGCAGTCAACCAACGCTTTAAAAAAAGTGTTTGACGAGTGTAGACGAGTTGCTCCGTGCCGGCAAAATGGTGGAAAACACTTTCAACACGTGTGACGTGCCGTAAAATCAAAAGGTTACGTAATAAAATCACTAAATCATGGTTGAATGAAAACATGGTAGTTTTTCAATTTCCTACGCGTTTAACATAGCACTGCGGAGAGACTTTTCGAACGCACTGTATAATTTATATCTTCATAGACCCTACGGGTTATGTATATTCTCTCTAATACCGCACTACTACAAACTCATTTTTTATTAAAAATCTATTAATTCTCTTAATTGTAACGATTTTTCCTTTTGGCCTAATAGTATAAAATCGTATAGATTTCTAAATATTTTTTATTTCGCCAAAATTACTGTAGATCTCTAAAAATTTATGTAGACCTGGCAATACCGCATCCAAGCCTGGCTGTGTCACCATTCTCTTTTGGGCAGAAGTTAGAATCTATGAAAATGCTTTAGAAGTAAAATGTTTCAAAGAACTCGCCCAAGTTGTACTTCATGCCATTTCTATTCCAATAAGCAATGCCTTTGTGGAACGCGTATTTTCCTTTGTGACAAATACTAAAAGTGAGAAGCGCAGTAAAATAAATGTAAATATATTGGAATCTATTTTATGAATACGATCTCATTTAACTGGATGGTAACTTTGCCCAGCACTAATGATGCTAATATCGGTGAGAAGGATGAACATATCTTGGAGAATATAGTTTCTACTGATTTTTAATTATTTATTAACGTAAGTTTTGTTTTCAGTTATTACTCTTTGTGTTTGTATGTTTGTAAATTTTAGTATACAATGTATATATTTATTTAGTCTAATAAACAGGTTATATATATAAATAATAGGCTATACTGTAATTGGCTAAATTTGGCTAATTTAAAAGAGCAGTGTGGCTAATTTTACTTGAACCAACCTGGCAACCCTGGTTCCAGTTGCAAACTTTTAACAACATTTATCATAGATTGTTTGTGAACGCGCTTGCTCTTATTTTGTGGTCATTTTTGAATGCGAATATAATTGAAGCACAAATAAATATAATGAACTTTGTTATTTTATAATCAATTTTAATTTTTTTTAATATTTTGTTACCTCTTTGGCTGATTTGTTACCTTTTGTTTGTCAATTTTGTTACTTTCACCTAAAATCTTGTGGCAGCCCTGATCAGGAGGCGCCGTTGAAAAGGCTTAGGCCTCCGACATTTAATCACGTCCTATCGTATAGTCAAAACAGGAAATATATTTTATTAAAAAAAGTACATTTGAACAAATTTGTACAATGTAAGATATATATTTTCTTAGTAGTTTTGAATGGCAATTCAATATATTGTACTGTTTTAACCGCGGGTGAAAAGACTAATATTAACTGAATAATTTGTGATAGTGATAGATCATTTCCAATACAATTAATTAACATTAAACCATTTACAAACGTGGATCCTACCTCAGAATATGAAATGAGTACAAAATTCTTGCATGGCACTCCCATTTTCATGAACATTATCGATTTCCAAATTTGCAAAAATCTGGTGTAGTACGAAAAATTGTGGCGATATCTTATTTTGGTGTTCCAAATTATTTAATTACGAAATATATGGTAATTGTATACAAATCCCCCTCACCTCAATTTTATGAAATTGACTTCACAATCGATGTAAAAACCTTTATTTATAGCATGTAATTATTTATTTTCGGAAACCAACCAGGTAATTATTCGTTTTTTGACCCAGTCTCTTTTTATGAGAGCAAACGTTTCTGGTCAATTTGGAGGTGCTCTGCACGAATCTGCCATCTGTTTCCTGCGCAAATGCGTAGTTTTCAAGATATCGTCATCTCGAAAACTACGCATTTGCACAGGAAATGGATGGCAGATTCGTGCAAAACACCTCAAAATCAACCAGAAAAGTTTGCATTCGTGCTAAACACAACTTAACCTAACTTAACCACCCAAAAAGATTTCCAGTTAACAATGGACTCACTGCCTAGTTTTATAACTTTCTCGGCATAACATTGTGAAAAATATTTTCGCAAATAAATATTTATGAACCAGAGGTTTTTATTCACCGAGAAGTTGCAATGTTCCAGCCATGTGCCCTTAAAGATAGAAACAGTAAATCCACACACACACTTATTTTTTGGATTTTTTTTATGGCACCTAAACACCTTCGAGTCTTGTCTTAAAATACAGGCAGTATTACATTTAGGGCAAATCACGGATGTTGGAATTATGCCATGATTGGAAAAAACATCTAAACTTTTATCTTCATCGAGGCCAACAAGGCGGATTAGGTCTTCAAAATAAAGTTCACAAGATTGACATGTCATAACAGTAGAACAAAAATCACCACACTAACAAAAAACAAAGAAGTAGGCAAAAGCAAGAAAAAGTAGCCAAAAAAAGCCAAGAAAAATCTCCAAAAAAGGTAGCCAAAATAAACAAACCAACCGAAATTTATATACATGGATATTAGAAAGTAGAAAATATTTTTTTAAAAAAAGTACATTTTATACAAATTTGCACAAGATAATATATATATTTTCTTATTCAGTTTTGATTGGTTATTCAATATATATTGCTGTTATAGCTGGGTGTGACTGGGTCAAAAAACGAATATTAACCAACCAACCAACCAACCAACCAACCAACCAACCAACCTAACCTAGAAAAATGTATACTGGAAAAATGTACTTTTGACTAAAAAAGTGGGTAATTTTTTACTATCACTCCAGTCTCTTCAATTCCTATAATTTATAGATCAATGGATTCGTTATTACACCAGGAATGCGATTTGGATAGTTTCAAGTGAGGGAACTGGCCCAAAACTAAGTTAGGACACGAAGTTTGTTTTGGGGTATAAATATGAAAAAATACCCTAAAATGTGGGTAATTCCTTCAGTAGAGACTATCTAGGGCACATTCGTGATGTAAAAACTAATCCATTGATATATAAATTATGGAAATTGTAGAAACAGCCAACATCAGTGACCTAAAAGGTACTACTCTTTCTTATCACGCACTGACCTATGGCAACGAAATGCTTTTCTGTTTTTATTGAAAACATACTTATTACCACAAACAATACCTTCCTTGTTTTTCTTAGGGCAAATAAATTCTTTTAGCAATACACTGTGTTCTACATAAAAATTAAATGCAGCCTCTTCATCAAAAAATTTGCATGAAGTTAAACACACTGAATAATTACAATCATCGCAAACTGATGCCATCGTGACACTAAAATCTTATGAGTTCAGGTCAAACCCCCCAATTTTGTTAGCGGTACCTTCCTAACTTTTGTGGGATCAGCCATTTTATCACTCTCAAAAACATGATCTGCGATTTTATCACTCAAAAAAATAATTTCTTAACATTAATTTTATAGTTTTAATCGGCATTTGCCTTTATATTGTACTTAATAAAAGTTGTTTAAAAAAATGTAGAGAGTCTTATGGTAAACTTTATTTTCAGTTTCCAGAGGTTGGACTGATAGTGAAAAATGACCAAAAAGTGCATAACTAAACATGTTATTACATTATCATTTGTATAATGTAGGTCTCAGGGGGGGGGTATGGGGGCCTCCGCCCCATAAAGATCACAGGGGCTCCACCCCTGTACCCCCAAGACAAATTATACAAATGATAATGTAATAACATGTTTAGTTATGCACTTTTTTAGTCTTCATCTAGGGCACATGACAAATCAAGTTCTCAAAGTCGAAACCACACGAACAGCATGTCATAATTCTATCACAAACATGACTAAACTGAATCCAATTAGAAAAAAAAATAGCCACAACAAAAACCAACCAACTAATTAAGTCGCAGAGTAGCGAAAAAATAGCCTAATCAATAAAAATATTTTATGAAAAAAAGTTGTATTTGACGTGATGTCACGTCAAATGGATATCGTTAATTAAAATTTCAGAAGCAAATATCTCTATACATATGATCAACCGAAATTTTTTTTTACTTGAAAGATTTTATTTATTATTTTCTACACATTGCAATAATTTGTATTAGAAACTGAGGTGAGGGGGTCATTTCCATTGCAAATCACTTGTTTTTGATCCCCCCTACCCAAAAACCCTGATTTCACAAAAACGAGTAATTTGTAACAGAAATGAGTCATTTTCAGATGAATCACATCAGAAACCACCAGAAAACCTAATTTTTATTCTTCAAAACGAGTTGTGGTTGAAACTACAATAATACTGTTTTTTGATGCGATTCATTCAAATTTGGCATCCATTTCCATCGCAAATCACTCGTTTTTGAGACCCCCCCCCCCCCCCCCCATATCAAAAGCTAAAAACAAGTGATTTGCGGTGGAAATGGATGTCAAATTTGAGTGAATCACCTCAAAAACATGGGAAAAACAAGTTTCATAACCCAACTCAATCCAATCCACTGGATTGAGTTGGGTTGGGTTATGATGGAGTGATAAGATAAATGATTCCTGCAGAATCCGGCTATAAATTAGTTTAAAAAATAAATCTTTAAACTAACGAAAATATCATGACTTAACCTAACCAATTGTCAAGGGTGTACAGTTGCCCTAACTGGGCATTCAGTTGACCTAACCAGGCATTCAATTAACCTAATGAGTCAGTTATTCTTAAAGAATTTATGAATCACTTCAAACGGAGTAAGAGCACAACCTTCACACACTGTACCCATGGCTAGACTGAGACAATATGGTGGACCAAAAATTATTATATTTATTATCTCTGTTATTATCTATTTGCGACGGAAGTGGTATCAGAAAAAGTTGTCTGAAATGAAGAGAGACAGCTAAACAACACATCAAATATGCAGTAATCAAGTTGTGGTTGAAACTACAGTACTTGTGGGTTATCTGTCGCCACTTTTTAATTTAATTTTCCAACTTTTTCACAAATACAGATGTGTGTTATCATGTTGCCATTTTTACAAAAATATATTTTTTTCTTAAATTATTTTTATTTCTCAAAATAACAAACATTAATCATATTATTCGGGTGGCATGAACGCGGCGATGGCCTCCAGGATGCCGTCGAATGGGTCAACACTAGCGGGTAGCTTGCTCCTCCACATGAACTCGGCCAGGTAGGTCTTAAGATGGTGTCGGGCCGTTCCTCGGTGATGCTTGTTCCTCCACTTTGCTGATCCCCACAAGCGTTCGATATTTTGAGTGTGGACTCCGGTATCTGCATCAACGAAATTGTATCGATGATTAACCTTGAAATGTTGGAAGCCAGCCTCCTGGAGGTCGGTGGTCTTATATCCTCGCCAGCTGTCAGAGTAGATAATGGAACCTTCGGCGATGTTTTCCACAATGGCAGCCAAGAGAGTTGCAGCAGAGCGGTTGGGAACTTGAACGATGAAGCAGTCGTTTGTTTCACGGCAAATTCCTCCGAATATCCATTGTTGTGGTTTACCATCTAACCTAACCTCACACTAACCTAACCTAACCTAACCACACACTAACCTAACCTAACCTAACTAAAAAACAAATGACCCACAAGTAAAAAGTGGAAACAGATAACCAATAGGTATATTAAAAAGTGGCGACAGATAACCCACAAGTACCGAAACTACAATAATACCGCAAACCAACCAACTAATTAAGTTGCAGAGTAGTGAAAAAATAGCCCAATCAGAAAAATGTCATATCAAATGGATATCGTTAATTAAATAATATCTCCATAAATATGATTGACCAAAAAAAATTTTACTTAAAGGAAAGGTTTTATTTATTATTTTTTACGCACTGCAATAATTTTTATTAGAAACTGAGGCGAGGGGGATATTGTATACAATTACCAAATAAACAAATAGCATCCCAAATACAAGCAATTGGCGAATGTGTATATTTAGTCACTTCTTGACATGCATGATAGTGCAGTATCCTGTGCGATATACTTGTCTATGTATTAAAAATAAAGGCTCACATTTTTGGTAAAAGTTGCTTAAAATTAATCAAAACCAATGTGAAAATTATTGTATGCCCAATTAGGTCAACTGTATACCTTGACGATTGGTTAGGTTAAGTTGTGATATTTTCATTTAAACTAACAAAAATATCAGTTATTATTGAATGTTTTACCAACAGTTTCATAACTTTGTTTCAGTTCATTTGCCCAAGATATGAAGGTCATATTTGAACAGAACACACCAAAATACATTAGGAAAATATATTTTGGATATTACTTTGTGTTGGTGACATTCAATAATTACCCTCCCATTTAGCATATGTAATCGGAGAACACATGGGTTAGGTTAGGTTAGCAATCTGAGAACACATGGGTTAAGGTTAGGTTATATTAGGGTTGCAAGATTTTTCAAATGCCCATGCTGGACAAAATTTTTTCTGAGGTTTTTTTAAGACCACATTTTTTTTCAAATTGAAACGATTTCTTCAATGGTTACAACAAACAAAATTAGAAAAATTTTACTACAATAATATTTAACAATTAAACATCGTGAATAAATTGAAATTATTATACATAATAATGAAATTCTAAATCAATTCATCCCAAAAAAATTTGCTTAAAAAATATTTCTTTGCGGAACATTTTGAACGCAGATTTTTTGATCAAATGCTGGACTGTCCCGTGAAATACAGGACATCTGGCAACCATAGGTTATATTATAATATACAGGTAAACCTTGCTTTATGATGAGGTTGCATTCCTGAAAACCCCATTGCAAATTGAAATATCATAAATAGAGTTCATTATAACATGGAGTTCAATGGGATATGTTCCCAGCCAGTCCCAAACACACATGTATCACCAAAAAAAAAAAATTCCTACACATAAAATCAATAGAAAACAATTAAACAACACTCACCACATCATTAAGAACAAGCCTGGTCATCATCACATGTCTCCTTCAAGGTTAAGGGGACTCTTGTAGGTGGAGTAGAGATGTCACTCTGATTCCCACACAGCCTCCGGGGAGTCTGGAGAGGCTGAAGTTGAGGGCATGGTAACAGTTTTATAGTGGGCACACTAGGGGCCCTTTGGTCCATCTGGGTGTCTCCACTGTGTGAGAGATGCATTCCCTCTTCCAAGTGTCAGTAAGTTTGGCCGACTGATGGCCATCATTAATGCAAATTTATTTAATCTCAAATAGGGAGATGGTCTTAATTCATCACCATCATTAACACGAAATATCATAAATTGGAACATCATAAATTGAGGTTTATGTGTATATATTAGGGTGCCACTTATTTGGGGTGTTTTTCATTTTTTGGGAATTTCTATCAGGACGGGCGCATTTCTGGTGTCATTCCATCTAAAAACATTGTGTGTAAAATATTTTTGAAATAAAATAATAATTAGAACTGCCTCAACGAGGTCAAAGTTTATACTTTTTGTCGAAAAGTACTCATGGCATTCTGTTATCATGTCAGTTTTCGTTTCGATAGCTGCTGTAGTTTCTGAGTTGAAAAATGATAACAGACAGACAGACGGACGGTCAGAGTCGTTGGTTTAGTCTTCCGCACTGGTGTACAGAAGACTAAAATGAGGTATTATACAGGGTGTAACACGAGTTTATCCAAATATTGATACAGGCGAAAGAACATGTTATTCTAAGTAGAAAATGGGTTGGGACGAGTTTTGCCAACACTAACAGTGTTTCATTCTCTTTTCAGTGAGTTCTGAAACGACGTGATGGCTTCGGCAACAAGATCTAAAACAGCAGTCTATCCTGGGGACCGTGGACCACAGCATCACAGGAAGCATGCTGCCTACGGGAAAGCAGGCGCTTCAGTACTTTTTCCACCTTCACCTTGACGTCAAGAAGTCGATCAAGGAAGCAGCCGCTGAGACAGTGACCGCAGTCAAGGAATTCTGGGAGCGGTCCCGTATTCCTACGCAGAAAGACCAACGCACAAGGGACAAGGTTCTCCGAATGTACGAGAAGTGGCGGGCTCTGAACAAGAACTCGAAACGGCGCACTGTGACCCAAATCAGGAACGAGGCCGAGTTCCTCTCATCCCTTGACCGCCTCTTCGACATCGCACACGAACAGGCGATGTCGATGATCACAATCGAAGAGGACAGGGAGTTCCTGACGGGACAAAGGGCCGAGGTGCGGCGCGGCCGCATCTCCTCCACACGTGACATGACGCTGCACACTGAGGAGGAGCGTGCGAGGAGACAGGAAGCGGAAAGGAGCCGCCGGCAAGATGATGAAAGGGCGAACAGAGAGAGCCGAGAAGAACTCGTCGAACTGGCATCGAGCTCCAGCTCAGGTGCAAGCAGCCCGACTCGGTCACCGACACGGCGTCGTCGCCGAGAAGAAGAGGAACAGCTCTCTCTCTCCCGGGCCCGTCCACGTCGAATGCAGAAGCATCTACGACCCCTTTACCACCCAAGCGATTCCGCGCGTCGAAAAAGATGATCACCCCTGATCTCTCCGCAGCGATGGATCGGACGAAACTTACCGACCGAGAAGGTGTTTTTTTGCTGTCGGCGGCTGCGAGGAGCTTGGGCCACGACCCTGAGGAGCTGGTCTTGAACCGCGAATCCTCCCGCCGCGACCGAGCAAAGTTCCGTGCTATGGCAGCAGCGGAAATGAAGGCAGCCTTCCATCCTACTGTCCCGCTGACCGTTCACTGGGACGGGAAAATCGTACCAGCGGCTGACGGAGGCCCTGCTGAAGATCGCCTTCCAGTTCTGGTGTCTGGGGAGAACGTTGACAAGCTTCTGGCTGTGCCCAGCCTCCCCGACGGCACCGGCCGCGCCATGGCGGAAGCCGTCCTCTCTGCCCTCGAGGATTGGGACATCAAGGGACGGATCTGTGCCCTCTCTTTTGACACCACCGCCTCAAACACAGGACTCTCAGGAGGAGCTTGCTATATCATTGAGCAGAAACTCGAGAAGACTGCTTCATTTGGCTTGCCGCCACCACATCCACGAACTGGTGTGCGAGAAGGCATTCACGGCGTGCCTCGGTCCCTTACTGGTCCTGACATCCTCCTGTTCAAACGATTCGCCGCCCAGTGGGACTTCATCGATCAAACCAAAGCGAAGCCCTTCGAGGATGGAACCATGCCGCAGCACCTGAAGGACGCCCGCGACGACCTGCTGATCGAATTCAGCGCCTCCTCGATGGTCAACATCCACGTGATGACTACAGGGAACTTCTGGAGCTCTCTGTAATTGTGCTGGGCGGTCCGAACAAGCGGGGTGCCCGGTTCGCTCGTCCCGGCGCCTTCCATCGCGCGCGCTGGATGGCAAAGTCATCTATGCCATCAAACTGTTCCTGTTCCGGGAACAGTTCAGATGTCGTCAGGCGAAGCGGCTGGAATCCGGCGATTCACCATCTTCGCCGTGTCCATCTACGTGACGGCCTGGTACAAAGCGCCGCTCCCGGCAACGGCCCCAGCCGCGGACCTCGCGCTGCTCAAGGCCCTCGTCTATTATCCGGACTCAGCGGTGGCCAAGGCGACGGCGACAGTCTTCGCCAGGCACCTATGGTACTTGAGCGAGCGCCTCGTCACCCTGGCCATCTTCGACGAGGGTATCGACTTGGCGACAAAGCGGGAGATGATTAAAGCGATGGAAGAAGAGGAAGGATCGGAGGATCCCCGCGGCGTATCAATGTGGACCTGTCCACCGCCTCAATCGCCAACAATACATTGGCCAAGTTCACAACGACTACATCAAAGGAGTTCTTCAAGGTTCTGGACATCAGCACCGCCTTCCTGCTCAAGGATCCGGAGGAGTGGCGGACGGACCCAGCCTTCATCGCCGCATCCCGCCGAGTCCAGGCCCTTACCAAGAGTGAAGACCAAAGGCAGTTCCTCTTACAAGTGGTCGAGAAGCACCGCTGTGACTTCCCAACCGCCCGCAAGTCCACCGTGACCTCTGCAAAGTAGGCAACAATAAGAGGGAGATGGGCGCCCATGATACCCCCCCCCCCCTTGAGGGGCTAATACTCGAGTTGAGGGGGACCTAGAGTTGAAAGTATGAAGTCCAGTTATATGTTTTAGGTCAAGATTAGTAGCTTGAACAAACTAGAAGTGATATTTATTTGCTAGAGGCATAGAACATCATGATCTAAAATTTCTACTTTTTGAGAAAATATACAAACTTTGACCGTATTGAGGCAGTTCTAAATATTGTTTTATTTCAAAAATTTTACACACGATATATTTTGACAAAATGGAACCAGAAACGCGCCCGTCCCGATAAAAATTCAAACTTTCGAAAATAAGTGTCACCCTAGTATATATATATATATATATATATATATATATATATATATAAAATGTGCAATATATGAATAGTGATGCGAGTCATTTTTTTTGTTTGTCTTTTTTTTTTTTTAAACTTATTCCATATTTTTCTTCCTTTAATCTAATAAGTATATTAGTATTACCTATAATTTACTATACTACCATGCTTATACGGTTATACCTAGTATATATAGTCATCTTTTAGAAAAACTGAATCACACAAAAAGTATACAGTGAGGGCTTGCATAATGAATTTAATTCGTTCCAGAAGGTCATTCGTTAACTGAAAAATTCATTATGCAATGCATTAGTTCAATGGGATTTTCAGTAATTCATTCCAGAGCCCAAATTTTGACCCTTTTTGCGCTTGTTTACCCATTTTTTAAATGGGTTCACCTTCTTCTGCTTGAATATCCTGAGATTTTGGGTGTACCATTTTTGGGTCATTTTCAAAAAGTCAAGATCCAGGAGTCTAATGTTGTGCCAAATGATGTCCTAAACACGAATTTAACAAGCATTTTCTAATCCAACAAATTTTGAATCCCCCCTACCCCCCTTGAAATTTTGCCCATCCCCTTTTCCTAAAAACCCCATATATCTAAAAAACTATCAACTTTATCAAAAAATGTTATAGAATAAAAATGATTTAGAATCAAACGTTCTATTAGAAAAGTTCATTAAGATAGAAATGTACTTAATTTTGAAAATTTGGTACTTTCCTGTTAACGGGAATACCCTAAAAAAAGTTTTACTGTTTGTTGTGTATTTTTGCTCTCGTCATTTTTGTTTAAACTAACGAAAATATCACAACTTAACCTAACCAATCATCAAGGGCGTACAGTTGACCTAACTGGGCATTCAATTGACCTAACCGGGCATTCAGTTGACCTGTGCTGGTTTTGAGCACTTCAAGGTTAATCATCATTTCAACTTCCTGGATCCCAATTATCAAAGGCGTACAGTTGACCTAACCAGGCATTCAATTAACCTAACTGGGCATTCAGTTGACCAAACCGGGCATTTTCCGTTATATTAACCTGTTAGGTTAATTCAATGCCCGGTTAGGTCAATTCAATGCCCGGTTAGGTCAACTGTACGCCCTTGATGATTGGTTAAGTTGATATTTTCGTTAGTTTAAACGAAAATGGAGAGCATAAAATACAAACTTTTTTTAGGGTATTCCCGTTAACAGGAAAGTACCAAAAATTTTCATTTTCTTTTGTCCAAGAGCACCTTATTGTATTAATATAAAATAAGGTGCTTAAGTTACATTATTTATGAGTATATTGTGAGTATAATCCAAATTTAAAAATCCTTTTTTACATTGAATTTTAATAAACAAGCCTTGTTTTTACTCTTATTGTTTCTTTTTAGACTGCTTTATTTGAAAAATAAATAAAAAATGAGTCAAACAGCTACAAAACAGCATGACTTTATTCTTGGTTGCTTGCAGGCTAATATTATGAGTTCATCTAAAATTGTTTTACCATCCAATAAAGATGTTCTAAGCCATTTTATTTATTTACGGAGAATGCAGTATAAGGGTCCAAAAGTTACAAAAGATTCTACTGTTAATGAAGTTCTACAGAAGCTACTAATAATATGGCAAAAAGCATGCATTCCTACTATAGATATTAGTAAAAACCCTAAAGGCAGGAAGATGCTGTTAAATCTAGAAGAAATGCATAATAATTTAATCAAGCACAAAAAAAGAGCAAGCTTTGAAAATGAACTCTCTAATTTCATGAAAATTATGGATTCCCTTTTTGACATCTCTTCTCAAAATGCCGTTGAATTAATCCAAAAAGACCGCATGAGAACAGCCTCAGAAAGCATATGATATTTCATTCTTAGAAGATCAAAGAACAAAATGAGAAACATGTTTAGGTTTGCTAGATGCAGATTATGCATCAAAAGTACAGCGCAAGTACATTAGATTAGAGAAAGAGAAGAAACGCAAAGAGAAACATAAATCAGTGAAGCAAGTGAGTGCTACAGCCAGAACATCAGAGACCCTTCTTTCTAGCATGACCAGTTCTGAGACAGACAGCTATGAAGAGTTTCCGACAGAACCTACAGCAGGACCTTCAAATGCTTCCAGCCCCCAAAATATTCCTGCCTCACCATTGGTTTCCTCCACTGCAGACAGACTTAATCTCTCTATTGGACAACGGACTGTTTTTGCTGCTGCAGTAGCCATTAGGTGTGGCAAGGATATTGAAAAACTCTCTCTCTCCAGGACCACATCTGCAAGAACCGCTCGAAAGACAAGAAAACGAAAATATGAAACTTGCATCAAGGATTTTACTCCTCCTGATCACTGCCTAGTACATTGGGATAGCAAGCTGCTTACTAAATCATGTTCAGAACAAGAAGACCGCTTTGCAATACTTGTTACTGGATATCCAAATGTAGAAAAACTTTTATCAGTTTCTATAATAGATGATTCCACTGGATTGTCTCAAGCCACTTCTGTATTTCAAAGTATTGAAAAATGGAACTTGAAGCAAAATGTCTTTGGAGTATCATTTGATACCACTGCATCCAATTCAGGATGGATGAAAGGTTCCTGTAAGTTACTTGAAGAACTTTTGCAAAAGAAATTGATTTGGTTAGCATGCTGCCATCATGTGGCTGAAAGAGTTTTGTGTGCTGTGTATGAAACCATTTTTGGCCCAAGTAAATCTCCTGAGTTTGAGTTATTCAAAGAATTTTGCGAGTCTAAATGGAAGAAAATTAATACGAAATCTACATACAATGTTCTTGATGTTAAATCAAGGTATCAAAGAGGCCTAAAGGAAGAATGTGTAGAATTTATGGCCCAATGTTTAAGAAAATCTGACTGCTTTCCACGTGATGACTATAAGGAAGTTGCTGAAACAACTTTAATGCTTTTAGGAGAGGTTTCCAGAGAAAACAGTCATTGGCGGAAACCTGGTGCAATGCACCGTGCCAGGTGGATGGCAATGATTTTGTATACAAATAAAATGTATGCTTTTGCCTACCAAGCATCATATGATGAATCATTGATTAAGAAATTAAAGAGAATGTGTCTATTTAATGCATTAATTTATGGAAAATACTGGCTTTTATGTTCTAATTCACTAGATAGTCCAGCTAATGATCTGAAGTTTTATCATGATTTGGTGAATTACAAGAAGGAAGATAGGGAAGTTGCAAATGCTGCTTTGAAATCTTTTGCCAATCATTACTGGTATTTGACGGAGGAAGTGGTCCCTTTGAGTTTCTTTGGATCGCTAAGTAATGATGAAAAAGATAAGATCACAAAATCCTTAAACAAATATCCAGTTCCAGAAAATTATGTATGTGGGCAACCTGTTTTCCCCATTTTAAAGGAAGACAAAGCTTCATCAGCTAGTAGGTCCAATTTCATGGCATTTATTTCAATGCTGTGGGTCAAAACCAGACTCATGGATAAAGAAACCAGCATCAACATGGGAAGAGGTCGATGACTACAACAAACTAAAAAACATTCTTTCATCTATTAGAGTAGTCAATGATACCGCTGAAAGAGGAATCAAGCTGGTTCAAGACTTTCATGACAAATGTCAAAATGAAGAAGAATTTCAAGGTCTTTTGCAAATTGTGGAAGAGAATAGAAGACTAATTCCTGATCCTAGTAAAGAGAGACTTAAAAGAATGAAACTCAGTAAAGAATAGTTCATTAACAGATAGATTAGGTATTTTTATTTGCAGAGATTGTTTTAATTTAGAAGAGGCTGATTTTTTTTTGTTATTAAATATACCATAAATTGTCTTTTCTTATTTTTATGTTTAAAAAGCTCTTATATCAATGATTTCTAATTAGGAAACTTGTTTCTTTTTATTTTTTTGAGGAAAGTGTTGAATAAAGGAAAAAAAAAATGATGGGACCTCACAACTATAGATAAGTGTTAATTTTTAGCTTTATTTTATATATATATAGTTTTGAGGTTGTCCTCACTTTGTATAGGCTAGTTATAATAAAAACTAATTATGATTTGCATTATAACTAGCAAATACAAAGCCCATCGCTGCGAAGCTGCATTGGGGTGATGCTTCAAAGGTGGTGGTAACACCTTATTTAAGAAGAAGGCACTGCAAGCAAAAATTTTTTTTAATTTAAATTTTTAAAAAAATAAATGAAAATTTTCAAAATTAAGTAAATTTCTATTTTGATGAACTTTTCTAATAGAACTTTTGATTCTAAATCATTTTATTCTATAACATTTTTCGATAAAGTGATAGTGTTTGAGATATATGGGGTTTTTAGGAAAAGGGGATGGGCAAAATTTCAAGGGGGGGTGGGGGGATTCAAAATTTGTCGGATTAGAAAATGCCTGTAAAATTCGTGTTTAGGACATCATTTGGCACAACATTAGACTCCTGGACCTTGACTTTTTGAAAATGACCCAAAAATGGTACACCTTACTCCTGACTCCCAACTCTTGAGTCAGTTTTTTGAAACTAACTCCTAACTCCTGACTCCTGACTCCCTGCAATAATTCTATACACTACAGTATTATAGCTGTAGCATTAACCTAATCCTCTTTTCCCATTGGAGAGGGTTAGGGGTCCAAATCTGTATATGTAAGACCTAAGAAGGCCCTCAAACAGAGTCGGGTGAAATGAGCAGACTATCACAAGCCTCAACCCTATGACAGAGGCATTGCACTTAGCTTTAAAGATACACCCTAAGGTACTAAAGGATTTAGCAGAATAAATAATATATCTCAGTCTTAATTAAATTTTATTTTGCTTGATATGTAGATATAAAAATAAATAAATCTTTATAGCAACTAAAATAATTTCTTTCCAATAAATTCCTTTTGAAAATAAAATACATATATAGTCTATCTAATTTAAACCAAATGAAATTGGCCAGAGCTTCATTATAAAAAATAGTTTACTAAATAATATATTTTTTATTAACATATTATAAAGTTAAATATGGATAATAATATTGAAGTTTTAAAATCATTATCTGATAAATTTTGAATCAGTTCAAGAAAAAAAAGTTTGGCCATTTTATTTTATATTACATAGGACTTTAAGTAGGTAATTAAAAAATAAAAATACATCTTTAAAAATTAAAAAAAGAACTTGAATTTTAAATTTAAAAAATTAATCCATTTGACATAAATTTTAAAAAGTGGCCATAACTTTGTTAAATGTACCTAGTTTGTTCTTAGGAAAAGAATTGCTTCTAAAAGGTCTTCTTTTATTGTAGACCTGAGGTGGCTTTTTATAATTCGAAGTGCAGAAAAGAGCCTCTCAACACTTACTTGAGTTGCTGGTAATGCAGTAACTAGAGTGGCCACATCTTGTACTATTGAAGGATACAGCGGTATCGCTTCTCTAACATCTAATTTTAATCTACGGTCAATTTTATCAACTTCCAATAAAGCACTCTTAAACTCTCGCCTGAATTTCTCCAAGGGGCTTATTGTTGCATCCTTAGTTTCTTCAACTACCAATCAGCGTTTCTTTGACCTCTCTTGATGATCAAGGTATCCTTCAAAATCAAATTCTCCTTCTGAGTTTGAGGAAGATGAATCTTCAATAATCTTAGGACTGAAGCCGGTTCCTAATGTCCGAGAAGCCTTATTTTCTGGAACTTCAAGATCTTTCTTCATTTTCATGCGAACAGCAAGATCACATAGTGCTAGCTTGCCTTTCTCCACCTGTTGTTCATTCAGAGTAATCCTGTATCTAGGGTCTACATAAATTCTAGCCAACAGCACTTTGTTATCATATAAAGCTTGCTCTCTTCTCAACATAGAGTTTCTGATGTCTTCTGCTAGAATGCCACCAATTTGAGATAATTTGAAAATGACCTCTTTCCATTCTTTGCTAAATTTGCCAGGTGTCAAATCTGCTGCTTGAAGTTCCTTTGTGACTACATCAGGGTTGGCACTAGTGGGCCCAGCCCAAAAAAAACTGGGTGGTTTTTTTCAAAAAACCCACTTGAAAAACCCCACTATTTTACCCACTTATGGGTTTTTTCATGAAACTTAAGAAGTGCATATGCAATTATTTTTAAAAATTGTCATATAGGCACCTATAATGATTTTACATGCAAAGCAAGCAAACATGAGTCAACAAATAGACCTACAGGTATAACTCTTTGGGTGAGGTAGCAGGTTATAGAGTGTAGACATCAGCCAATCAGGGTGTTATACATCCTGATTCTTCAGTCAACTGCATCTTCAAGGAATTTTCTACTTCATGGATTGTATTTAAAAGTGGACCAGACAAATTTCGACGGGAAGGTGGAGTGTAGCCTGGTCTTAGAGTCTCTATCATTTCTTAGACTCTGCACATAGAAATGGAATATTATTTGCATAAAAGAATTTGGCTATTTTGTTATCAATGACATTTTTCTGCAAAGTAGTAGCTGTCATGCCAAAATCGCTTACTTTCTTTTGAATTTTTCTTTTTTTCATCTGTAATTGTGTCAGTGGTGGTGAGGATGAGTCTGGATCATCTGAGAGGTCTATGTCATGGCAGTATGAAGATGATGTACTGGCAGTATTGTCAGTCTTGTTTCTTGATTCCATGTGTTTCAAACATTTCATTAAATGCATTTTTATTCGCTCTATTTTATTACTTATTTCATTATTGCAATGTTTGCATCTAACTTTACTAGTCCCATCAATAATATTGACTTCACTCCATTGATGCCCTGATTTTCTTCCTGATCCAAAGGTCTTTGGCATTATTTAATGCAGTTATAACTTCAAACAGACTAATTCTGTAGGCTAGCAGTAAAGATAAATATGCTGTTGCCAGTTTGTTTATTTAACTGTGAAATAAAAGAAAAATATTCAGTAATATGAATTAAATAGATATAACTAGCTGAATTAAGTTCCCTTTGGGAGCTGTAATTCATCTACTTCCAGCAGAAGACACAGGGGCCTGTCTTCCATAGGAAGTATAGCCTAACAAATAGGATAATTTACCACACCAAATTTAGTTCAAATTGGTCCATGTTTTCCAAATTTTGTTGTGAAACTCAATCTGAGAAAATAATAACTTTTTATGCTTAATTGCCTGGAAGGCAACCTTTTTGCTAAAAACAAGACAAATGTTATATTAATAGTGTACGGTACAGTACAGTATTATTATAAAAATAAGAATAGGTAGGTCTAATATGAACTACCATATGGACATATGAAAAAACCTAATTTTACCCAGTTTTTTTCAGGTTTTAGGTGAAAAAACCCGAAAAACCCACCTGGGGTAGGCTTTTTCAAAAAAGTGTTTTTTTTGCCAACCCTGGACTACATATAGATGCTTGAGTAATGATTCAAGCTGTTCTGCTTGATCCCATTCAGTATCTGTCATTGTAACAGCAGGATTTGCCATGTCGATAAGGATTGGTTTTAATTCTACAAGGCACTGAATCATTGTATAGGTACTTCCCCAATGGGTATCTTGATCTAACAGTGCACCTTTTCCTGCACGATGTTTTAAAATTGCATCAACCTTTGGTGTTCTGGCAGCCACTGCTATGTTACGTAATTTGGCTATAACATTAGAAATATGCCTTTCCTTTAGGCCATCACAAATTGCCAGTTGTAGTGTGTGTATTGCACATCGCATGTGGGGTATTTTATTTTCATAGAATCTACTAAAATCTTTGATTGCAATGTCAGCAATGTCATCTAACTCAAAAGAATTATCTTCACTAGTGACTTCAAAAAGATTTTCATCCACTTTAGCCTCATTAAGCTTATCTATTGCACTGACCATATTTGCAGCATTGTCAGTGACAACTGCTAAGATTTGTTCTTTGCTAACCTCATATTCATTCAAAATTTTTTCAATTAACTGCCGAATACTTTCGCTTGAATGCTGCGCTTCTGTATCTCTCACTGCTAGAGTACGTATAGCTAATTTTCCATCATCATCTATGAACTGGACATTTACTCCCATATAATGGGTTCTTTGATGAGTGCACCCATCCAGCTTCAAGAACAAAAATTTTCCATGAAGCATTTTTTTGAGTGAGATTTTTTGTTTTTCTGCTTGCTCTAAAATCATATTTCGGATATTATGTCTCTCTAATGATACTCCAAGCTTTGCAGCCATCTCTCCATTTAATCCTTTAAAATCTGAAGAAGAGAATAATGTAAGGGAGACCCTATTTTGTACAACCAAATTAATCAAGTGCTCTTTGAATTTTTCTGTTGTCATTGAAATTGCAACTGTTTGCCTTTGTAAAAATTTGGTAATAGGAGGCCCTTGATGTTCACTTCTCTTCAGTAAAAATGAACAGCCAGGGTCTTGGATCTTCTTGTCACATTCATCTTTTTCCACCACAGACTTGTGAATAATAGGGTGCTTGTTTTGCAGGTGCCTTTTTAAATTTGATGCTCTAGTTGGACCACAAGAAGCTTTCCCACTATAAGCACTAATGCTTGTGTTGCATAGTTTGTCATCTATTTCAATTTGACAAATAAAATGTGTTTTATCATCATTTAATTTAAAATAATCAAAAACAGCTGATTTTTTTGGTCCACGACTCATATTTGATAAGGGTTGTTCAAATTTAAAATATAAATTTTAAAATGTTTTCTGAAATAGAAATTAGAAATTGACCAGTTCTAATTGAGTTTATAGCCAATAAGAAAATATTTTAATAAAAAATAGTATTTTACCAATAATTGCAATTTTTCTACAAAATGCAAAAATACAAATCATTTAAGAGTTGGGAGTCATTTATTTTTACCGATTCTGACTCCCGACTCCTCTAAAAAACTCAAAAAAGGGCCAACTCCTGACTCCTAACTCCTGACTCCGACTCCCCACCTCTGCCCTGATGCATTCCCAGCCATAAGTAAAGTAAATTGGTTTTTCATTGGTTTATGGCCAGGCAGTTTGGACTCTTCTCTAGTAATGTAGGTTCTGTTCTGTAGCTTTTTCCAAAATAGGCCAGTTTCATCGGCGTTAAAAACTTGAGGCAAATAATCATCCTCCTCAACAAGTTCTGCAATTTCTATTTTAAATTCCTTTGCTCCCTCAGTATCAGCACTTGCAGCCTCACCATGCCTTATGATGTTCTTAATTCCTGACCTTCTCTTGAAATTTTCAAACCACCCACGACTTGCATTGAATGATTCATATCTTTCAACTGATGCTGGAAGGGATTCCTTAATTTGTTCATATATTTGCACTGCCTTGTCACTAATGAATGCCTTAGTAATGGATTCCCCCTTCATTTCCTTTTCTCTAATCCATATCAGTAAAACTCTCCATTTCAGCAATAGCTTCCCTTCCTTTAATAAGTCTACTTGTAGCATCACTTACTTTAGTTTTCATAATTTCTTCCTTCTTAAAAATCGTTGAAACTGTACTGGCAGACAATCCCTATTCAGCAGCAAGATCTTTGGTGCTCATTCCAGATTCACTTTTTTTTAATAATGTCCTGCTTCATCTGGAGACTGATAGTTTTCCTGGATTTCTTTGGAGCATTAGCAGATGATGAAGGTCTTTTAGGGGCCATGACTACACGTTTTATACACTTATAAAGCTAATAAATGAAAATTTAATAGTGAGCAATTGTGTTGTACACAACTGCTCATGACAGCTACCAACCTCCAACTGAACAGAAAACGTGTTATTACATTTTTCGTTACCAAATTCGTTCTGCAAGGTAAAATCGTTATTTAAATCAATGGAGCCTTATGGAGGTAACTTGTTAAGCAAAAATTTGCTATTTAAGGCATTCGTTATGCAAGGCCTCACTGTATAATAGAAAGGAAAAACAAACCCTCATTTTTTATATGGATATATATTTTTTAACTAGAACATAAAACATTCTTCCTCATTTCAAACAATATACATAATTGTGATTGGCAAGAGTACCAGTACATATATTCCAGATAGAAAAAAAATAATATTAATATCTCTCCTTTTTTTTTTTTCTAACCTTTTTGTTAACCTAATGTTGTTTAACCTTCATTTCCATGGAAGAATCATCACTAGATTGGGTAGAGCATATATGCTAGTTTCAATATCACAGGTACTGGTATAATATACATAATAAAAAATACATAGCTAATTGTGATTGGCAAGAATACCAGTATATATATATATGCAGTGGTGTAGTGCTAAATAAAGAAGTGAGGGAATGCATTTTGAAAGTGTTACTCAGATGCGGGGGGGACAATGGCGAGCCCATACAGCTGGGGGTCCGGGGGCACTGTAAGCCCCCTGGGAAATCTTTTGAAATCTGACCAATTTCAGGGATATTTTGAGGTCATATGCACTGGATATTAGGATATATTCCAAGGTTGAAAATGCAGTATTTCCAGTGTCATTAGATATACGACATCCAGTACGATCAATAAAAATAGCTAACAACTGGAATGATTAACTAAAAAAAGTTAACAACTGGTACGCTGTGGTGACTGTTTCACCAGATCTTTATAGGCTAGCATTGCCTCAGTCGAAGCTAAAAGAAATGAAGCAGTTAATGATTCGTTCTCATATTTTTTCTAGGGGTAGGAATTTAAAATTTCATGATGTTAGAGATTTGTAAGTTCGGATTTATTTGAAATAGTGAGGGAACGCTGTTCCGTCTACCAAAAAAAGTAAGGGAACGCCATTCCCACGCGTTCCCACAGCACTACACCACTGTATATATATATATATATTCCAAATAGAAAAATAAAAAAAATAAAAATATTCATCTCTTTCTTTAACCTTTGTGTTAACCTAATGCTGTTTAACTTTCATTATCTGATTCTATTTCCATTGAAGAATCATTATCACTAGATTGATTAGAACATATAGTTTCAATATCACAAGTACTGGTACTTATTGCAGATTTGGATGTTGATGAAGCCAATGTAGCACCATGTTTTACTTCACTTTCTTGGAATTTTGCATTTTGGGATATAAATACTAGCTTTGCTGCTCTGTCTGTGCTTAATCGGTTTCTTTTGGCTGTATGGATATTACTGTATGTGCTAAATGATCTCGGAGGTAATGAAAGGGCAAAATAGAGGTGTATGAGTTTGTGTAGGTATATATGTGAGTATGCATGTGTATGTATCTGGAATTCTGGATGTATGCATGTGTATAGGGTATACAACAGATATAAATATGTGTATATAAGTATTTATGTATATATTGGTATATATGTATATGGGTGTATGTGTATGTATATATATATATATATATATATGGATGGTCTCGGGGAGGGGGGGGAAATATGTCATCGTGGGTCTAAAGGATAGTTAAGTAGGAGATTCAAAATCTGAGGCATGGATGGGAGAGTCCTGGAAAGGTTGGGCAATGGGCAGTCAGCTCCCAGCCAGTGTTCTCACAAGTTTAATGGATCTCAAGATACAAGACTTTCAGTGCAAGAAAGAGGCCAGTTTTTTCTGTAAATAGGCTGAAAAGGACATTCTATACTGGTACCATATGGCCTATTTTATTATTTATTTATTTATTTTTATATTTTTATAATATATATCATTGCAAAAGTATACCTTATAATTAAATTGGCAATATCTATATTAATTATTAAAAAAAAACACGGACATAAAAAACCTCATTTTTTAACATCACTAGATATGAAGGTCATACAGAACAGAACAACATACCAAAATACAGTAGAAAGTTTATTATGGACTGTTTCATAACCTTGTTTCAGTTAATTTGCACAAGATATGGAGGTCATATTTGAACAGAATACCAAAATACATAAGAAAAATTTATTTTGGATATTAACTTGAATGTTGGTGAAACATTCAATAATTACCCTCCCCCCTGGTTAGCACACGCTAACCAGGGGGGGGGGGGAATTCCTCCCGTGATCCTTGAAAACTTGAGTAGATTTTTGCAGTCTGTGCCTGATGTACACAGCCTATCATACATTACTGAAGTCTTAGCTAATATAGGCTACACCATTATTTATGAGATTTAAAAATTTTCATTCTTGGAAGTGTGTTTCCTAAAACGAAGAATTTCAAGATCCAGGATAATATATGAGGGGTCCCGCATCTTATGGTACCTAAGCGCCAAAATTAAAATTTGCCACAAATCACCTCCAAAGTTCAGCAATATTCTGGCAATAGTATCTCTGTTATTAATTGAGCTAGAACGTTCATTTTTGGCTAAATTAGAGTTCTAATTATGCTAATGAAGATGTTGAGGAGTTTTTGGAATAGATTTTTATATTTTATATATATTTTTAAAAATTTTTAATTTTCTTATGTTGGACTTTGGGTGCGATTTCTGGCACAGAATGTGAAAAAAGTAGTTTGCTTCATAAGGTTTTCAACCATACTTCGTGTTGTAAGGTCATTATAACCCAAACCACGCGATAGAGGAAGGGTGAAAATAGTGATATCCATACGTTTTTGCCTGTGGTGGTGCTTAGGTACTGTAAGACGCGCGACCCCTCATATATGCTCAGATTCTCAGAGAAAGGGAGGAAAGCTTGGCTAATATACAGAAAAAGGACATCTCTTGGGTTCAGATAATTGACCATACTTTTATAGACCAGTTTTTGATGATTCCAAATATGATAGTCATTTCTTGTGCAAATGCTAAGTTTTTGAGTTACCCTATTTGGGTTAGGTTAGGTTAGGTTTTTAATAAATATTAATTTTAGAACAGTGTTTTTTGACAAAAACATTTTTCTGGTTGATTTTTAGTCACTGCATGAATCTGACATCTGTTTCCTGTGCAAATGTGTAGTTTTTGAGATATCTTCACTTGAAGATATCGCAAAAACTATACATTTGCATAGAAAACATATTGGATTCATGCAAAATGATTAAAAATTGACCAGAAAAATGTTCTTATTTTCCCCTAATGAATAAACTAACCTGATCTAACCTAACCCAAAGATCACAGGAAGGGCACAACATATTGCGAATATGTATGGCTGATGACTAAATGAAGAGCAAAAATATCAACATATTGCAAATATGGCTACTAAATGAGGAGTGAAAAAATAAAAAAAAATGATGAAATCACTAAATAAAACTAGATACTTTCAAGTGAAGATATCTCAAAAAGTATACCTTATATTTGCACAGGAAATGGATGTCAGATTCGTGCAAAATGACTAAAAATTGACTAGAAAAATATTTTAATTGGAAAACATTGATGTGTGCTGAAATGAATATTACCCATTTTTTTTTATATATATATTTTAAGCAGACATGGGGTCAATTACTGGGTTTCTATTATTATTACTTTTGATTCCTTCTATTACTATTATTACTTTAATTTTCATCTATTACTATTACTTTTGTATATGGGATACTTCACTCTTTTAAAAAGGATCTTTGTCTATTTCAATGCAATTAAAAGCAGTGTGTTAACAAACAAACAAACACACTTTATTTCAGACTACACAGGTACAAACATTATACAAGAGGTCCATAGAAGATTAAGAGATAGTTGTCTGGAGCACTGACTAAGTAGGCCAGTGAATCACTATGTATAATGAACATACAAATACAATGATCCAACCATGAGGTGGTGTGCCAACTATCACGAACATAAGTAAAGCAATCACCAGGAAGATTACACAAGGATGAAAGGGTCAAGTTATTATCTTCACAGAAGGCTTTTAAGTGGTTGCTAAACAAAGAATTATCATTAAGCACATTAGTATTAAAGTCACCAATAATAGCTACACATGTTGTATCCAACTCATCACTAATACTGCGGATCTGCCCCAATTTAATGAGGTAATCATCTTCATTATCAACTGCCTGAAAATGCATATAGATACACAGAATTACAAATTTTTTATTGTCTACACAAATTTCTACTCTAGTTAGCCAATTCAAACCAAGTTTTGATTCATTAATATATTTCTCATACCCCAACCTCCATAGAATAGCTACCTCACCAGGTGGGTGGCCTGCAAGGAGACCATCTTGTTTATCTCTGGTGGCCTCCCCTATCCCATGAAAGTTACTGGACAGGCTATTCAGGTCCTTTAAGTCGTTTCCTGCAGACAGAGAATATCAGCATCCTCTAACAGCTTATCAATTATGATCTGCCTGTGTTTGCTCTTATTAGAAATTACCTAGCTGAGATTACCTTGAATGTTGTAATTAGGAAGATGTAGGAGTTCTGCCAGCCATCTCTACATGTTGAATTCCACTTATACCAGGCACAGCAGTTCAGCATTAGACCCAGCTGGATTTTCCTCCACAGTACAACGCATGATGTCTCCATAATTACTCTCTTCAGCACTTGTGAGAGGGGTTGCAGGTGTTTTTCTTCTCTTCTTCTCATAGAACTGCTGTACATATACCTGTTCTGGCCATACTGCTGGATCCATAAATACCCCTGGATCATCACAGACTGCTGTAACTTAAAAGGAACTGTACATAGTCCATCTGGAGTCAATTTTCCTACATGTAACCTGAAGGTTCACTTTATCTTCCACAAATGCTTGCAGCTCCTCAGCTGTAAGATCAGGTTGACATCTCAAGATGAAAATGTTTGCAGTCTTCATTGGTACAGCCATCATATGATCTGTTTTGGCAGTCCCTATGATACCCTGCCAGCCTTTGCCACAGGCTGACTCCCTCAAGCCAGTGCATGAGTGGGACCACCACCATTAACTACTGTAGTGGTTGCAGTTCTTGGAGGAATTGCTCGCTTCTGGCCCCTCCTTACCACCATTGTCCAAGATGCCTCCTCATCATGACCCCCGACTGCATTCCCAGCATTCTGATTCACCAAGGCCCCTTGGGGGGGTACCTGTAGTCTAGTGATGCACCAGATAGTGATTTTGGCCAGATACCCGGATACCGGATATCAGTCATATGCAAAGCTGGGCACAAACCGTTAATCCGTTAATCGTTAATTAACGAAGTTAACTTTTTCGTTAATGATTTAACTTTTAAGTTAACTTTGAAAATCATTATCAGACTAATTAACTTCCGTTATATTTAACTTCCGTTAACTCAAGTCCGTTAACCCAAAAAATTCATAAATAAACGTTTAAAAGTTTCTATTATTTTCAGTGCTGAGCAGGTGCGCAATTAATCCACCACTGTTAATAGTGATGAACGAATTTCCATTTCCGCAGTGCAAAATCAGGCGATATATTTGTTTCCGTCGCCACAATTTGTGTCTTACCAAATATGGTAGTTATTTATGGCATTGGTTTGAGCAAAACATGGTCGACTGTAAAATCAGGCGGAAAGATTTGCCATTTGAGTTGAATGTTTCAACTTCTTTCAAGAAATATCACGAGCATTTTAAGGCACTTTCAATAATATATATGTAACAATTACAACAAATAACTACATTCGTTTCATTTGCAGTCTGTCTCTTGCGCAACATGTTTGTGCTAGTGAATATTTAAAAATAATCGTTGTCAAGTAAGTCATGTATATTTATAATATGTCTGTGAGTACCTTATTAGTAGTCTCCTTGATACATTTCAAGAACCATAAAACTGATCAGGTAAGATTTCAATTCTCATGTCACTTTGATGACATAAATTAAGTCAATTGATGTCTTACAATGGGAGCATTTTCACCTTAACCCTTTATGTCCTGGCGGTACTTCTAGGTACCACATCTTTAAAATCTCCATAATTATTTTTCTACCTGGTTGATCCTGCCGGTACTTTCAAGTCCCAATGTGAATTAGTTTCTTTATGAGATAATAGATGGGGTTGAGAAGTAAATGTGAGCGTGTGGCACCAGAGGCTGTTTACTCTTTAGTATCTCTGCTGTGAAGACCGAAGAAATTTCAGTGCAATTACTTCCCGAATATTCTGTGCCATATCTGTGCCATGCGTTTGTTCTCTATGGGCAAGGACATCCTGAGAGCCAAGAGATCATCCCTGTCTGATGAAAACTTTGATATGTTAATTTTCATGAAGGGCAACATGCATCTCATGGACAAAATAGAGAATGAGAAGAAGAGGGAAAATTAAATTATATATATATTGTGTTTTTCATTGTTTTTATAATAAAAGTTAATGTTAACGGTTTATCAGTAACTTCCGTTACATGTTTAACGGATTAACGGTTAACGAAGTTAACTTTTTGGTTAATGGATTAGCGGTTATAATAATGTTATAATGTTTCAGACCAACAAAGACCCTAGGATCCACTCATGGCTGGTCTACCTAACTGTGTTCGTGTATTGTGTATGTCCTCCGTGGTGGCGGAGGGGACCTACAATTTTACGTGGGTTCCGAACCACAAGAACATAAGAAATTTATGTAAAAACTGCCGGTAAATTGGCAACGACCAATTTTTATGAAACTAAATAATTATCAATTTAAAACTAATTAATTATCGATTTAAAATTAAAGATAGAATCTCTGATCCAGAGGATCAAGTCATAATAGACTACTATCCACAAATATGTTACACTCTATATCTATTTATAAAGGACATGCAAATATATCGGATCCAAAGAATCCAGTCAATTTCATTACGGTATCCATCAAGTCACGGTCCATATCGATAGCGGACCAAGTCAAAATTTACAATCATATACATTACAATATATACACTTACGAGAAAAAGAGTAGGTGTGGCTGTAAAGACTGTACAGTAATGTAGAAATGTGTGTGCACCCATTTTGGGTCTCCCATTTAAAGGTGTTTGTGGGGCAAGTGAAGATCATGAGTTTTTCAATACCTCACAGTACTATGGGGGGCACCGCTCGGCAGAGGAATCTCTCTAAATGGGGTGTGTAAGGACAGAGAGTATCCCCTAACCCAAGACGCTGCCTCCCTATATCCCACAACACTTGTGTTGAGCTGTGGGATCTATCCCCAGAAAGCCTTAATTTTACTACCTTAAACTATACCCTTTCTATCAACATATGCGTCTAATCGATTTTTAAACATGTTTATAGACGTGCTACTAATTACTTCTACCGGCAAACTATTCCAGCTATTTACTATTCTATGCGTAAAAAAGTTTTTCGCAACTGCTGTCTCGAACCTTCTACTTGTCAACTTACACCCGTTATTTCTAGTTCTATTATATTGAGATATTTCGAAAAAGCTATCTCTATCTACGTTATCGAACCCATTCATAATTTTGAAAACCTGGATTAGATCACCCCTTAACCTCCTGGTCTTGAGTGTTGTCAATTTTAACTCCTTAAGCCTATCCTCGTACGACTTTGACCTAAGCGACGGAATCATCTTAGTTGCTCGTCTTTGAACTCTTTCAATTTTGCCTATATCTTTGCGCATATACAGATTCCAAAATTGGACCGCGTACTCCAAATGGGGTCTAACTAATGATTTATAAAGTGGAACTATAATATCGCGTGATTTGTACTCAAAATTTCGAGCTATAAAACCTAACACTTTGTTCGCCTTATTGACCGCTGCTGTACTTTGTTTCACTACTTTTAAATCACCAGTGACTATAACTCCTAAATCTTCTTTGTGCTCTGCGCTTGTTAAATCTTTCCCTGACATACTATACGCAAATTTACCGTTACGCGAACCTATATGCAAAATTTTGCACTTATCAACGTTAAATCTCATTTGCCATGTGACTGACCAATCAACGATTTTATTCAGATCTTCCTGAATTTTACCTCTATCTTCGTCATTAATCGCCCTACCACCCAGCTTCGTGTCATCCGCAAACTTTGAAACTGTACTGACTAGGCTGACATCTAAATCGTTAATATATATAAGAAAAAGCAAGGGGCCCAATACAGAACCCTGAGGAACGCCACTCGCTACATTAGCCCAGCACGACTCCGCTCCATCAACGACCACCCTCTGTTTCCTGCCTCGCAACCACTCTTCTAGCCAATTTATTACTACACCCCTGATTCCATGAGCCTTAGTTTTTTCAATGAGTGTTTTGTGCGGCACGGTGTCAAACGCTTTTTGAAAATCTAAATACACTACATCAACCGCCCGATGTCTATCGTAATCATCAACCACACTTTGGAAAAATTCTAAAAGATTAGTTAAGCAAGATTTGTTTCTCCTAAATCCGTGCTGCGTATTTCTAACAAGTTTATGGTATTCTAAGTGTTCGAGTATACGATCCCTAATTATTGATTCCAAAAGCTTACCTACAACAGACGTTAAACTGATTGGCCTATAATTTCCCACCGCACTTTTATCGCCTTTCTTAAAGATAGGTGTTACGTTTGCTAACAAAATTATCTGGTACGCACCCCTCAGAAATAGACGCATTAAAAATCTTTGTTAGCGGCACAACAATGCTATATTTTAATTCTTTTAGTTGTATGGGATATATGGAATCCAGACCCGGTGATTTACGCGTTTTCATTTTATCAATATAGCGCATTACTTCCCCTTCACTAACGACAATATTATCCAAAATATTACCATTATCAAAAGGTATTATGTCTATGACCGTAGGGATATTCGTTACATCTTCTATAGTAAAAACTGCCGTAAAAAATTCGTTTAGCAAGGCAGCTATTTCCTTGTTTTCAGAGACTAGATCTCCATTTACATTTTTTAATGGACCTAAGACACTTTTTACTGGATTTCTATTATTGATGTATTGAAAGAATCGCTTGGGGTTTTCTTTACCGTCACGAGCTATGGAGATTTCAAATTTGCGTTTTGACTTTTTTATTACACTTTTAGCTTCACGCCTTAGAGATATGTAGTTGTTTCGTAACAACAGATTATCTTTATCGCACTTATATAGCCTATAAGCCCTATCTCTACTCTTTATAATGTCTCCTACTCTACAAGTAAACCACAAGGGCTTGTTGTTTACTTTCGCACGCTTAATTTTGTACGGTACACATTCCTCATTTATAGTCCTAAATACCGTTATGAACGATTCCCACCACTGGTCATATGATAGTCCCCCTCCATGACTCCAGATTTGAAAAAATTTACTGGAGCACAGCTCTGAATTTACTTTTTTTCCCCTTACACCACTAGATAGGTTAATGATAGTAAACTCTTGCATTGACGACATACCAATTACAAATTGTTTTAGCTAAACATAATAATACAATAATGTACAGTTTATAACTCACCTTAAGTTTATTTATTCATTGCAGCAGCAACAGTGGATGATGTTAGACCTTGCATGTAGGCATTTGTTATGAATTTACCGCCATGTATGCTTGGCCACTGATCAATGGCTTTCTGTGTGATCATTACAGCAGATCTAGTGCCTGGAGCTGGACCCTCCTTCACAATTCTGCACAGCTTAGTCAAATGAGATGGCTTAATGGATCCTTTGTGTTCAACAATGTAACCAAGAATGGAGAATGTCCCTTCAGCTGGTGCTTCACTCCAGGCAGTTGATCCATCTTTATCAAAATGCTTTAATCTCTCTGTGATTCCTTTCCACAGCTGTTCTATATATTCTGTCAGCCAATTTATCACTGAGTCTTTTGTAAAACTACTTTCAGATCTGGTTCTGGATGGTCTAGCAACTTCAGCAACCTGGTAGTAATCAGAACGTTTCTTGTATTTGTAAACTTCATTTAGGATGTAATCCTTAGCTGTTAGTTCCTTTTGCTGCCCTGTGGTATCGTGCTTAAATTCAGAAACTACATCATTTGCATTTCCTCCATTAGCTAATTTGGAAATTGTTTCCATCACTCTTAACATAACAGTTTTCCCTCCTCCTTTATAAAATATATTTTCTACAAATTCTGCACTAACTGTTTTTTTGAGCTACTTGCAACATAATCTTTGTTACATAGGAAATCAATACATAGAACTTGGCACTAATTTCTTTCTCTTGTGGATGATCAAAAAACACACAATTTTCCACAAATGTGTCAAATTGATCAAATTTGTAATTAACCATGCGAGTATCAGATTTGAGTTTTGGTCCCTTAAAACCAATGATATTGTCAAGAACCATATTGGTATAGTCAAGGCCTGATCTCAGATTTGAAGAGTGATTCTGAATAAAGTCTAAAAGCTCACTTAGTTTACAAATTTTCTTCAATGCATCAACGTGGGCTCTGTTCACAAGATGCATTAAGTCCCATCGAAATTTGAAATTTTCTCCAAACAACTTTTTCATTTCGTTTTTAAATGGCTCATTGTCCTTACAAAAAGCCCCATCTCCAACCATTCCAGATACCTTGGATTTAATTGCTTCTTCAGATAGTTTCAAGTGATTAGGAGACTTCAACACACCAAAAATTTCATTGGCCAAATAAACTCCTGATTTGCTGCGTACTAAATTTATCCCAGCAAGTTTTACAGTCTTATCTTCTTCACTCATAACTAATACAACTAGCATGCTTAATCCCAAAATTGTTCCAATGTCAGCTGTTATTGTTACTGAAGTTTGTTCTAAGAACCACTTTACAGTTTGTTCTTTAAGTTGATTATCTAATAGCTCACAAATTGTCTCGCACGCATGTGTGCTATGATTCAAATTTCCAACCTCACAACCTGACCTATGTAATACAGCTAGAAGTACTGGATATAGAGCCCATGCAGTGTTTGTTTTCATTATGTAGTATAAGATGTTGCCACATAAGTCTTCTATGCGTTTAGTAGTATTCCGAGAAGATGTTTTCATCACTTCATAAACAGCAGCTCTTTGATGATGCTGAAGTTTAATTAAATGTCTCTTCAGGTGGGTTTTCAGATTTCTAAACCATCTCTCTTGATTTTCTCCTTGTTTGCATACATAGGTTAAATCTTTAACATTGAAGTAACCTTTTATGTTAGAATGTTTGTCTGAAGCACATGCTTTGGGGTCTGTGCAAGCTATGCAATATAATGTAAACATTTTATCATCAGAAGCATCATCAATATCTTCTTGATTATCACCATCTTCATCCTCAACAGCTATATCTACATCATGCATATTAGTGTCACTATTTGCAATGTTTTCCATTATATCACTTGGTACTGAAAATGAATCATCAGCATACCCTAGATCCTTCTTTTCCACCAATTTGAATGTAGATTTGATCAAATCATTGTTCAGGATTTCTTGTATTGATTTACACTTGCTTAAATGGGCTATGGAAATGTCAAATTTGTTGCTTTTTGCTTTATTAGATTTGGATGCAACACTTGAACTTGAAGGCATATTTTGACTCTTCTCTTTATTAACCACAACAGCTTGGTGAGTTTCTTTTGTTAGGCGCAAAATTGCATTCAATGTCTTCTGGATTTGGGAATTTTCAAATTCCTCTAAAGCAGTTTTGTTAGTCTGATGCGCAGATTCCTCACTTACCTTTTGTTTCTTAGGTGGAGGAGAAGCACTTTCTTCAGTCTGTGAAACATCTAGTGAAAAAGTTTCATTTTCTAGATAAGCAGTTGATGAAGTTGGTTCATTTTTCTGAGGTCTAGCACTAGCACATTTTGTGAACAAACTAAATGACTGCTTTGCCGTATCTCTTTGCTGCACTTCATCCTGGTATTTCTTTACTGCAATATCTAAGCTGTGGGCCCAAACTCTGGGACCTCTTGTATTGTAACAAATATTTTTTTGGGAATTAAAATGTTCCTCCCAGTTTTGCTTCTTTGAATATTTGTTCTTGCATTGACCACAAAAGTAACCCCTTTTAACACCCTCACTTTTCTCTCCAACTTCATCAATATTAGGATCCATTATTGATTATTGACTACCTGAAAAAATACAAAATAAGTAAAAGTTAGTAAATATAGTATGGTAAAAGTGAGTAAAAGTAAGTAAATATAGTACAATGAAAGTAAGTAAAAGTAAGTGCTTTAAACTTAGTAAAAGTAAGGAAGAGTAAGTAAAAGTAGGTAAGTTAAAGTAAGTAAAAGTAAGTTTAAACTTAACTAAACTTTTCAATTCTAGAGTCATGGTGGATTACTTAAAACCGCACAAGTAATTATCTGGCCAATTTATCAAACCTGGCCGAGATCAATGGAACATAGTCCAATCCTGATAATTTTATATTAAAAAATAAACGTTTTAATAAAATTTTAATTATCAAAACATTGAAGCTTAACAAAAAATAAAAATAATTGTTAAATATGGAATTATCAACTAAACTTAAAATAACTAAATTTGTAATTTAAAAAAATTGGTTTGTACAAGAACGTATACGCAAAAAAATTGCATAACGTCTAGTGGATGAACAAAACCCAAACCCAAATTTACTTTTTCTCATGGTCAAATTTACTGGAGCAATGCTCCCAAGATCCCAGGAATCTGGAGTCATGTCCCCCTCCCCATCTAAGCCTTTATATTTTTTATATATTATAGCCTAAGCCTTTGTATCCATAATATGTAACTAACATTGGTGGGGGATCATCTGCTGTCATATGATAACAGGCTTTCAATTACCATGTGGTAGTGCTAATGTGACAATCTTTTAACCATACTTTGTACGTCAGTGGATAGAGTGTTTGACTATGGTTGCAAAGGTCTAGGGTTCATTTTCCCCATCGTGGCAGTTGATTTTCCAAAAAAAAAAAAAAATTAAAAACTGTTCTGTACGTCAATTTCTTCCATCAATCTGTCAAATTAGCATAATTAATAGTTACCTAACAAGTAGGGTGCGTACTCTGTACACTTATGCTAGGGCACTACCTGTGGCACGCAAAATTTTTTAAGTCCCTTCACAAAAACACTTAAAAAGCCATTAAATAATTATTCCACTAAAACTAACTTTTAGAGAGGCTTAATTTAATAAAATAAATTAAATTTCACAAATTTAGTGATTTCTTCAAATTAAATTTATGATTGCTAGATTGTATTACCATCATGAAAAGTTAAGTGCTTAATATTAGTTTTTTTTTTTTTTTTTTTTTGCGATTTGGCAGCGAAGATATAATTTTTCGAAAAAAAGACCAGGAATAAAAAATGTTTATTTGATGTATGTACACCATAATAAAATAAAAAGTCAGCTTATCGAAGATTATTATGAAAAAAAAATGACAAATAATTTTTTGCTTTCTTTCCAGATTTTCAGTATATATCTAATTTTCTAGTATACGTAAATTTACCTAACCCTTAAAATGCCTCAAAACACAAAATTTTGTTGCGATCCTATGAAAAAACACTAGAAGAATTTTGGAAGAAAATCAATTACTATGCAGCAATTGTTATGTCACAATTAAAAAGAAGCCAATTGTATTAGAACATGTTCAACATTCATCCAGTGAGCCGGAACCTGCACCAATACCTGAGCCAGACATACTTAACGAATGTATGGAGTGAAGCAGTAGCGATTCCACGAATCCACCACAGTTGGAAGAATTTGTCGTTCAAGACAGGCAATTCAATAAAGATTTGCTCAGCGACAATATTTTACCTTTATTTGATGAAAGCCATATTAAAACAGGTAATAAAACAATAGAGACTCCGTTCAGGACATTTGTTTCTTAATGCCAAATTCGTAGTTTTCTGTTTTTAAATATTAGCATCAGCACTTGAATACATATACAGTCGACTCCACTTAAAAAGGTCACCTAATTAGCAGGTCATATGGTTTAAGCAGGTCATCTTGCTAAACCCCAAATATTTTTATATGTCTGCCATTATAATTATATATTGATAAGAAGGTCACGTCTAGGATAGGTAAGCCGCTTAATGAGGTTAAAAATACAAGTATCAGTCAGAACTATTTTTGCCACTTTCCACCAGAATCAGATTTATTACCGTAAGAAAATATTTACTGTGAGAAAATAACCATTCCAAACAGATTATTATCGGAAATTCCAGAACCTTCCTGGCTGAAAGCCGGCCCACAAGCCCCGCCTTGTTGGTCATTTTAAGGAAGCCGATTGGTTAACATTTTATGAGAGAACTGTAATTGTATTTCTCGAATTATTAGCAAAATTCATTTTCTTACCAGATATTGGCTTGCATTGCTGCATCTACTGTAACTCCTGAATTACTGTATGTGTATACTCCTGTGTGTATAACTCCTGAATTCAAAATTTTGCCTCCTTTATTTTGCATAAAAAAAATGGTGAACAACGCATTAACATTTGAAGGAAAAGTTAAAATTTTAGAAGAATGGGACAAATCAACAGGAATATCTCAACGACAATTCGCCAAAACGAACAATATCACACTATCAGTTTTTCAATGGATAATAAAAAATAGTGCTGCTTTGAAAAAAAGTGTAACATTACAAAGTTGTTCATCAACAAGAAAACGCAACAGACAATCTACCTACGAAGATATTGATCAAGCCTTGCTGAACTTTTTCACTGCTGCGTGAAATGCTAAAAGCACAATTTCCGGGCCGTTATTGAAAACTAAGGCTGAAAAATATGCTACTGACCTAGGTTTTAACAACTGGAAATGCAGTGATGGTTGGTTATCAAGATGGAAAAAATGGCACAACATTGCTCAGAAGATTATTCATGGTGAAAAACTTGATAATGATATTACTGCAGCTATAACATTTCAAACAGAAGTCTTGAGAAAATTGCTTGAAAATTATGAACCTAAGAATATCTACAATGCTGATGAGACGGGCATTTATTTCAGGGTGACACTGGATAGAACACTTGCTTTCAAGAATGAATCATTGAGTGGCTGTAAAAAATCAAAGGAACACTTAACTGCATTAGTATGTTGTAACATGGATGGAACAGATAAGAGAAAGCTTTTTATTATAGGTAAATCTGCAAAACCACGTTGCTTAAAAAATGTCAAAACATTTCCGGTTTTATATAAAGCGAATAAAAGTGCGTGGATGACAGCTCAGCTTTTTATTGACTGGTTGTGGCAGTGGGAAAATGAACTGAAACGATCGAACAGAAAAATAGCTTTGTTGTTAGATAACTGCCCGGCTCATCCCCATGTTGAAAGTTTACAACAAATCCAACTAATTTTTTTGCCTGCAAATACGACAGCTATAATTCAACCCCTCGATCAAGGAATTATTAAGAACTTGAAAGGATTCTACAGGAAACAGCTGTGTGAAAAACTATTAATGCAAATGGAGAACATAAATGAGACAACAATTACAATTCCAATAGCAAAAGCGGCAAATAAGATAACAGTTTTAGATGCAATTTGCATGCTCACATTAGCGTGGGAAAATGTGAAACAACAAACAATTTTGAACTGTTATGTGAGATGTGGCTTACGAAGAAGCGATGAAGATACAAATCTTGCAATTGACACCATTGAAGATATTGAGCTTCTGGAGGGAATTGAAAGAGAAGATTTTGATAGAATAGCAGAAATATCAGAAAATGAAGGCATTTTTGAAGGGGCAACAGACGAAGAAATCATTGCAGGAATTAAACAAAAAGAAGATAGCGACAATGATGAAAATGAAACGTATACACCCCTTTCCCGTAAAGGAATTTTGACTCTTTCGAATTTATTAGATAGATATGGAAATATGCAAGGCAACCTTTCAACTTTAAAACATATTTCCGCTATACAAACAGAACTGAGTAAATTGTGCGCAAATAATTTAAAACAAGCTACCATCAATGATTATTTTCGTGAATAAATACTGTATGACGTATTTTAACCCTATTGATCCAAAGTTGTATATACAAATAATGTTTTTTAATAAATTAAATAAAGTACTGTAAGACTGTATTTTAATAAAAAAAACTATTGAATGAGTTAGTGTTTAATATACTGTACCTCTTTACTGTTATAACAAGGTAGAACAACAATAGAGCGTATAAAGAGTTACTGGAATGGTAATATGTATCCTGCCTATAACACTAAGAAATGGATAAGCAGGTTGGCTGCATAAGAAGGTCAGAAATGTTTAGTCCCAAAGTGACCTTTTTATCCGGATTTGACTGTGTACAAAATATTTGATATTTGATTATTTCATGCAACCTAAATTTCTGAATTTGTTTTACAGCTGGATTGAAGCCGGGACAAAAACAGATAAAGGCTTCTACGAAATTCAGATCGATAACGGAAAAGGTTAAACGAAGTTTTGAAGCTGCTTATGGGGCTCCTATTGATTATTCTGAAGCTGGTCCATCCAAAAAAAGTTGTTTGGAAGATGATTTAGAGAGGCAAGACTACTTTTCGGACATAGTTATTGAAATTTGACATTTTAAATTAAATTTAATACAGTCATCGAAGTATATACTAAATTAAGTTTTATCTGTTTACATTTTTATAATCGGACAATATAATACATATACATATATTTTATGAAAAGTTTAATTAAAAATATACTAATTAAACTTAATGTCAAATACACTTTATTTCAGGTATCAAAAGGTTATGGAAGAATTAAAAGAATTAAAGGAGAAATTTCAAGCAAGTAACGATCGCAATCTTAGGTTACAAATACTATCATTGTATCCCTATCCCATTGAAAAAACTGCTGACTTCTTTGGAGCAACAAAGTATATGGTGTGTAAGAGCCGCAATCTTCAAAAACAGTTTGGGATTGTTCCTAACATTCCAAACATGACGAAAGGGAAGGTCGTCACAGCTGAAATGAAAAAAATCATTCGGGAGTTTTATGAAAATGACGAATATAGTAGGATGTGCCCGGGAATCAAAGATTATAAGTTTGCAATAAATGAAGAGGGTGAAAAAATAAAAAATAAAAAAGATTGGTATTGTGTAACTTGAAAGAGTTATATGCTGAATATGCAAAAAATGATGAATTTCCCAAAATAGGCTTTAGTACCTTTGCTCATCTTCGACCATCGTGGTGCGTGCTTGTGGGACAAAGCGGAACTCATAGTGTGTGTATGTACGCATCACCAAAATCCGAAACTACAAATATCAGCGTTAGGCATTAAAGATTTAGACTACAAAAAATTAATGTCTTTATCCATCTGTGGCATGGACAATGAAGATTGTATGATGCACCGATGCAAAAAATGCCCGCGAGAGGTCGGAATAAAAAATTATTTGGAAAGTTTGGACTTCATGGCGATGGAAGAGAGAAAATATAAACAATGGGTGTCCATTGATCACTGTATGTTAAAGATATCACCGAAACTCCAGAGGAATACATGGAATTGCTCACCAAAAAAATTGCACAACTGACAAGACACCACTTCACGAATAAATGTCAGTCGAGTTACTTCAAAAATCTAAAAGAAACTCTGCCCGAAAATGGAGGTGTTTTGTTGGGCGATTTCGCGGAAAACTTCTCATTCATCGTACAAGATTGTGCCCAGGGGTTTCATTGGGAGAACTCGCAATGTACAGTGCACCCATTCGTTTATTATTCCAAAAACAATGCAGGAAAACTAATTTGCAAAAGTTACTGCTTCGTTTCAAACCGTCGCAGGCATGATACAATTCTGGTTCATAGTTTTCTCAAAAAATTAAAGCTGTGCATCCAACAACAAAATTCAAACCTAACTAAAATTCATTATTTCACAGATGGATGCGCAGCTCAGTATAAGAATAAAACATTTTTTTTAAATTTCTGCCATCATTTCAAAGACTTCAAAATTCATGCTGAGTGGAATTTTTTCATGACATCCCACGGGAAGAATGCCTGCGACGGTATTGGCGGAACGGTAAAAAGAGCAGTCACCAGAGAAAGCTTAAGACGGCCTCTCGACCATCAAATCTTAACAGCTGAGGACTTCTATAATTTCTGCTCTCAAGAATTCCTAACCACTATTGACTTTTTTTACGTCTCTGAGGCAGAAGTTGTAGATGTAGAGCTTTCTTTGCAAAAACGTCTGAGTGAACCTATTACTTCCATCAAAGGTACTCAACAATTACATCACTTCGTCCCAATTTCCAAGAATTTATTGAAGGTTTATCCACTCTCTCAGAGTGCACAGTCAGTCGAAATAAGAGAGCTCATTAGAGTTTCTGCTTCGGATCAAGAACATAATACTGTCTCTCAACGCGAAATTGAAACAGGCTCTTTTGTGGGTTGTATGTATGAAAATAAACTATGGCTCGGATTAGTCCAGTCCTTTGACTGTGAATATGATGATTTTCTGATAAAATTTCTCCATCCTTCGGGCGTATGTCCCTCATACATTTTTCCTGCGTAAGATGATGTTTGTCACGTTCCAACAGAAAATATATTTTGGAGTATTGAAGCAAGTTTATGAGGAGGAACAAGAATACAATACATTTTTCCGCTTCAAGAATTAAATAACTTTTCAAAGAAGATAAAATAAATTCTATCGAATGTATACTATTTAAGATTGTCTATATAATATTTCTAAAATTTTTATCTAAGATTTGTGTATACTTAATAGTTATAAAAATCTTTTCAAATTCTTTTTTCTTATTATTATATTATTAGTGTCTAAAATTTGGATTCACTGGATGAGAATACTGTGTCTTAATTCATTCTCAAAGACTTGTGTACATGTAGTATTAGGAAGAGTATTTTATACTCTGATAAGCGCTTTATAAATTAAACATTATTATTGTCAATATATTCTGTCCCTAAATATAAGAGAAGTTATGTATGTACATTGTACATATATTTTAAAAGATTTTTTCTCCTTTGGTTTATCTACATGTATTTTTTATATGATTTGAAAATTGTCTTTTTTTGGACCAACAAGTCTGTAATAAATCTTTGTCATCTGAAAAAAATTTTTATTACTTAATTTCAAACTCAATTTTGAGCCGTATAATAAACTATAAGCTGACTTTTTATTACTTATTATGGTGTACATACATCAAATAAACATTTTTTATTCTTGGTCTTTTTTTCGAAAAATGATATCTTTGCTGCCAAATCGCAAAAAAAAAAAAAATTGACATTTTTTTCAAAAAATCATAATTTTATTTTTGTTACCCTAAAAAAATGATACATATTTAGAAACTACAGTTAATTTTACATATTTTATCATTTAAGACTTATTACGCTACCACAATTAGCAGCTGAGATATTTACGTTTGAAAATTGTTGGTTTTTTCATTTGACCAAAATTTGGTCAAGCCATAAAATTTGACCAACTTGACCAATTTTCAAAAAAATTCAGATTTTTGTAATTTGGACCAAAACCAACCCTCACACCAAGTTTCATGAATTTTGGAGATGGTGGAGTGTACATTTGGCACTTTCATTTGTCTATTTGTCCTGGAATTACCCATATGTATAAATATAGCTACATTCATGGTTTGATAAATAAACTGTATGTATTAAGATTTTTGCAAATATTAAGGTATTTGCTGCTCTAAAAGAAGAAGAATTTTCATCACAGTACCTATATAATTTGTATATTTAATCATGTTAAATTTGTGTGTTCAGGTTTTGACTATATACTGATAAAATGTCATCAAAATATTGTTGTGATCCATTGAATTCCCACAATAAATTAAAATCTTCTGATCTTTGGCCTGCTTCACAATCACTGATAGAAAAATTTCCAAATCATTTAAAGCCAGGCCAAAAGTTATGTTCATCATGCAGAAAAAACTTTTCATTACCTATTTTACAAGTTCAAAATATAGCAGAACCAGAAATATTATCATCAAGCTCGTCTGATACTACTATGGAAACCGTGTCATCAGATGATGTTTTTGTTGACAAGGAGGCTGAATTGTCAGCAATGAATGAGACAATTGCCATGATTGGGGGAAGTCTGATTGTCAAGTGCAAGAGTCAAAGAAATGAAGCATACCTCCCAACAAAAATGGCCAAAATACAAAGTTCAGTAAGAAGACACTTAAACTGTATGTATTAAGATTTTTGCAAATATTAAGGTATTTGCTGCTCTAAAAGAAGAAGAATTTTCATCACAGTACCTATATAATTTGTATATTTAATCATGTTAAATTTGTGTGTTCAGGTTTTGACTATATACTGATAAAATGTCATCAAAATATTGTTGTGATCCATTGAATTCCCACAATAAATTAAAATCTTCTGATCTTTGGCCTGCTTCACAATCACTGATAGAAAAATTTCCAAATCATTTAAAGCCAGGCCAAAAGTTATGTTCATCATGCAGAAAAAACTTTTCCTTACCTATTTTACAAGTTCAAAATATAGCAGAACCAGAAATATTATCATCAAGCTCGTCTGATACTACTATGGAAACCGTGTCATCAGATGATGTTTTTGTTGACAAGGAGGCTGAATTGTCAGCAATGAATGAGACAATTGCCATGATTGGGGGAAGTCTGATTGTCAAGTGCAAGAGTCAAAGAAATGAAGCATACCTCCCAACAAAAATGGCCAAAATACAAAGTTCAGTAAGAAGACACTTAGATAAGGTAGGTGAAATTCCTCAAGAGCCAGGTGCATCAAATGTAGACAAACTGTCCGAGCCAGAAGTAGTTGTGTAGTTGTCCAAACATTGAAAGATAAATATTAAAACTCAGATAAACATGACCAAATTATGATTCTAACTGTTTTTGCACCATCAATGAGTGTAAGAAAACTAATTCAAGAATTTAACTGTTCACAAAGAATGGCTGTTCAGGCTCAGCAGCTTGCAAAAGAAAAGGGAGTATTGTTGTCACTGAATCCAAAGATGGGGAAGGAATTGCCACTGGAAGTAACTAACACTGTTAGAGATTTTTAGAAATGATGAAATAAGTAGACAAATGGCAGGCAAGAAAGACTGCGTAACAATAAAAGAAAATGGTGAACAAAAAAATATCAAAAGAGGTTAGTTTTATGTAATCTAAAAGAAGCATATCACAATTCAAGTTTAAATTTCCAGCTCTCTCTATAGGATTTTCGAAATTTGCGATGCTATGCCCCAAAGAATGTGTTTTGGTGGGAGCAAATGGGACGCATAGTGTGTGCGTCTGCACAATTCATCAGAATGTTAAGTTAATGATGACAAGTTCTAGAATGGCAGAAATTACCACTGAGGAAGAAACACTGTTGAGTAGTTACCACTGCGCTTTAGCCAAAATTATTTGTGACAAAAGTCAACCTTCTTGCTATTTAGGAGTGTGTGATCAATGCCCTTGACCAGATTTGCTAAAGGAAACTCTTCTTACATGTTACGAAGAAAAAGGTATTGATGAAATCCAGTACAAACAGTGGACAACAACAGATCAATCTCAGCTGGACTGTGTTATTCAAAATTTAGAAAATTTCCTAGATACCTTTATTTCTCGACTAACTCAACTAAGGCATCCTGATTTCATTGCCAAACAACAAACCAAGTATTTAGAAAAAAGAAAAAATGAACTGGATGAAGGTGATTTTTTGGTGATTGGGGACTTTAACGAAAACTATTCCTTTGTAGTCCAAGATTGTGCTCAAGGATTTCACTGGAATAATTGCCAAGTGACTCTTCATTAGTGATGTGAGTTGTTTTTTATTATAGTATTTTTTTTTTTTTTTTTTTTGTCATTTTCTTGTTTAAAACGAAGATAGTCTGTTTTTTGTTTTTGTTTTTTTGTTTTTTATTGTTTTAAACTTATTCCATATTTTTCTTCCTTTAATCTAATAAGTATATTAGTATTACCTATAATTTACTATACTACCATGCTTATACAGTTATACCTAGTATATATAGTCATCTTTTAGAAAAACTGAATCACGCAAAAAGTATATAATAGAAAGAAAAACAAACCCTCATTTTTTATATGTATATATATTTTTTAACTAGAACATAAAACATTCTTCCTCATTTCAAACAATATACATAATTGTGATTGGCAAGAGTACCAGTATATATATTTCGGATAGAAAAAAAAAAATTCACCTTTTTTGAACCTTTTTGTTAACGTAATGTTGTTTAACCTTCATTTCCATGGAAGAATCATCACTAGATTGGGTAGAGCATATATGCTAGTTTCAATATCACAGGTACTGGTATAATATACATAATAAAAAATATATAATACTGGTATAAAACAATATATATAATTGTGATTGGCAAGAATACCAGTGTGTGTATATATATATTCCAAATAGAAAAATAAAAAAAATAAAAATATTCATCTCTTTCTTTAACCTTTGTGTTAACTTAATGCTGTTTAACTGTCATTATCTGATTTTATTTCCATTGAAGAATCATTATCACTAGATTGATTAGAGCATATATTTTCAATATCACAGGTACTGGTACTTATTGCAGATTTGGATGTTGACGAAGCCAATGTAGCACCATGTTTTACTTCACTTTCTTGGAATTTTGCATTTGAGGGGTTCCAGCACAGGTGAATCAGTGCTTAACACCTGACCATCTCCGATCTTACTTATTTTTGGTGTATAAGGTAAGTTTGTGCAAGAAAGCCAGCTGTGAAAGTTTCAGCTTTCTACGACCATTACTTCACGAGTTATGAAGGTCAGAAAAATCAAGGTTAAGGTCAAAATAGCTCAAGGTCAGCATCTTTGGATGCACCTCACACATTCACTAATTATCGTAACCATATGAAACTATATGTTTTTGGACTCAGAATGAGCTGCAGAATCCAAAAATGCAACGAAAACAGCAATAGGAGAACAAATAAAAATGTTCACCCTTTTTCAAGGAACGAATTGACCCTTTGACCTTCAATTGAAGTTCACACATTTTGGGGAAACATTTCTTTACACAAAATGAAGTTCCACCATTGCACTTTTAATATAAACAATAAAAATGTATCTTATTCACCATCTATACTGTCTTAAAGAATTTTTCAAATTGGCTATTTTTCAAATTTCTGGCAAAATCGCCATATGTATATGCATATATGTACTGTACTGTTAAATAATATATTTTGTGAACATAAATTAATTACTTATTTTATGCCTTTCTTACAGATAAACAAGATGGGTAGAAAAGTTTGTGCTGATCCTCTTAGAAAACATAAGAAGAAGATCGAAAAAGCACTTGTGCCAGTCCGTAATACACTGCAAGGAATTCACGAATTAATATATGTTAAAATTGTGTTAATGATATCAATAAAATCAAAGCCGAAGACAAAAAAGTCTGATATTGTCTCAGATTCGAACTCAGACACTGATGCCACTGCCACAGAAAAACATTCCTCTGCCTATGGGTGTACTACTGAAATAATGTTTGAAGATTTCCAAGGAGATTTAGACACAATTCTTCCAATGCTGAATGTGACACCAGTGAAGACAAGTAAGTTTAAGTATTTTTAAAGTGTTAATTTATGTAGATATTATAGCAACAAAACATCAATATATATAACTACATGTATGAACATTACAACCTTTATATATTTGACAAATTCAGATGTATGCATATCAATTTATATAATGAAGATCAATACAGTTATGATTATATATACTACGGTATTTACCAAATTCATATGTAATGTACATGTACATCTATAGGCCTACAGTTGATTAAAAAAAGTTATAACAATTTATTTTATTTGTTTTTCAGAGGGTCTGTCACGAAAAGGGAGATCTTCAAAGGCTGAAACAAAATTTGAAATGGCATCAACATCCCTGAAGAGAAAGCTAGAAACTTCATATGACACAAGTTTTACACAAGAAAGTGAAGAAAAGCAATCTAAAATGGATGACAATAATTTGTGAGTACTGTATATATATCTGTAGTACCTTCATTAAAGTATACTAAGTCTATATATAGATCATATGTTTGCATATAAATTTACTCAAACATGTATATCATTTTTGCAGGCATGCAGGAGTGATGCAAGCACTCAAGAATGCCTAGTGAGACGACTGACTACAAAGAGGAAGATTCAAATACTAACACTCTCACCATACACCATTCACAGAACAGCATCTTTCTTCAATGCATCTACAAGAATGGTTTCAACCAGCCGCAAAATAAAGAAAGAACATGGCATATTACCAGAAGTTCCACATATTAGCAAAGGTCGGGTTATAACAAAGAAAGAGAAGGAAGCAGTGTGCACTTTCTATGAATCAGATGAAATAAGCAGAATATGTCCTGTCCAGGCAAGAAGGATTGTCTATCAATTAGGAATCATGAAGGAGAGAAGCAACTACAGCAGAAACGATTGGTGCTTGGTAATTTACGTGAGATTTTTGCTGTTTTCAAGGCAAATGACACTAATCCAAAAATAGGTTTCTCATCATTTGCTGCATTGAGACCCAAGTGGTGTGTCTTGGCAGGAGCTGGAGGAACACACACTGTGTGTCTGTACCTACCACCAAAATCCCAAACTTCAGCTATCAGCTTTGGGGGAAAAACAACTATCATATAAAGACCTCATTCTCTATGCAGTTTGTGACAGTGAAAAGGAAGAGTGTATGCTACAAAAATGTGCATTGTGTCCAGGAGAAGAAGGTGTTATTGCATTCCTTGAAGGATTGGAATCTGTTCAGGATGCAGTCGGCACCATAATTACATACAAGCAGTGGACTTCCATGGATCGGACAACCCTTATTAACATCGGTGAATCCCTTGAAAACTTCATTAAGTCTTTGGCAACTAGAATTTGTGCACTAACAAGACACACTTATGTGGCTGATGCACAAGCAAGTTTCCTAAAAAAACTGAAAGCTAATCTGATGGTCACTGAAGGTATTCTCCTAGGAGACTTCTCTGAAACTACTCATTTATTGTACAAGATGCTGCACAAGGTTACCATTGGGAAAATAGTCAGGCAACAGTTCATCCATTTGTGTTCTACTATAAAGTAAATGAAAATGATGTTGAAATTAAAGTTAAAAGTTATTGTTTCATTTCTGATGACATGAAACATAGTACAAACCTTGTCTTTGCGTTCTTAAAGCAACTGATCCCCATGATAAAAGAAGAGAGCTCAGGCCTGCGGAAGATTCATTACTTTACTGATGGTTGTGGAGGGCAGTATAAGAATAAATAACTTCACCAATTTGTGTCACCACAAAGAGGACTTTGGACTGGATGCTGAATGGCACTTTTTTGCAACTTCACATGGCAAAAGTGCTTGTGATGGAGTCGGAGGCACAGCAAAAAGAATGACGGCTCGTGCCAGTCTTCAACGTACATTTAAAGACCAAATTCTGACACCACTTGACATGATGAAATTTCTGGATGAGAAAGATACCAGCACAAAATTTGTATTCTTATCGAAACAAAATGTCCAGCAGACAACTGAATTCCTGGAAAATAGATATAAAAATTCTGTAACCATCCCAGGTACTCGTAGATTTCATAGATTTGTGCCTATTAGTCATACCCAGTTGGAGGTTGGATGAGATTTCCTCAGGTCCTACAAAAATTATGACAGTTGTGCATCCATCGTTTAAAGATAATTTACATGAGCAAAAGCACATTTCAACTGAAGATATACAAGTTGGGGTATATGTAGCTTGTAACTATGATAATAAAATTTGGTTTGGATTAGTGGTTGAAGTATCAGAAGAATTTAGTGATTATAAGGTCAATTTTATGTCTCCACATGGAAGACGTTCTAAACATAGTTTCCCTTCTCGTCCTGACTCATGTTGGATGTTATCATCTGATATTATCCAGACAATGACTGCTCCATCATTGACAGCAGGTTCAAGAATAATTCAGTATGCCTTTGATGATCATGAGATGCTAACAGCTGAGGGTAATCATGCAGACCTGTTTGCCACAGTTTCCTGTTCTTGAGTCGAAAGTGTACAGAGCTCTAGTTTAATATGTATCTATAGAATACAGGTCTACATAATATGATACTCCTTTTTTACTCCTATTTTATATGATACTCCTATATATATATGTTTGTATTAATGTATTATTAATAAAAGTAATTATAAAAAAAAGTAAAATATTTCTAAGGGTGGAAAGGTGTGGTTGTAGGGGTGGAGGAGACCACAATAAAATAGAGATCTATATCATAGTTATACCTATGGTACCTAGCTTATATCTAAGTGATTTTGTATCACGTTTCTAATAATATTTATTTTTGCTTAAGTAGTTTAAATAATGAATATCTCTAGATTTTAACAGTACATATATGCATATACGGTACATATGGCGATTTTGCCAGAAATTTGAAAAATTCTTTAAGACAGTATAGTTGGTGAATAAGATACATTTTTATTGTTTATATTAAAAGTGCAATGATGGAACTTCATTTTGTGTAAAGAAATGTTTCCCCAAAATGTGTGAACTTCAAGGTCAAAAGGTCAATTCGTTCCTTGAAAAAGGGTGAACATTTTTATTTGTTCTCCTATTGCTGATTTCGTTGCGTTTTTGGATTCTACAGCTCATTCTGAGTCCAAAAACATATAGTTTCATATGGTTACGATAATTAGTGAATGTGTGAGGTGCATCCAAAGATGCCGACCTTGAGCTATTTTGACCTTAACCTTGATTTTTCTGACCTTCATAACTCGTGAAGTAATGGTCGTAGAAAGCTGAAACTTTCACAGCTGGCTTTCTTGCACAAACCTTATACACCAAAAATAAGCAAGATCTGAGATGGTCGGGTGTCAAAATGAAAATTTTTTGCTTCACCTGTGCTGGAACCCTCCATTTTGGGATATAAATACTAGCTTTGCTGCTCTGTCTGTGCTTAATCAGTTTCTTTTGGCTGTATGGATATTACTGTATGTGCTAAATGATCTCGGAGGTAATGAAAGGGCGAAATAGAGGTGTATGAGTTTGTGTAGTATGCGTGCGTATGTATCTGGAATTCTGGATGTATGCGTGTGTATGGGGCATATAATAGATATAAATATGTGTATATAAGTATTTATGTATATATTGGTATATATGTATATGGGTGTGTGTGTATGTATATATGTAAAAATGAAATGAATAATCAATATTCATTTTTACATAAGAACCAAAATCGCTTAATGCGAGTTTGGATAATAATTTTACTTGTAGCTTCCTATTTTTGTTCGTGTCACAACCCTACAATCTACCATATCTATGGTTTAGTCGTATCCATTTTTCCATTTGTTATAGAAGTTATTATAATTAATTATGATTGTCTTGCATCTCACCCTCAACCCTAGATTATGCATACACATTGCATATAACAGGATTGGAACCCATAGTTGTACTTCTTAGTCATTAATACCCACTCTTTGTCTCTAATTCGTTCTTGTAAATCTTCCTAATAATGATTTGTACTATACGTACAAATTCAATAACTATGACATCATAAAGTAACTTAATCCTCTTCACGTTTCCATACCGCCAATACTGAATCACCCATTTGGTATGTGGATATCTTTCATGTTCAATATATGGTAAATTCTTTAATAATAAGAAAAAGAAAAGAAAAACTTCATTCTCTATACATCATTATTTGTATTGTGCCCTACCTATTATCTATTGATGCCTATCAACATATCAGTCCATATTTTACGTGTCTATATTACGCACACAACCTATTCTGTTACTTACATGTAAAATACGTCCACATGTATTTTTTTTCTTTTTTTCTTTTAAGTGCGTTCACCCCTCACAAGATATTCATAAATGCTTGGGTAAGTAAGTGGTCGAATTCGCGAATCACAGCAAAATCGAACGCTTCTAAGATAAATATCTCTTCTCGCTCTGATCCAAATTTATAACATATAAAATAATATAACATATTATGTTGTATATAAATTATCTTGTCATGTCTCATGTACTTGTGTTGTACTAATAACCATATATAATATAACCATATATTATAACCATATATAAATATATAAAAACACTGTAAGAATGGTAAACGATGTAATGTACTTCAATGAAACTGTAATTGAATGTAATGACTTTATATATAATGTAAGAATGTACTTTAATAGAACTGTAAGGGACAATCATAAGCGAATGGGAAGTAATCCATAATCGCAATCATAATTGTAATAAACCCAAACGAAAATGTACTCAGTCGTGTACTTCAATTGTACTTATGTACTACTATGAAATGATATCGCCTTCAGAAATGAAGATTCGGCAAAAAAAGTAAGATTAGTTTTTATTTTTATTTATTTTTTAAAATTTTTATTTGGAATCTTTCAAACATCTGATCGTGTTTAAAAGGGGGGAAACTTAACCTTCCACTGCCATCCCCCAACATTTAGGATTATATTATACATGTATTTGTAAAATGAACTGCACTTCATTACGGCTCTCTGCTTTGGTCACTGCTACGAGACTCCCTTGTTAGCAGCTTCGCTGCGGGGAGGGGACAGAGGCCCCTTGCCTCCTTAATTTTTTTAGATTCCGGCCTGAGCCATGGTCAAAAGAGGTCGAACCTCTACCCCTGTAAAATTCAGACCACTACCTGTAAATTTTTAAGAATAAAATTACAGTAAGAGAAACTTTTTATTTTCCCCCTCGAGTTGGGCTATCTTCAGAGGAACTTAGTCAGTAAAGTCGATAAGTTATAAAAGAAAAGTCAATAATTTTAGTCTCAGAGAAAGTATCAGAGTATTATAGCAAGAGAAGAATTAATAACTGTCGACCCCATAAAGCGAGAGAAAAGAATTAGAATGTTATAGAAGAAATATCCATTGCTGCCTCCTAACTAGAACCCCCATCAATTCGAACCACCCAGGGCCATAGACGGAGGGGTTAACATATATATGGATGGTCTCGGGGGGGGGGGGAAATATGTCATCACGGGTCTAAGGGATAGTTAAGTGGGAGATTCAAAATCCGAGGCATGGATGGGAGAGTCCTGGAAAGGTTGGACAATGGGCAGTCAGCTCCCAGCCAGTGTTCTCGCAAGTTTAACGGATCTCAAGATACAAGACTTTCAGTGCAAGAAAGAGGCCAGTTTTTTTCTGTAAATAGGCTGAAAAGCAGAGCTGGGCACTTGCGGTTTTTTTTGCGGTACTGCGGTACTACCGTGTTGGTCGGTACTGCGGAAAGTACCGCGGGAAATTTGAATGCGGTAGCGGTACTGCTGTACTTTCAGCGATCCTTTGCGGTACTGCGTTATGCGGTACCGGTTTGGTAGTGCGGTAATAGTACCGCAGTACCGCAGTACCACAAAAAAATGCGCAAAAAAACGCAAGTGCCCAGCTCTGCTGAAAAGGACATTCTATACTGGTACCATATGGCCTATTTTATTATTTATTTATTTATTTTTATAATATATATCATTGCAAAAGTATACCTTATAATTAAATTGGCAATATCTATATTAATTATTAAAAAAAACAAAAAAAAAAAAATAATAAAAAAAAAATAAAAAAAATATGGACATAAAAAAAAAATGGTTTTTTAACATCACTACTCTTCATCCATGGGTTTATTATTACAAAGAGCAAGAAAAAGTAAATCACAGCTCTCTAACTATTATCTCAGAGTGTAATACACATGATACTGTTGCAGTGCATCTATTCATAAAAGTTTTAATAAATCATCTTAAGTCAAATTTTCAGCTACTAAACAGAATTATCTATTTTACTGACGGATGCGCAGGTCAATACAAAAACTGCAAAAACTTTTTAAATTTATGCTGCCACCATGAACAATTTGAAGTTAAGGCTGAGTGGCATTTTTTTGCTACCAGTCATGGCAAGGGACCATCAGGTGGTGTCAGAGGAACCATCGAAAGGGAAGCATCAAAAGAAAGTCTTCGTAGGCCATATGAAAATCAAATTCTGTCCCCAAAAGATCTTTTTGATTTCTGCTCCTTAAAATTGACTCAAATGTCTTTTAGCTTTGCAACACAAGAACAATACTCAAATGATAAAGAATTTTTAGATCCAATTTTATCAAAAGTGAGAACCATACCAGGAACTCAAAAATTACATTCATTTATACCACTGACAAAAAATTGTTTAGAAGTGCAAATGTACAACGCCTCAGTTGAAAGTCGAAAGGAATTCGCTTCCCCCCAACAAGCCACTCAATTAATTGAAAATGTCACAGGATCATAAACCCAATGACAGCAACTGGAAGAACATATACAATCACAAAAAAGGAAGCCAATGAAGCCAATATGATCCTGAAAAAGCGTCATCTTAAAAAGTAATCAAGAAACTGGATACAAACTTATTGTCAAAAACTTACAACTGCATGGAAAATGTGAGTATTGCTATTTAAATTGCTTATTGACATGTATGCCTATATACTAGGGTGGGGTGAAAAAATTTTCAAGTATTGCTTCACTGGTAATAAGGTGGATTGAAGGGTGATAAAAAAGAATATGAGAATTAACAAATTTTCAATTCATCCTAAGTACCCCATTTTTCCCCTCAAAAAATGGCCACCAGCCAGTCATTATACGCTTCATAACTCAAAAAGTATTCTTTTTACAAAAAGTTTGCTGAAGCAAAAATTGTTTATTTCATATTTTCTACCTCATATAAATGTTTCAGATGTTTAATGAATTTTTTTATTTTTCAGGTTTTTGTTGGATTTGAAATTGGTCATTTCTGATAATTCGTAACAAATATGGCTTCTGCTTCAAACATTAGAGCTACAAGGAATCAATCAAAACCACATTTTATATTTGGAACCGCACAAGAGCTTCCTCTTACAACATTGCCAACAAATAAACAGGTGGGCCAATACCATGTTCTTTTAAAAGAAACCACTTCAGTGACTTCACATAACTGATACTTTCAACAAAATTTCTGAAGATATACTCTGTATTTGGAGAAAAGCTTCAATTCCTGCAATAGCTGACAAATCAGTTTATATCAAATTAAAGCTGCTCATCAACAAAGTAAATGATCTTAGTAGATCATAAAGTAGTGTCAAAATAAGAGAAAATTTTAATGACACCTTGGAAGAATTATTTGATATCAGTGCCTGTAAATGCCCTTTTATCTCCCATCAAAACTTTGGCTGTCCTGAGAGCTGCAAAGATGTTCACATAAGATGCACCTGTTGAAGAGAACTGAAGGTACCAAAAGAAGAGCTTCTGTTTTTACAGGATCAGCAATCAATGTGTACAATGAAAATAGGGGGTGTTGATAAAGTCATGACAAAAAGAATTGAAAAAATTTACTCTAGGAAATTGTGGACAGAAAAAGGAATGGTTAAAAGAAGAGAAATGAAGGACTCATATTTTAACCAAAATAGTGTTTTTTTCAGATGTAGAGAGTACTTCCACACAATATGAATTAGACCCACATCAGAGTGAATCAGACTATGAGTCAGTTGCCATACAAGGTCAACTGAGACTTCCATTGCCTACTGTAGCGATGGAAGCCAATAAATTTGGAATTTCAGATTGAGCAGCAGCTGCTTTGGCTTCAGCTGCTTTAGTTGATTATGGAGCAATCACTAATGAAGATAGTACGCTTTTGATTGACAGGAACAAAATCTGATGGGAAAGAGAGAAAATGAGAAAAGTTTGGTGATGGAGAGTAAAGCTAATCCTGCTGTCATATCTGCTATATTTTTTGACGGAAGAAAGGACAAGACTTAGGTGAAGAAAGGAAACAAATGGTACAGAGACTCCATTAGAGAGGAACACTATGTTTTGGTGTCTGAGCCAGGAAATGAATATTTAACCCATGTAGTTCCTTCTTCTGGTAAAGCTCAAGATATAGCAGATAGTTTGTTCTCCTTCTTTCAAGAGTCAGCTATTAATGAGAGCATTCGTCTCATAGGATGTAACAGTACAAATACCAACACAGGTGCCAAGGGTGGGATCATCCACATCATAGAAGAAAAACTAATGAAACCGTTACAATGGAGCATTTGTATGCTGCATACAAATGAACTTCCCCTTCAACACTTATTTGAACATTTTGATGGTAAAACAAAAGGTCCAACATGTTTCACTGGAAAAATTGGAGTAGCACTGAAAGAATGTGAAAAAATGCCTGCAATCAATTTCAAACCAATTAGAGAAGGCATTGATTTAACACATATCAGAAGAGGTTATCGATGATCTTAGCCAAGATCAACAGTATTTGTACAAAATTATTGTGGCTATAAGAAGTGGGAATGCCCCAAAAGATTTGGAAAATACAAAACCCAGACCACTGAACCATTCTCAATGGCTGACATTAGCAAATCATGTCTGCTGCCTATACATTGCAGAGAAAACTCCTTCATTGGCTCTTTATTCAAAATTTTCTTCATTGTTACAAATTATGGACCAAGCTGGTTCGATATCAAGAGTAGACCATATATATGGATGGACCACATCACATATTTGGAGCAATTAAAAGATTTCATCTTCCAAAGGATGTTCAGAATGTAGTGAAGCCTTATATTGCTAGAAATGCATATTTTGCTCATTGCGAAAATGTTCTGATAGCAATGTTATCAGATACATCAGAACAAAAATGAAACAGAACAGTTGATTTCATCATGAACATTAGAACAAAGATGGAAAATGTGTCCAAAATCAGAGAATTTAAGGTTCCTGAGATAAATTTCAACATAAACGCATGGGATGATATTATTTACTGGTCAAAAGAAATGCTGACTGAACCTTCCCTCACTATGGCACTCACAAATATTGAACTTAATGCACTTAAGGTTAAAAAACTGTGCCTACCCAATTATCCACTTCATTCACAAAGTGTCGAGAGGGCAGTAAAACTTTGGTCCTGTTTTTGCGAATATTTTCATGTCGCATCTTGAGGAAAGGGCCTTCTGTGAGTGCCCCCCTCACCTTAAGCCCAAATTGTACAGATGTTATGTTGATGATACGTTTGCTTTATTCCAAATGGATAATCAATCAGTTCAGTTTCTAAGTTTTCTGAACACACTGCATAAGAACATTGTATTTACGCAGGAAAAGGAAGTTGAAGGTTCTATTCCTTTCCTTGATGTTTTGGTCTCCAAATCTGGCTCGACCGTTTTAACTTCTACATACCGGAAGCCTACATTTACGGGTTTGGGTTTTAATTTTTATAGTTTTTGCGACTTTAATTACAAATTAAGTTCCATTCGCACTTTGGTGCATAGAGCTTATAATATTTGCTCGAACTTTGCTCTGCTTCATAATGAGTTTGAATTCCTTACTGATTTTTTCTTTAAAATGGTTTTCCACGGGATCTTGTAGGAGGTAGTATTGGTAAATTTCTTAATAATGTATATTCCCCCAACCTTATCCCAACGTATGATGTTCCTAAGAATTATAAATATCTTATTTTACCTCATCTCTACCATTTTAACACTTTTGTGAAAAAGCAATTGTTGAGTGTTGTGAGGAAATTTTATTTTCACACTGATTTTAAGGTTGCTTTTGTAAATAATAATACCCTTGGATGTTTTTTCCAATGTAAGGACAAAATCCCCCCTGCAATGAGCTGTTCTGTTGTTTATTTGTTTACCTGCCCTGGGTGTTCCCAGGGGAACTACATTGGCAGTACAGTTCATTCTTTGCAGGCAAGATTTTGCTCCCATATGGGTATTAGTCATAGGACAGGGAAGGTTTTGTCAAGAAAGGAACAGTCTGCTATTAAAAGTCATTCTATCAAGTATAAGGTTGATGTTTCTGTTGACAATTTAAAAATTCTTAAATCATTAAAATGCCCATCCTCCCTTCATATTTACGAATCTTTGTGTATTAAGTTTTTGAACTCTAGTTTAAATATTGATTCTGGCTGTTACCCCCTTTATATTAATTAGAATAACTACGTACTTTTCACTTCAGTTTCTTGTGGCTGTCAAGCGAGCATAGGTATGTCAGTTTACTCCTGTGATTTTTTATCTAACTTTTTATTCTGTTTAACTTTTTATTTATAGCTAAAGTTTTTTAACAATTTTACGTTTGAGTGTCTTTAGTTTTAAGTTTTATTTTTATCATTCGTATATTTTTTGTCATATATTTTTTACTTTTGATTTGATTTTGGCTTTTGCATGTTTCTACTTTGTAATTTTAATTTTTATTCTTGAACAGTTTTAATTTTGTATTCTAGATTAGTTTTTAACTCTCGACATTTATATATGTTTTTTTTTTGTCATGTATTAATTTTAGCTTTTATTTATTAGGCCTTGAAAATGGGTAGAGTTGCCTGAAACATCAGCTGCAGCCAAATATAATGACTTTTTTCCTCTGTCTTCATTTTTATCCTAAATATAAAACTACATCTCCTTAGGAGGGCTCATATATATATATATATATATATATATATAT